>CM031565.1:3877335-4441334 GCA_018467065.1 Ephestia elutella
ACAAATCACACAAATTGAGTTAGCCCCAAAGTAAGTTCGGGACTTGTGTTATGGGATACTAACTCAACAATACTATATTTTATGACAAATACATATATAGATAAACATCCAAGACCCGGGCCAATCTGAAAAAGATCATTTTTCATCTTGACCTGACCGGGGATCGAACTCCGGTGTGGCAGTCTGGCGTGATAACCGTTAGGCCACGGTGGTCGTCAACTATAAATGCGAAAGTGAGTTTGTTTGTTTGTTACCTCTTCAAGCTTTATCTACTGAACCGATCGTTATAAAATTTTGCATACACATAGTCAGGGGTCCAGAGAAAGACATAGGGTACCTTTCATTCCGGGAAAAGCACTGTTCCCGCGGGAAATTCACGCGGGCAAAGCCGCGGGCAAAAGCTAGTGAATTATAGTTTTGTTTAAAAGTTATTATAAATCTGTACTAATTGGAAAAGATAAGGTTTTGAATTCTCTCCCCGCGTCGCTGTTTCCCGATACGTTTTAGGGATCATTTTTTTAGTTTGCGTGTACCACCCTTAGAGCTAGGTACGTAGGTACGTAGGTCTATGGTACCACCCATTTTGTCTTTGCTTTGCTGTAAGTGAATGTATTAAATGCCATACCAAATAAATAATCAGGCAAGATTGAAGTCAAACGCACTCAATTTTTATAATTATAATGAATAAAAAAAAATATGCGCATATAAGCTTTGTAAGGTTTTGTGTTCCAAGCTCGTCGAGGTTTTGCGTTTCCACGACATGACTTTGGTAAGGTTTCGTTTGGTTTTGCTATTGCAAGGGAACCCGAATTTGAACGTACATTCCCCTCAAACGGCCATATCCCTTAACGGCCATATCGTTCGAACGACTATACTTGAAAGTTCACATAACTTGAATGGTGATTATCCAAAGTAACCTTTTTTATAGAAAAAAAATAGTTAAAATCTGAAGAATTTTTTATCCCGAAATTGCCCCTAAAGTGGAGTCAAAGGGCACAGCTAGTAACAATAAAAGAAGGTCAACTATACGCATCGTGGAATTAGTAGTAAATTCGGTCTTCACGTCACTTTAATACGATAATCGCTGGAGTCGAAGCCTTAGTAATGTTTAGTATCGGCTAACGTGGAATGGGGTAATGTGTTTAGTAATAACTAAACACACTTTTAACTACTTAATCACATTTTAACTAATCCTTTATATACACATAGTACACACTAGCTGTACACCGCGGCTTCGCCCGCGTTAGTTTCGCTAAGATGAAGAATCTTTTTGTGTTCCAAACTGTAGTAACCTAAACTCCAGTACTCAAAATTTCAGCCATTTGGTTATCCCGTGTCCCGCGGGAATATATGTTGAAGAACAGGAATAGATGTTCCAGATTTTTATTATTTATATGTCATTAGAAAATGCTCATCAGGTTGAACGACTTTTGCTAAGGTACCATTTCCATATTTCTTTTAGTTTAGCTGTTCTGTTAAGGTTCTTCAGTTTTCAAAATCAATTATAGCCTGTATGTTGCCCAGGCTTATTAGCTATACAACAAAAAAAAACACTCAAATCCGTCCAGTAGTTTTTGCGTGAAACGCGTACATACATACAGACAGACAGACAAGAAATTCCAAAAAAATATTTTTGCTTTCTATTATTCTTTTTAGGTCTCCCTCTATCCATTTCAGTCAAAAATATTAAATGTACAGACAAAATATTTTTACTGTTTTATTATATGTATAGATTATGGAGGCGTGCGAGCATATCGTGAAAATTTAACTAGTGCTTAAAAAGTCACTTGTATCCTAATCCTAACTAATATTATAAATGCGAAAGTGAGTTTGTTTGTTTGTTTGTTGGTTTGTTTGTTTGTTTGTTACCTCTTCACGCTTCATCTACTAAACCAATCTTCCTGAAATTTTGCATACACATAGTTGGAAGTACGGAGAAGGACATAGGGTACCTTTCATCCCGGGAAAAAGCACTGTTCCCGTGGGAAAGCTAGTATGAAATAAATTGAACGCTGCTGACTGACTACTTGGGATATCTGTGTGTTAATTTTTACTTTTCCGTGTTACTATCAAATTTAGACAAAGTTTTACTAACATTATGGATCCGGTTAGGTATAAGTATGCATTATTTTTTATTATGTTAAATACATTGTACAACGATAGACCTACAGTATACTTTAATGAAAAAAACACAAAATAAATAATCTTAATTCCGTAATCTTAGCGGGAGTTTGAGCGCGCGTAAACCTATGCTCAAATTATTCTTTTGTCTATTTTTGAACTGCCCTTTTTTGTGCATAAATCAGGGCTATAAAATATAAACAGCCAGCAACATTTGAATCAAATTAAGAAAAAATCATTAAATCAGTTCAGAAATTAGCTAGCTCGACGCGCGTCTTCGTGAATAGGATCACATCTTTGAGGGAAGCCTCCTTTATTTTTGACCAGTGACCCAGAACAGTGACGACGTTCCTAATCATATGGGAATACAAGCTACCGCCATCGTCTTCGGTCGTGTTAATGTGCAGAATTTTTGAATAGATACTGACAAATTTTATCATAGACTAGCTATTGCCCGGTGCGAAAGCGGTGATGGCCGAGTGGTAGGGCGCCCGCCTGTGGATACAAAATCCCTGGTTCGAATCCTGCCCGAGCTACATGAGTTTGTATACCAATCTGACTCATGTTAATTTCCATCGACCACCACTTGCTTCCGGTGAAGGAAAACATCGTGAGGAAACCTGCACTCTGGTTGATGATTATCAGCTATAGTGTGTGAAATGGAGAAGGTAATTGTAAACCACTCCATTAAAATTGCCATGAGAGTCGTTGTGTGTGTTTCATTCCATATAATGACCACGACCCTCAGTCATGAGGAAATACGACTAAAGAGAGAAACCTTTTGCCCGCGGCTTCGCCCGCGTGAATTTCCCACGGGAACAGTGCTTTTTCCCGGGATGAAAGTCCTTCTCCGTACTTCCAGCTATGTGTATGCGAAATTTCAGGAAGATTGGTTCAGTAGATAAAGCGTGAAGAGGTAACAAACAAACTCACTTTCGCATTTATAATATTAGTTAGGATTAGTGAGGATTCCATTAGGATAGTTACTGTCCCATTATTTTAGCGTAGATTTTATTAAAATTTACACTTATGATAGTTACTGTCCCACAATTATCCTTGTATTAAAACAAAATCACGAAATTTTATTTTCGTGTCTTTGTTACTGTCCCACAATTATCCTTGTATTAAAACAAAATCGGTCTAGTAGTTTTTGAAATATCACTATTATTTTTTCGAAAAATATCGCGAGTTTTGAACTCACTGCAAACGACTAGAAACATTAGGTCCGTGGGGTCCCTCTGCTCAACTTTTTAGTTTTTTGAGCAAAAAGCTGATCGAGGTGTCGTGTGACCAGAGGGCTGGTGAGTTCTTTTCTCAAAGAATAAGCAGCCAGCCTCCTGGGCACGCTTCCGCGGAGCAATGATCTGCGGGATATTTTCTACCTATAGTTGTAATTTATTAGGATTTATTTTTTAGTTAAGTTTTAGTTTCTTTTTAAGTTAGTTTTAGTATATATTTTTGAATTTAGTGTTAAATGTATATATATTTATTTCTGAATAAAGCTACTTTTTTAAATCTTTGTAAAGCTAAAAAAACGACTAGTAAATATGGTATGGTAGTAGTATGGTGCAATAAAGTGTTAATCTATCTATCTATCTATCTAGTATATAACATACAAAGTTCTTGGTTACTTATCTCTTAATTCGTAGGTATTTAAAAAAATACCTTGATGAAAAAAAGTTATTGTTTCCATGGACGAGCAAACTCCATTATAGCACAAAGCAAACGCAATGGACTCAAAGCAAATACATTGAGGTTTTTCTATAAAATCCAGCTGACAGATGTGATGTATCGGAGTCGATGGCAATAGTGACACATAGGTGCCCTTTCTACTCTCATTTTTATTTTATTAATTTAGTACATATATAACAAATTGCAGTCATAAAAAAACAAAAACATAAAAAGTTGTTAACACTTGATGAAAAGCCTGTGGCTGCAAATGTCTCAGGTTCAAATCCTGCCCGTGCTAATATGAGTTCGCAATACCAATCTGAATCATGTATGGTAGTTTTCATCGACCACCACTTGCTTCCGGTGAAGTTCAAGTGAATGGCAGAAATAACAATATTTTTATAATAACTTATTTTTTTATAGAACTTTTATCCTATTTAGGTGAAAAATTGGATTCTACATAATGTACATGCATTTATTTTGAGTACCTAATTGATGAATATGAAATACTTAATTAAAATTTTTAACTTCTTATTAAGTTATAATATTTTTTGCCTTACCCACACTGGGTTCATGTTTAACTGCATTTTTATGTCATCATTGCAAAAAAATGAATTATTAATTTTTAGATAATTTTAATATGAAGATTTAAGTATATATTTTTAGTTAATAGGTACCTACCTAAGTACGAACATATAAACTCATTTTATGACTTTTCTCACATAATAAGAAAAAGTTTTTTAAGTTTAAAAAAATCACAAATTATAAAACAATTAATTTAAAAAAAATTTCAGACGAGATCTCAAAAACAATAAAATTATTTTAAAAATAAAATTGTTTTCAAAATTAAATTTAAAATAGAAACAACAAATTATTTCCGCCGCAAATTAAAAAAAAAAGAATAACAAATATGTACTCACGCGATGTACTGGCCACAAACACACAATTCGTATACACAATTTAAACTTTTAAAATTTAAATAACGAACACTACGTACGGGGCGAGTCTGACTGATAGGTCGCGAAGTGTATGGCTTTTATAGGGGTTGGTGTTACAGCTGTGCGGACTAGTTGGCAGATCGATCTGCGGATGAGTGCATGCTACACAAGCGATAGCGGAAACAGACTTAAAATTTTAAAAAATTTGCGGCTTTAAAAATAATTATAAAGTCTGAAAGAAATAGCTTATGTTGCTCATGATAACGTAAAGGAATGAAACTCCCTGCTGGCGTCTGTGTTCCCGAGCACATATAACCTGACTCTCTTCAAAATTAGAGAGAATAGCTCGCTATACCGTAGATCTCATCTCTGTCCTCGGGCAAGATTGTGGTCAAGAGCAAACCCATCTTGAATAAAAAAACGGGCCAAGTGCGAGTCAAACTCGCGCACCGAAGGTTCCGTACACCCAAAGCATCTCGCTCTAACTAAAAGACCAACTAGTTTCAAAAACAAACTTAACTTTGCAGTTCGATCCCTAAGATTCATACTGAATCCAGCGCAAAAATAAGTTCACTTCTTTTAAACTTCCCACAACATTTTACAATTTTCAGATTCATTCCTAAATAACTACTGTTAGGCCTTGGTTTTTGCCAAATATCGTAATTTTAGGTCAACGGGAAGTACCCCATAGGTTTTGATTACTGCCTGAAATCGCAAAATATGCGAAAATTTGCAACATTTACTTAAAATTTTGATTATTGTTTTGCTGAAAAAGACCGCAGGACCGGTCTTTATGGAAATCCTTGGGGAAGGCCTTTGTCCAGCAGTGGACGTCTTTCGGCTGAGAGAGAGAGAGAAAGAGACCGTGGATCCAAGTATTCGATATTAATTTCAACTTGATACCTTTAAGCGTTTCTAAAAAAAAAAGTTTGACAGACAGACGGACAACAAAGTGATCTTATAAGGGTTCCGTTTTTGGCTTTTACGGAAACCTAAAAAAAAGGCTCAAAGATACGTTCCATAAGGCTTTTTCGAGTCATAATGGTCACACTCATAAAAATGCTCACGCTTTCAATCGGTCAAGTGGGTCTATGGGAGAGGCCTATGGGAAAAGGAAGACTATGAGAGGCCATTGTGACAAGCCCTATGTCCCATAGGCTTCTCCCTGCTGCAGTGAAAATCAACGGGTGCTTATTACCATTATCGTTGTTCTGTGACCATTTTGTATTGCTGCAACACACATATGTATATCATGTGTCTCATAAATTATTATTTTCTCTTATGTTTGTTTGTGTTTTATGTCTATTGTTGTTATTGTGTGTGTTCTATGGATACAAATAAATATTTTAGCTATCTTTCTATCTATTAGACTTCTATTCTTCTATTCTATTGGACTTCTTGTGGTTGTTGATAATTCATTAAAAATAATAACCATAATCCTTACTTACTGATAACTCTTGTAGCCAAAGAACATTGAAATTCTATCGTAAAATGTACAGTCAAAACAGTTATCTATCAAGGACTTGTCGAAATAAATGAGAAAAGACTACATATTATGTGAGAAGGGTGACTAACAAATAAAATCAATAATTTTTCTAAATGTCAAAAACAAAAGTTTACACCTTTATGCATTTTGTTTTTGTAGGCAACATTCTTATTAAAATCCTGAATTTCTAAATTTAAATTTATTTTTCATGAGCTGTAATCTATAAAATCGCTATCTCTTATACACTGACACACCGCCAAACAGCTCGGGGGAACCAAAAGTAGAGTAGAAAAATATAAGTACTTTTGATTTTCCGGTATTTAAAGATGTTAGATTTTATCGATATTAACGACACTTATCGATATGATCTACATAATAATCGATTAATTTGTCGCTTGTTTACGTTTACGGAGTATGTTTCCGTGAAAACTGCGAAATTCTATTGCGTTACGGATTTGATAATGACTCAGTGGTTTGTTTTGAGATTTCAAGTTCAAAGTCACATTGAGCTTGGGAAATGACCGTAGAATAATTTATTCTCCGTGGAAAAATGGCGACTGGCTTCATGACCAATTTTCCTCGAGTAGTCGAATTAAAAAGTAATTATCTTATTATCAAAGTCATTCAAGAACAACAAACCGAGCATTTAAATTATAGATCTACACACATAGTATTTTTATTCTATTTAAATAAACACATTTTGGTATTTGATTTTAATTTAATAGATACCGCGTCAAGATCGTGTGTATGTATGTGCGACACAAAAACACACCAAAATGCGATTTTGTGTTCCAAATTAGGTTAGAATATTTTCTATGATCTCAGACTGAAAGGCGTCGTAACAGACCAGGCCCATGATTCTACAAATTACAAACGTAGATGTCGTGCCTCAGTTGTTTCTCAAAAACCAAAGAAATGACAATAAAACATAGAAGTCTCACAGAGATCTTGTCACTTTATTTCAATTTCTTTGGCCCCTGAGACACAATAGGGGACCGGACACCTCTTTTTTTTATGCCTCTTTGAAATATCTCACATTAATAGAATCATCCGTAAAATAATCACATCCACAACCAAAGTATTTTCCAAAATATAGCAAAAAACAATTCACATTTCAAACGATGTTTGGACGATACCAAATCTCCCCTTACTAAACGTATGACGTATATGACGTCACGCGTAGAAAATGGACTTTCCCTAAAAGTTTGAACTCTAATAAATTAGCTCTGGAGAATAAACTCGAGCTGAAAAATAGCAAAATGTGTTTAATTATATGTATTTAATAAAATTACATATTTTTAACAATTCTCATACCTTCCCCTATTGAGGCACGGCATCTAAATCAAATCATTTATTTTGTGAACATAGGTTTACATAGAGAGGTGTTATACACAAGTGAATTTCTCTAGGTCCCGCCATAAGGCATACAAAATTTAAAAAAGTCATTAATTTACAACGTCATAGATACAAATTACAATATTATTTAGAAATGTACTTTAATTAATTGAAATTATCATTTAGGTATTCACTAACAGAATAATATGCTTTTTCAATCAGTAACTTCAATAATAAGTTAACTACGTTTGTAATAAGTAGAATCAGCCCCCAGATCTAATCAACCTTTGTTATTTTAAACGCTACTGCGTTCTTTAATGATTCTTCTTCTTCTCTCAGCCGAAAGACGTCCACTGCTGGACAAAGGCCTCCCCCAATGGGGGGTTTTGCCGTAATCGACTGACTCTGGCGCTTCCTACGCATGATGCATTCTTAAATATTATTAAAACTACGAAATGCTCTCAATTTTTTTAATTCATTGTTTCATTTGTTTCATTTTCAACCGACTTCCCAAAAAAGGAGGAGGTTATATGTTTCGATGTATGTATGTTTTTTTTTATGTATGTTCGCCGATTTCTCCGCCTATAGTGGACTGATTTCCGAAATTGTTTTTTTATTCGTAATGGTATATTCCCAAGTTGGTCCCATTTTAACCACGTTAGAATCTGTTCGGTAATTTTAAAGATACCTAACAAAATATAAAAATACCAACATTGCATTATAGAGCAAAAGTCCACGACAGCATGCCCTTCCTTATTTTATTAAAACTCAAGATTTTCTGTGTATGTTCCCAACATAGAAATAGCTATTAGCAACTATAAAAGTTGGATCATGATTACTTAGGCAGATTATTTGTAGCAATAACATTTAAAGTGGTAACTTAATTTCCTCAAAGTAAAGTTTTTTTAAAGATTTTATTTCTATATGAAATCACGCCATCCATTACTAGGCAATTGGTGCAGATATAAACACCTGCTAGACATTGTAACTTTACTAAATTAAGTTATATTTGTTTTATTATAAAAGCTGAATTTAATATTACTTTGGGAGGCCCCAAGGGTGCTTTTTATACCTATAAAAATCATCCTTGCTATCCACATTACCTGCATAAGCAACTAAGATCCAAACTTCATACCTAGTCGCTTATATTTTGTATCCGTATATACCACGCAGAGAAACATTCAGTATTTTTAAAATAAGGAAGGTTTGGTCGTCACGGGCTCTCGGTCTATTTATGTGCCAAAAATAATAGACAATTTGACATGTTTTGACGTTTCAAATCAAACTGACATTAAAAGTTTCGAATTCTTAATTCTTTATTTTCGGCCAGCAGTGAAAAAAAGTTTTTATTAAAGAAAATAGGTGTAGAAGCACTAAAAATGATAAAATAAAACTTTTTTTCAAAAAAGTGAACCGACTTCCATCATAAAACTTAAAATCATGAAATAACAATAAAGAAAAATGTATTAGCATGCTACTGAATGAGGTGAAGTCGGTGCCAAATTGAATATTAAATAATCTAAATTAACATTAGAATTTATATATTATATAAAATGCCTAGCTAAACAATTACATAACACCCTTACTCCTGCACTTGGCACCGACTTCACCTCATTCAGTAGGTAGCATGCTAATACATTTTTCTTTATTGTTATTTCATGATTTTAAGTATTATGATGGAAGTCGGTTCATTTTTTTTTGGAAAAAAGTTTTATTAAGATACATATATCGTAAAATAACGTCTTTGGAGAAAATGCAGCAGTGGAGTTTGTTGCGCCGCCTCTTCTCCACTTGCGCTTTGGAGGCGGCAGTAACCTTAGCCAGTAATTTTATGGCGTCAACTGACTAAAAGACAAGATATATGACCATTTAAAAGTGCTATTTTTTAGCCCATTTAAATAAAATCATTTTTATTTTGTTTTGTTTGTCATTTTTTTTTCACACAACTGAAGGGACCGCTCACATGGGAGACCAGAGTTTGATATTTCATCACGAGTTCCTGATAAAAGGACCTTACAGTCGAACGAAGTGCGAGGTATGTATTCCAATGCTGCGAAGGGGTGCTATATAAGTTAATTTTTGTCATTTGTGTTACGCAATGCTAAAACAGGCCGGCAACACTCTTGTGATACCTCTGGTGTTGCAGTAGTCCATGGGCAGCGGTGATAGCTTACCATCAGGTGACCCGCTTGCTCGTTTGCCGCCCTATATTATAAAAAAAAACAGTAGGCGTTGGCAACATACGCCCACTTTATACGAACGGTAGTGACGCAATTTACAAAAAAAAGTAAGTATTAGTTATCAAAAGCAAAAAAATATGAAGCACCGGTATTTACAGCTGTACATATTATCGAAAATAGATTATCGTAATTTTTAGGGTTCCGCATCTCAAAAGGCAAAAAGGAAACCCTTATAAGATCACTTTGTTGTCGGTCTGCCTGTCAAACATTTTTTTCTCAGGTATCAAGTTAAAATTAATTTCAAATGAGTATTTGAAATTAATTTTAACTTCCATAGGTCTCTTTCAGCTGCAAAATAATTAAAAAATGATCAGATTATATTTAACAAAAAAAAAATTGTATTAAGAAAGAAAATTGCGATTTCGTTATCAATCATAACGAAATCGCAATTTTCTTTGGTTTAGATTCAAAATGTATGATTTTTGTTTTCCATACAAATAAATAAATAATTAAAAATCCCGGAACAGGCAAAGTGCACAGTTTAGAAGAATTCCTTCTTTATCTGTAGCACACATCTTACTAAATATAGAATATTGATATAGATGATATAGATTCGATCGAGATAAGAACAAGTTATACTTTATAACGTAGGTAATTAATATTTTGATAATTATGATGTAATAATGGACATAGGACAAATCATTGAAGGTCACTTAAATAAACATTGCATTGATTTACTGTTAATTGTTTTATTACAAATCACAGATGGAATAGGTAATTGTATGATTACAAATTTTATTCAGTCCTGAAAGTTAAAAAAAAACTTGAATTTTTTTAACTTTTCGAGGCAAATAGGAACGAATATTTAATTTTTTTTTAATTCTTAATATTCCGCCAAGGTCAAGCGCGCTGTACAACAAAAAAATTTAATACTGGCACACGAAATGCACAGGATAAACAAGCTAATTATTAAAAATAAAAAACACGACTGACAACTTACACAGCCTATGTCACTCGGAGGAATGCAAGGAATCTAAAAATACCTCTTACATCAAAATCTGTTCAGCCGTTCAGGACTTTGGACTTAGGAATAAAGAAACTTACATACATACATATTTACATACATGAACCCTAAAATAATAACACTCCTTTTTTGGTCAGTCGTGTAAAAAAAGTTAGCTGTTATGGGACTCCCGGCATATGTAAAACAAATGAGCATCACGGCATCAACATTCAAGTCGATTTTACTGCCAAGTTGCGCCAATAGATGTTTTACATCAGAAACGAAACGTATAAGTAAAAAAAATTAAGGCAGGGAATTATATTGAAAAACTTAAATCGAAAAAATGCACGAAAATCATAAATTACTGAATCAATGCACATTGTTTTATATAAATGAGTTTTTTTGGCAATATGACGGCACTCGTTTTTTATAATTTTTTGTTTTTTAAATATTTTTTTTTTAATAAAGAGTCCTAGTCACGTTGCCAACCACGCGGTAAACTAATTCGAGATTTTAAATTATGATCTGTTTATGTATTATGATTATTATAAAAAATATTATAAAAAATAATAGGTAAATTTTGTATGTATTTCAAATAGCTGGGTTATATGTAGATTTTGTTATGTAATCAATATTTGTGTAATGTATGTATTCTCTCAAGAGTTAGTTTTGTTTTCAAAATGCTTTTTTTTCTATGTAGGTATTTATTTATTTTCTTTTTGAGATATGTCAGCTTAATTTTTCAAGATTCGAAATTTTTATATTTTTGGCAGAGAGACTAGCAATTACCACTTGCTACGCTCGGTTCTCTCGCTTCCTTTACACTTTTCGCTCTCTACATACATGCTGGCTAGTCTTTGCCTAACCCACGGGAAAAAGGCGTGATAATATGTATGTACTGTACATATATTATTTTTAATGAACAACACAATAACTATTTAACTAATAGCTATTGGTCTGTCTGTCTACAGCTGAAGAGTTTGTTTATTTGATCTTTTAATTCCCCTGCAAGTTTCAATACTCTTAATTTATATAATATATAAAAAAGTTAACAAAACTATATAGTAAAAATAACAGGAACAAACAACTAAAAATAATTTCTATTAAGCGAAGAAAATGTCATGAAAACTCCTTACCAGTTTTAAGTGGTATAAGGGTAATTCCCTAAATAAGTGAACTTGTGATGATTCGTACAAATCAAGCAATTAGACTGTGTTAAGCAAGAAGTATTCAAGTGACAAAATAAATTACAATTTAAAAAAATAAAATAATAATTAAATAAAATACAAATAAAGCGCTAAAGTTAGATTCTGAGAGACGCCATTCTTTTTCACTCAATTTTTTTTATAAGTAAGGTAACTAGCGATCCACTCCTTCTTTTATGTATTACTAGCTTTTTCCCGCGGCTTCGCCCGCGTGAATTTCCCACGGAAACAGAGTTTTTTTCCGGGATCAAAGGTACCCTATGTCCTTCTCAGTGCTTCTAACTATGTGTATGCGAAATTTCAGGAAGATTGGTTTAGTAAATAAAGCGTGAAGAGGTAACAAACAAACCAATAAACAAACAAACTTACTTTCGTATTTATAATACCTATTAGTTAGGATTAGGATAGGATATTAAAAATTCAAATATTTTTATTGTCAAACATCTGAGCATCGATGATCACACTGAGGATCAAGAATTTTGATTTTACATCAAAAAATATAATTTGTGTGCCAAATAAACTCATTCAAACGCCGATATTTAAGTCTAGATTCAAATGAAAACCATGAATTCGGTCGATTTTTTTTATTGTTTGATTTTTACTATTATTGATAAGTTCATTCAAATATACCGTAGTCTTCTTCTTATCGAGTGTGTTATTACTAACACTGGTGTCAGATTTCATTCAAGTCGCCTAAAGGCATCCGACATGACTTTTACGACTACCGCAATCTAGTGGCAGTAGCCTTATACACAATAGTAAACTAAACAGTCAGCCAATGTGCAGGTTTCCACACGATATTCGAGGAGCTTGGTGGTTCCTGCACATCTCCGTCCATCCATCCTGCGGATTGACGTCATTAGGAAAAAGAAAAATAGTAGTTAAATATGAGTAAAAGTGCTTCATCACGATGCAATTAATTTTGGATTCGCTTGAATAGATTGCTTAAATCGAGGTTGTTGCACTGTGATGTTTTCACCATAGAATGCTCTAAGCACTATCCAACTACCCAACCTTAGTGATATATTATATGTATAGAATATAGAATAGGTGCTAATTTTTTCATGAAGTAGTTTTGGGAATAACCCAAAACTAGTCCATGAAAAAAAAATTACATGTGTGCACACATGTAAATTTTGGGTTATTCCCAAAAGTACTCCATCAAAAAAATAGAACCTATTCTATATTATTCTGTAAACTAAAGAAGGATCGAATGCGTTTGGAAGCTTTCGAAATGTGGTGTTGGAGGCGCATGGAAAGAATCAGTTGGACAGATAAGAAAACAAACGAGGAGGTACTGGATATGATCAATGAGAAAAGAACATTAATCAGAGCAATAGAGACAAGAAGAGGAAAGATGTTTGGCCACCTTATACGACACGACAACTTTATGAAATACCTGATTGAAGGAAAAGTTGAACGAGGAGAGGGAAAGGAAAGCCAAGAAGGGCATTTATAGACGAAATTAAAGAGAAGGTAGAGGTCGTGTCGTATAGAGAGGTCAAATTGATGGCAGAAGACTGGAATACATGGAAATTACTCCACCGACAAGAACGAAGTTCTTAAAATTGATTGACTGTAAACATATAACGCAAAATCTACTTGACAGATTTCGATGAAAGGTAAACGAATAAATTGCAATGGATTTAGGCAGGGCGATATGCTTCCATGCTTCCATGCTAGTCTGGGAGCATGGATGGCGATGGAGGCGATGGGCTAGCAACCTGTCACTATACCTGAATCTCCATTCCATCAGAGAGCCCACTATTCAGCTAAGCGTGGCCTTCGAGTCTCACGACTCTTGGCTCTGTCTAGCCCGTAAGGGATAAAGACGTGATTCTATGTATGTATGTAAACGAATAGAAAGATTCTAGGAATAGCATATACATACTTTTTTCCCAAAATTCTCATGGAAGCGCAGCCGTGGGCGCAGGTAGTATATATTTTCCAGATTTTTATGCGGATTTTTCTCGTCGCTTTTTTCATCAATCAGAAGCACCTACCGCCATCTATACGTCAAGTATACAACTTAAATAACAGCAGAACTGAAAATAAAAAGCAGTCAAACCCAGAGGCGCGTTCGAATAAAAGCATCTCCTATGTAGTTTCTTAATTAGTAGATAGATGGCAGTTTCAAGTAGTGATGTGCCGTTTCCGAAATTTACAAAGAAACTGCGGAAAAATTCTTTGAAATTACTCGGAAATATTCTCAAGAACGGAAAATTTTCCCAAAAGCCCGAGAAATTTCTGAGAATTGTCGGAAATTTAATAATAACAACGTCAAACGAGCAAGCGGGTCACCTGATGGTAAGCGATCACCTATGCCCATTGACTTCCCTTCCCGACCTAATTCCCTTCCCGACCTGATGACAAAATATAGGTTAGGTTGGAGTGTAACATGAAGGACCCGTTTTATTGTATTGTGTATTGTTATTGTACTTATTATTAGACAAAACTTGATACAATGGTTACTTACATTGCTGTTTTAACATTTCTCAACTCGACAGAATAGGGGGCTAACCACAACGTCTAATAGTAGTATTATTATAATATTACATTGAGTTTTCGTACCACAAGGTCTTTAAAACAAACTTGAAACAATATTACTTTTTTCAGCAGTTTTGGTGACGTCACCTCTATTTTGTTCACTCAATTCGTACCACGACGTGCTTTTGGCCACTAGCATTATTGTTTTAATGTCAAATTTAGCAATGTTAAAAAAGTTACTCTTTCGCAACTGATACAACATTATTTACTATTATTTGCTCAAAAATATAAAGTAAATCAACTTATTTTCGAAAAATAATTAAATATAAAGTAAACGTGAACGTTATAGTGAGTGACTGCAATTGATTAAATTTGATTCGAAATGGATTTGGACTTGGAAATATTTGAGTAACTTGGAAGCCGATATTCTAACTCCGACGAGTGTACATCAAGAAAAGGCGTCGTATGCGTTTTCATGAGGAGATATTAGTGTATTTTACGTTACGTAGGTAATAAGTTACTGAGATATAGTTAATTTTCCAAAAACGAGCATTTTAAATCAATTCACACTTCTATTATTATGAACTAGCCTATGCCCGCCACTTCGTCTGCGCATAATTCAGGTTCCGCCTAAGCGGCATATCAAGATGAAACAACGCCAGATTTTAAGTTAGACCTTCTGTAATACGACAGTGAAAACCGCATCAAATTTAGTCCAGTAGTTTTTGCGTGATGTGCGTACAAACAAACAGATAGAAAGACAGACAGACAAATATTCTACAAAAACTGGTTTTGGCTTCTATTAACCCCATATAGACCTCTCATAGTTTTTCTCTTAAAAATCTTCTATGTACAGACACAGACCTTTACACTTTTATTATATGTAGTGATTATAACCTATAAAATCATGTTACGCGGAACGTCATTGGAAAGAGATGGCGGTATTATTATAGCGCTGTTTCTTCTTATCCATGGAAGTAAACGTAAGTATTTATTACTTCCATGTTCATATCCTAAACTGGAAAAAGACAATGGCATCAAATCATTCGTTCTTTCGCAACACTAAGCAGGAATAAAATAATATTGCTCGGTAGAGGTCATAGTACGAAATCGAGTAATGTTATTTTATGCTTGAAACAAAACTTCCTTGAAATAAGATTGTTTTACAAAAGGTTGTGGTTAAGGCTCCAGAAATCGGGATTGGAGGCAAAAAATTTCGCCACCATTAAAGTATTAACCATTGGCAGATTTGTACTTTCTGCTTTCACAAAACCGTCTTCCATAGTTCGATAAAGGCTAGAAGTCTACAAACGTGTTAATAACTCGTAAATTTATCAAAATAACAGCGCACAACTTATTTTCAGTAGATTGTTTACTATCGGAATGACGTCACGGCGGGATCCAACATGGCGAATGGCGTTTTAGACATTTGAAAAACAGATTAGAAAAGACGATTTTTAAAATGGAATTATAAAATTAAAATTGCAATTTTATGAATAAATATCGACGTTTCTTGTTTACTTTTTTCGAAATCTATTATGAACAAACATTTTTATATTTTTTCTTACATAGTGTAAAATACCCTATTGCAACACCAGGGGTACAAGAGTGTTTCCAGCCTTTCAAGAATAAGTAGACTTTTAGTTTTTATATTAAAATATAATAAAAATCAGAGCACAGTGTACGCTATTATTGTTTATTCAACAGACAGGAGGTTACCGTAGATATAGGAATATTAGTTACTAACTGTTGCCTTCGCCCGCGTGAGTTTCGCTTAGATGAAAAATCTTTTTGTGTTCCAAACTGTAGAAACCTAAACTCCAGTTCTCAACATTTCAGCCATTTGGTTATCCCGTGTCCCGCGGGAATATGTTAGGTACTCGTAGTACAGTCGCGGTGTTAAAATTAATTAAAAATGATATTCCATTCAATAAACGATCTTCATCTGCTCGGTATCTACAATTTCCCATGTACCATCACTCCCTCCCACCCCGAGTCCCTCTTTGTCCTATCCCGTGTCCTGTATACAGGGTTACTTGTAAAACATCAATAACCTCTCTAGGGGTGAAAGTACTCATGAATATGAGCAACTTTTTGTATGGGACCGACTCTGAAATGTCAAAAAAAAAATCAGCTGTTCCATACATTTTACAATACCTACTCGGCCAAAATGTATGGAACAGCTGATTTTTTTTTTGACATTTCAGAGTCGGTCCCATACAAAAAGTTGCTCATATTCATGAGTACTTTCACCCCTAGAGAGGTTATTGATGTTTTACAAGTAACCCTGTTTATACGTCAGTAGGAAATGCTCATCAGGTTGAACGACTTTTTGCTAAAGCCCCATTTCCATTTATGTTATAGAGTAGCTGGTCTTTTGGAATTCTTCATCAGATGATCCTGATCTTCGATTTTTATACGTCAACAAAAAATGTTCATCAGGTTGATAAACTTTGCAAAGATATCATTTCCATATTTCTTATAGTTTAGCTGTACTGTTAAGGTTCTTCATCAGGTGTTCCAGTTTTCAAAATCAATTATAGCCTATATGTTGCCCAGGCTTAATAGCTATACAACAAAAAAAGTTTCATTCAAATCCGTCCAGTAGTTTTTGCGTGAAACGCACACATACATACAGACAGACAGAAAGAAAGACAGACAAAAAATTCAAAAAAAATTTTTTTGCTTTCTATTATTCTTTTTAGGTGTCCCTCTATCCATTTCAGTCAAAAATACTAAATGTACAGACAAAATATTGTTACTGTTTTATGTATTATATGTTATATATTAAAATATAATAAAACCCAGAGCACAATGTACGCTATTATTGTTTACAGACAGGAGGTGACCATATATCAGGAATATCAGTTATTATTCAATTAATAACTGCCAGGTGTTTGTACTGAATACAAAAAGGTTCAACATAGACTCGATTTTGAGGGTTTTAATGTCTCATCAAAGATGCGTCTTCGTTAAGTGCAGACTTTATTCTCACACCTGTCATTTATTCACCTTAGCAAAATATACATGTACATGCCTTAAAAACGACGTAGTCCATTTAGAGCACTAATACGAATAGCACAAACGCGAACAGCCCTACTAGTCTACGAACAGCACATTTCAATATTTTTGCATACTACGTCTTAAAAACTGTTAACAAATCTACCTATATTTAGGCGCTCAGTAGTACTTACCGTCTAAATGGGCCTTAATGGATGGATAAGGAGGATGGATACATTCATACATACATAGAATCACGTCTTTATCCCTTACGGGGTAGACAGAGCCAAAGGTCGTGAGATTCGAAGGCCACGCTTAGCTGAATAGTGGGCTCTCTGATGGAATGGAGATTCAGGTTGTCAGGAAAATTCAGTTTTGTTCTTGGGAATGTAGTACTATTGATTTAATGATGAAATTACACAGATTTAGCTAGCCCCAAAGTAAGTTCGAGACTGTTATGGGATACCAACTCGACGATACTATATTTTGCCAAATACATAAACATCCAGGTCAATCTGCAAAAGTACATTTTCCATCTTGACCTGACCGGGGATCGAACCCGGGACCCTCTGGTTCAGAGGCGGTCTTACCACCAAGCCACGGAGGTCGACGATGATGATCTGACAAAGCACTAAATTCTTTATAATTCCGTTACCTTTATATCTTATCCTTAGAAGGAGATGGCGGGACGACATAGACAAATTCTTACCTGAGAGGCCACAACTTGCGATAGAGGGAGACGAGTGGAAGAAAAAGGGGGAGGCCTTTGCCCAGCAGTGGGACTTCCATCTAAAGGCTTGTTAAAAAAAAACCTTATGCTGCCAGCAAAAAGTGACCAGCATTAATAAATGTATTGTAAATGTAGAGGTAAGTGTTGCCATTGACGCAAAAATGGTGAAGCGTAATCAACGAGCGTAATACAAAAATACGACTTAGACAATAACAACATACGTAGGTAAAAAAAAGTTTTGCCTGCTCCATGGAAGTAATAAGTATTTCATTCAACTATGATTTTATTAGTTCCACGGTCTGCTCCTAGTATTTAAAGTCTGTGGTATTATGAACGTCTTCACATTTTTAAATGTCCGTGTCGTACGCGGTTTCCCGCGCAATAGGCGCGTCCCCGTTCTTTTTTCAAAAAAGATTCGAATCGATGGTGGCCAACTTGTCAAAAGACGAAATTCTAATTTTATTAAAGCCTCCTTCGAATAGTTGGAGCAACATTATTCGAGATGCTGAAAAAGTTGTGGGATATCCGACTTCTTTCATGTATCTAAAATCTCTTTTGAACGACGAGTTTGCAAATACGGCGCTTTATTTGAGAAAATTGGTAAGTTTTGTACTTACTTAATTTTTTTAATTTAATAAATAGGCAACAATCTATACATATAATAAAACAGTAAAAATATTTTGTCTGTACATTTAGTATTTTTGACTGAAATGGATAGAGGGACACCTAAAAAAAATAATAGAAAGCAAAAATATATTTTTTTAATTTCTTGTCTGTCTGTCTGTCTTTCTGTATGTATGTACGCATTTCACGCAAAAACTACTGGACGGATTTGAATAAAACTTTTTTTGGTGTATAGCTAATACACCAATGTCCTGGGCAACATATAGGCTATAATTGATTTTGAAAACTGGAACACCTCATGAAGAACCAAAACAGAACAGCTAAACTATAAGAAATATGGAAATGGTACCTTAGCAAAAGTTTATCAGTCTGAGGAGCATTTTCTGTTGACGTATAAAAATTGAAGATCAGGATCATCTGATGAAGAACTCCAAGAGACCAGCTACACTATTACATATAAGGAAATGGCGCCTTAGCAAAAGTTGTTCAACCTGATAAGCATTTTCTACTGACGTATAAATATTGAAGATCTGGAACATCTGTTTCCGTTCATCAACACATATTCCCGCGGGACACGGGATGACGGGTGAAATTTTGAGTACTGGATTTTAAGTTACTACGAAGCAAAACTCACGCGGGCGTAGCCGCGGGCAACAGCTAGTTACAAATAATAAATAACGATTATTTATTGCCACAGTTTTAACATATTTAATGTTAATACATATTCCATTAACTTTTATTTCCAGGTTCATTTTATTATTATTAGAACAAAATTGTTTTGTTTATTACATGATATAAATGGTGTAGACCTCCTCCATCCTCCCATTCTCATGACTCTCTGTATCTAGCTTTCCTCATCCAGTTGTGACCGACATGTTTCCTGATATCGTCCACCCATGTCTCTGCTGGACGACCCCTTTCCCTCATGGTCTCTCTTGGTATCCACTCTTACACTCGTCGAGTTCAACGCTGCATGCCCACATCTCCACTTATGACGTTTTATTAGTGGTCATCTGTAACCCCAGTGTTTTACCTGATCCACTCATTATGCTTTCGGTCTAGTAGGTACTACTATTATAGTATCTTTATCCTAACGAATAATATCCTAATCCTAACTAATATTATAAATGCGAAAGTGAGTTTGTTTGCTTATTAGGTTTTTGTGATCTCTTCACGCTTTATCTACTGAACCAATCATTCTGAAATTCCGCATACACATACATAGTTAGAAGTACTGAGAAGGTTATAGTGTACTTTTCATCCCGGGAAAAGCACTGCTCCGGTGGGAAATCACGCGGGTGAAGCCGCGGACATAAGCTATCTGTGCTAATACTCACCTTTGTTTTTGTAAACACCATTTCGACATATTTAATTTTATTTACATTGTAAATTCTCAAAGTGCATTTTCAAACATTCAACCTCTAAAATTAACATGCTATGGAATACCTACATTAGATGTTTTACAGGATTTGGTTTATTTTATTACTGAAATTCTTGTGATTATTGAAAGAATTGGGTAAACCTATTATTATATTTATGATATGTACATGGAAGTTTTTATATTTCTAAATTCTGCTAAACAAAAATCTTTATTTGAGTCTAAAAATTTTCCCAACTTAAGTTCTATGTTCCGCAACCAAAATAAGTACCAAAATTCGTGTTATTTCGCTTACAAACGTTGAATAACGTAACTTCTAGGTGCGTTCTAAAACCTACTGAACATAATTCAATCGTAAGCAAACAATACGGAAACAAAACTGTTTGTTTACTGTACATTACCTACGCCATTTTTTCTTTGCCCCCGTGCAATGTCATTCCAGTTTTTTTTGTTTAGTTAGGTACTAATGAATAAGTACCTATCTATGTTAAAATTATTACAATCTTCTTCTAGTTAAAAGCTAATGAGTAATAGAATAGAATGTGTCTATCGGCACTGTCTTTATTAGGAAGAAGTAATAGTATTGGGCTCCGCCACCAGTTTATTCCTTCTCAGCCTCCAACTACCATTCCTCCTACCTCTCTAACTGGTCCCAGGAACTTTCACCAATGCATTAAATTGTAAAACAAACTAACATTTTAATTGTTTATTTGTTATTTACAGGTCGGTAGCAACCACTTGATTACGGAGACGGCGAAGAACATCCTATACGGTGACTTGAAAAACCTTCAACCGTGGGGCCTCATGATCCTACTCCTAGCCAAATCCGTAAACACAAATGCAGCATCACCACAGATTAAAAAGATAGAAGAGCAACAACGAACACTCGCGGAACTAACAGAGATGATACGGACAGGACATCTGATACATAAAAGAATAGTCAATGTTCCATTTATAAAACGATCAAAAGACACCAAATCAGCCATCTTTGGCAATAAAATTGCTGTTCTGCTTGGTGATTATCTTCTAGTTACTGCCATCAGTATGCTTGCAAATCTAAGAAATTCTGACGTGTATTATATTATTACTTCAGCTTCTGCAAATATGTCAGAAAGCGAATTTTTCGGTGAAAGAGACGAACAAAACATGCCGCTGCCTGGGAAACCAAAGAAATCTGTTGATGATTTTAAAATTACTTTTGATACAACTTCCATTACTGTTGATAAAGTGATTGGGAATCCTACAACTGAGTGGACAGCGAGGTCGGTTTACAACGGAGTGAGTCTATTAGGCAGAGGCTGTCAAGCATCTATGGTTTTGAATAAACAGAGCAGGGATATGCAAAATCTTGCGTATCATTTCGGCTGCCATGTTGGTTTGGCTTGGCAAGCGGCTACTGAGCTGCAACAACTTACTTCAGAAAGCACAGATCAATTCTGCTTAGCTAGTACTCCGGTTTTGTTCGCTTTGGAGGGGAATCCTGATCTTTACAAGATCATAGATCAAGCTAAGAATGATGTTAGAGATGTAGATTATAAAGATTTGAAGTTTAATATCTTGAAGACCGACGCTGTTGATAGAACTAAGAAGTTGTACGAAGACCATGCGAAAAAGGCGACGGCGTACATTGATAGCATAGGAGAAAATGAATCAATAGATATGATCAAAAAATTGATTAATATGTCCTAAATTTTTAATGATGATTAACTTTAAGCTCGGTATTATTTTATTATTGCAGTATTGGCAATGTTGGCCTTGGCATCAATCAGTCATAGATACTACGGCTGAATATCATTCAGGCCGCTAGGTTAAATTAACGGCTAATTTAACCAGTTGGCTAAGATATTATATGCTCATTTTAACTTTGAAATGCGTATACTGAAGATTTATTTTTAGTTATTTTTAATAAAATATTTATATACATCTAAGCAAAATAAGTGTCACTTTTCCAAGTATTTTGATAAAGTATCGCTTTTCAACCAGTTCAATAACCTTTCCTTTCCTAAACTAAAAGCAAAACCGACACTTTCTGTTTAAAATATTATAAGTACATCTGGGTGTTTTTGGATTGTTCTCACCATATTACTATTTAGACCACAAACTACTAGACAGTGCTGAAATACAAAAAGGTTTAAATAATTTTAGAGTTACCGCCTGCCGAATAACGACCAGCAAATTAATTCCAGCATTAACTTTGCCCTTCACAATCACGCAGTTAAAACTATAAAAATAAATTGTAAATATAATAAAGCTATTGAACGAAAACATAATAAATGAACACTATCTACACAATACTGGAAAAGTTACAGGATTTTCGAGGTGTAAGTACTTATTTGTATTAAAACAAAGAATAGTTAGTTTGATAAATTTTAAATATCTGCGAAAAATTCAAGTATCTGTCTATATATTATGGTTCAAAAGATACAGTATCGTGACAGACAGGCGGACTTCCCCTTGATACAACAATACACATTTCACATATACAAATATACATTTCATTGGCGAAAGGTGTTGCAGAGAAAGGGTTAAAACAGGATTACGTAGGCACTCTGGTACGGAAGCCAATGATATGAACTTATCTGCAAGTGTACGTCATTGCACTCAAAATATCGCATTGCTTATCGCATTACACCGGCGACCGTCTCTCTGGCTAAACGTTGCAATTATACACTGTGACTTATATAAGCTGTAGTGCCTATGGAACGTACCTTCGCTCATATTACTTTCTGGATTGCATTGCGCAAGAGTTTTACTTGATTCAACATCATCAGAAAAGCAAAATAATGGCTTACATAAACAACAGTTGGCAGGAAATTTTAGAAGGTGAGTTCTCGCAACTATACTTCGTAAAATTGCAAAAGTTTTTGAATGAAGAATACAGGGAGCACACGATTTATCCCGAAAAGGAGCTCATTTATTACGCACTAGAACTGACTCCTTTTGAGGATGTTAAAGTTGTTATTTTGGGCCAAGACCCATACCATGGTAAAGACCAAGCTCATGGACTGAGTTTTTCAGTACAACCTGGAGTGGAAATCCCGCCGTCACTGTTCAACATTTATTTGGAACTTGAAAATGATTTGGGTTACTCGCCCGTGACGCATGGATGCCTAGAGAGTTGGGCAAGACAGGGTGTATTATTGCTAAATTCAATTCTTACTGTGAGGCATGGAGTAGCGAAGTCCCATGAAGGAAAGGGCTGGGAGAATTTCACTGATGCAATCATCAGAAAACTTAATGATCGAGAGAAACCAGTTGTGTTTATTCTGTGGGGCGCTTTCGCTAAATCGAAAAGTTACCTCGTGAATTCGTGTGTATCTGGATTGAGGGCCCAATTTTTAAATTGTCCCGGAACGAAATAAGATTCACAGGGCAATTAGTTAAAAATAGTAAAAACCTAATGCAAATACCCAAAAAATTCTAAAAGTAGAATTATGCCTGTAATCTTTATCTAACGTGGGCCCTCAATCCAGACGCCTGCAAAAAAAAATCTCAGAAAGTACTATTTCTGGGTTAATCATTTTTATTTCAGAATTTAGTAAAGAATTTCTTAAATATTTTAACAAATTCCCATTTTTGTAGAATATGCCATTACAGATTTATAGCGGTCTATCTTGGGCCCTCAGAACACTAAAATGGGTATCTTCAAAATGTGACTTATCGTAAGGAACTCATAAAAACTACGTCAATATACACTACTTAGATACGTCAGTGAATTAGTAAAAAAGAAATAATGGCCCAAAAGTTAATTGTCAAAAAGTTATTAAATTTCTAATTTCTGATCTGAGGGCCCAATACTATCGGTTTTATTGACTAGACTCAACCTCGTATACTAATTCAAATTAGAATATATTTTTTTAATATTTTTTAACTAAAATTTAACATATGATCCGTTCTTCTAAATGCTATATTTTATGAGAAAATTGAATTTAAAGTTTTTATATGAGAAAATTTTGTAGGGTGACCACAAATTTTCATCAGCGGGACTTTTTTCGACGACCTCCGTGGCCTAACGGTCCTCACGCCGGACAGTCACACCAGTGGTCCCGGGTTCTATCCCTGGTCGGGTTAAGATGAAAATGATCTTTTTCAGTTTTGCTTGGGTCTTGGATGTTTTTTTATATGCATGTAATTTCTGTTATGTTTGTATTTGTCAGTTGATGCAAATAAACGTCTTATCTGTCTATTATGTAGGTACTTGTTACAAAATATGGTATGGTATGGTAGTAAGTATTCCACAACAAGTCTCGAACTTACTTTGGGGCTAAATCAATCTGTTTGCTTTGTCCGTAGGTATATTTATTAAAATCTGTGCAGATGGAAAGTAATTAACTTGCAGGTGAATGAATTAAAAATACAGTTATTGTTATATTTATGTTATTTTAAATTGTATTTATGTTTATCATACGGGCGTAGTTGCCTGTAGCAAATAAACAAAGAACTTTTATTGAACTTACCGACCGGTATGATGTCCTAAGTAGTCATTGTATCTGTGTACAATTCACCAGAGACAACGCAATCCACAAACCAATCAAATTCGTTACGATTAATGAAACCATAGACATAGAAAGAAAAAATCATTCTTTAACAGACTTACAAACTTGATTGTCAAATAAAGCCCAAAAACGTTCATAATAGTGTGCTCCAAATTATTATTTTTTTTTTACAAATTGTTATTAATAAGGAACCAAAACACACCAAAAATGTCAAACTTGACAAAAATGAACCTCACAGAAGATATAACCTGTCCTTCACCAACATAGGCAAAAACCATATCTGACATCCAGCTTCCTCAGCTGTCTGTGTCTCTAAGGAAAATTATTTTTAAATTTTCTAATTCTAAGAATGAAACACAATGGGTTATGATTATTTTAACTTCATTGTTGTAATATATATTAAGGTGGTGGCAATTACATAGGTACTGATTTTGAAGAATGGTTTTATAAAGACGTACTTTCTAAACGCACATACATAACATTAAAATAAAACTAATTATAGTACCGCTAGCTGTATCGTAAAGTCATTACAGTACTCTGAAACAAACCTTTTCATCTGTATAGATTTTTAATGTCCCGCTGATGATGAAAATTTGTGGTCATCCTACAAAATTTTTTCATATAAAAACTTGAAATTCAATTTTCTCATAAAATATAGCATTTAGAAGAATGGATCATATGTTAAATTTTAGTTAAAAAATAGTAAAAAAATATATTCTAATTTGAATTAGTATACGAGGTTGAGTCTAGTCAATAAAACCGATAGTATTGGGCCCTCAGATCAGAAATTAGAAATTTAATAACTTTTTGACAATTAACTTTTGTGCCATTAGTTCTTTTTTACTAATTCACTGAGGTATCTAAGTAGTGTATATTCGTAGTTTTTATGAATTCCTTACGATAAGTCACATTTTGCAGATACCCATTTTAGTGTTCTGAGGGCCCAAGATAGACCGCTATAAATCTGTAATGGCATATTCTACAAAAATGGGAATTTGTTAAAATATTTAAGAAATTCTTTACTAAATTCTGAAATAAAAATGATTAACCCAGAAATAGTACTTCCTGGGATTTTTTTTTGCAGGCGTCTGGATTGAGGGCCCACGTTAGATAATGATTACAGGCATAATTCTACTTTTAGAAATTTTTGGGTATTTGCATTAAGTTTTTACTATTTTTAATTAATTGCCCTGTGAATCTTATTTCGTTCCGGGACAATTTAAAAATTGGGCCCTCAATCCAGATACACACCGTGAATTCGAGAAAACATGTCATTCTGACTGCTCCGCATCCAGCGGTCCACTGTTATCAGAATAATCTTTCGAATCAAGGTTTTTTTGGATCTGAACCATTTTCAAAAGCTAATGAGGCACTCGAAGACCTTGGAGAAACACCCATTGATTGGGAGTTACCTGACGAGCCTTAAACTGTGACAACGTTTATAATTCGGTTGTTGTTGTGAGTCTAAGTTTAGATTAATAAATGTAACGCCAAAAGTAACAGATAAAGAGATGACTGTCAATACAAATATAATGAATGTCTTGTATTTAATTAATGGTTCATTATTAAACAATGATTCATCAGGTCAAGTGTTTTATTGAATATCCCGCGCCAAACCTCACACGACCCAGCCAGTGCGCATGAGACTTGATCGAATAACACATTCCTTTCCCCCATATACAGACAGTGATCAATAAAGAGTACAAGTTCACAATTTAAGATCTGAATAATAATGCGTGATTATACTCTCTAGGAAGGAGTGGAGGCTTCTTGTGTCGAAGGCAAAAATCCTCTTTGGGTCGTAGAGCCATCGAAGTAAGTAAGTAAACTGTCTAGAGTGGAACGTATAGTATGTTTAAAGTTATGATTAAGTAATCTGAATAAAATTATTCGATCGATGATAAAATGCAAGGTGGGTTCGTCGCACGTTCATCGCAATCATCAAAGGTCACCGTTACCTAGGGATCAAGAAAAATATCATAGTATCAGTTTTATGCGAAGATCTTATTTTTTCCATGGTTTTAGCACTTTTCCCTCTCGTTTTCACATTTGCATAGATTAGAATTTTCTCAAAGGTAGCGCCATCTACACATACAACCCAGAATCAAGTATTATATCATCTGTAGACGCCCACAGATTGTATTTGTAATAGTAACTGAGAGAGAATGCTGTTAAATACATTTTTTTTCTATATTTGTCAACAGATGGCGTTGTGCTGGTTTCAAGTCACCACAAATTGGGACCAAACTTTCTCTTTCTCAGACGTGGGGTGGAATTTCCAAAATTCCTTTCTTAGTGCTCACTTACGCTGTATGAAGAACCTTTCTGCAAAAATTCAAGTTTCTTCGTTCAGCGGTTTTGTGTCAGGCGTTGATATACCAATCAGTCAGCCAGCGCGTCCAATTTTTATACTGAAAGATTCCGGAGCGATAAAATTTACACCGATTTCTTTCAGGGCAAAATATGGAGTAATTGCAGGTTACCTATAAGTACGCTCTTTACCAAATCGTTTTTGATACCAAGAGCAAGGGCATGGGCATGCAACCTGGCACTATACCTGAATCTCCATTCCATTAGAGAGCCCACTATTCAGCTAAGCGTGGCCTTCGAGTCTCACGACTTTTGGCTCTGTCTACCCCGTAAGGGATAAAGACGTGATTCTATGTATGTATGTATGCATGCATACCAAGATACGTATGGATATTAATTCGAATCCTCATGAGCGATACTATTGCCTGGCATTGTCAATTGAAATCATTATCAGCCTATATTAGCCCACTGCTGGACATAGACCGCCCTTTTTTGACGCCACTTACTACGGTCCTGTGCCAGAAATTGAAAATAATAATTAACTTGCCATACATTTAAGGTTATTTCAACTAACAATCTCTATCGATATTGTGCCGATTTCTCTATTCTATGGGAACCTGATTAGCATGTGTATATTAGTGGGCAAACCGGAACAATATACTACAATGTAAATGAGAGCCTCTTGAATTCTGATGTGACATCTGTGTGTGGTCCTTGAACTTATCTAAGATCATCATTATAACGTATTTTACGTGTACTGTACAGCCAACAGGATATTGTAGCCAAATTCATACCACATCCTCCGCTATGATAGAGGTTTGAGCAGGGTTGTTTGAAAAGCAATAGACTGTACCAATTAGCTTGATAGTGACAACTGGCGAATAGGATAACAACCATGAGCTATCCATGCTGGTCTGGGAGCTGCTTCTCTCCCTGCGCAGATTGTAAAAGTTAATTGAGGGAAAGGGCTTTAAACTGGGTATTTCTCCACTCATAGGCGATGGGCTAGCAACCTGTCACTATACCTGAATCTCCATTCCATCAGAGAGCCCACTTATTCAGCTTAGCGTGGCCTTCGAGTCTCACGACTCTTGGCTCTGTCTATCCCGCAAGGGGTATTTTCTTCTTTTCTTTGTAGTATGTATGATAAGCCTAATGTCGTGATATTTGCAAAGGTAATAAGGCCGCTCCGCCTTTGAATGGCCATGTAGAACATGTGCAGTTGCAAAAACATTTATTTTCTAAAATGGCTTAGTGACGAAAAGAGAAGCTTGGTCACCGATACCAGAATTCTTCTCTCTTTCCTGTTCTACAACCTAATTCAAGTTTGAGATTCGATGGACGGAGATACCCTGGAAATTACCTACATTGTGATGTTTGAGGCTGGAGAGAACTGGTCAGAGATGGAAATAGTTGAATGAAACAAATACTTGATCAGAAAAACGCTGTAGGTACATAGACCTAAAGTGTAGATCCTCAGAGGTTGAGATGGCGATAACTATAATCATTTCTTAATCCTTGCTGAATCATCAATGCACTAAAGCACCAATTTGTAGAAACAATAATGTAGTGATTTAAACAAAGCATTTAAACATAATCAATCAACAAATGTCTTTCATAAAATTGAAGATTATTAACTCCAAAAAATATCGTTTGCCGATTTCTTGATTTACTCGTATATGCTAGGCTATGAATATATTCTTTCATATGTTGATAAGAACTTTATTGGGGAAAGTTGTACTGGTTACAGAACCGGCTCTTAAAATCATTTCTCTATGTACTCTGTCTCTCTCATTTTAATCCTTATCACTAGTCCATTCAAACTAACTGAAACTAAATTTAAATTATATTTAATATTATTTTTAACAAAATCATAATACAATTGGAAAATTGCACATATCTTAACTTATACTAGGTATTTAATAAGAAAGTACATATATACTTTTCAAACGAATAGTACCACCACATCAATGAGTTCATTTATAAAACTAAATAAATTCAAAATATATTATTTTTCGGCAAGACTAATCATTTTCACAAAAAAGTTAAATCATTAAAAATCATCATCAAAAATTTAGAATGTATTAATCAATTTTTTTATCATATCTATTGATTCGTTCTCTCCCATGCTATCAATGTACGCCGTCGCTTCTTTCGCATGGTCTTCGTACAACTTCTTAGTTCTATCAACAGCGTCGGTCTTCAAGATATTAAACTTTAAATCTTCATAGTCTACATCTTTAACATCATTCTTAGCTTGATCTATGATCTTGTAAAGATCAGGATTCCCTTCCAAAGCGAACAAAACCGGAGCACTAGCTAAGCAGAATTGATCTTTGCTTTCTGAAGTAAGTTGTTGCAGCTCTGTAGCCGCTTGCCAAGCCAAACCAACATGGCAGCCGAAATAATACGCAAGATTTTGCATATCTCTGCTCTGTTTATTCAAAACCATAGATGCTTGACAGCCTCTGCCTAATAGACTCACTCCGTTGAAAACCGACCTCGCTGTCCACTCAGTTGTAGGCTTCCCGATCACTTTGTCAACAGTTATAGAAGTTGTATCAAAAGTAATTTGGAAATCATCGACAGATTTTTTGGGTTTTCCAGGCAGCGGCATGTTTTGTTCGTCTCTTTCGCCGAAAAATTCGCCTTCAGACAAATCTTTTAGAGCAGTAGAAATAATATAAGACACGTCAGAATTCCTTAGATTTGCAAGCATACCATTGGCAGTAACTAGTAGATAATCGCCAAGTAGAATAGCAATTTTGTTGCCAAAGATGGCTGATTCGGTATCTTTTGATCGTTTTGTGAATGGAACATTCACTATTCCTTTGTGTATCAGATGTCCTGTCCTTATCATCTCTGTTAGTTCCGCGAGCATTCGTTGTTGCTCTTCTATCTTTTTAATCTGTGATGATGCTGCGTTTGTTTTCACGGATTTGGCTAAGAGTAGGATGATTAAACCCCACGGTTGAAGGTTTTTCGAGTCGCCGTATAGGATGTTCTTTGCAGTCTTCATTACCAAGTGATTGCTGCCAACCTGAAAATGAAAAATAAAAAAAAATTAAAACTATTAATGCACTTAAATAGGTTCAAATGTGTGTGTGGCATTTAAGAGTAGATCAGAGGTTCCCAAAGTGGGCGATAACGCCCCCTTGTGGGCGCTGCAGGTCTCAAGGGGGGCGGTAAGAGACCCAGAAAGAAATTATTTTTTTTTGTTAGGAGCTTTATTTAGCTAGGAGGCCTCTTAAACAACGACTGCAAGAGCTCTCGACTTTCAACAACAACTTGTGAACATCAACTAATATGAATTAAAAGATTGCTCAAACTCGGTTCTATATTTCTCCCTGCGTAATTCATATATCTGTCCTATTTTATTGAATATAGAAAAAATGAAAATCATGTCAATCGGTCGCTCCGTTTCGTAATGAAAGTAGACACAAACAAACAAATAAAAAGGCAACAGACACACTTTCGCATTTTAATAGTTATTAGTAGGTACTCGTAGATATCTATCATGTTTTAACAAGTTTTTGTTAAATAACCCGAATTGTGCATTCTAGAATTCTCCGTTAATATACATATATAGGTCACAATAATCAATTAATTTAATTTGAAGTTATAGTGGTTTTTAAAAAGGTGAAAAAATGGGGGCGCTAAAAAAATATTTATTCTCAAAGTGGGCAGTAGACAAAATAAGTTTGGGAACCACTGGAGTAGATCATACACACATGAACCCTAAATACATTATCCTTCTTTTTGGGCAGTTGAGTAGTAACCTTTACGCTCCAATTGCTTCAAAAATGTATGTATGTCAAAATCATTGTACTTTACTAGGGACACATCATACATCATTATGTCACACAAACATTCGTTGAATCCAGGGTCGGATTGCCCATGCATGAGAATCTGGGCTCATAAAAAAAATATAAAAAGTGACATTGTATCCAGCAGCTAAATTTTCGCAACAGATTTGGATAATGAAACTGAGTAGGTAGGTTTCCAAAGAAATATAAGACTTATGCCAAAAAAAAATACTTTTTGCTGTAGGTTTATCTACAGCATTGTTATAACACCTTTACTTGCGGCGGGAGTTAAAAACAAGAGGAAATTAGTATAATGGCTGGCACGGGTTTTATCTACAGCATTGTTATAACACCTTTACTTGCGGCGGGAGTTAAAAACAAGAGGAAATTAGTATAATGGCTGGCACGGGTAATGACCACGCTACTCGGCCAGATTTCCCGCGCGAAAGTGTACCGTTATGTACTTTCTACAGGTGGAGTCGAATGCAACAGTTTATTGGAGTAGTTTGATTATGGAATTATTTTTTATTTATTGCAAATAAAGAGATTTTGAATTTAATAAATTTAAAATTATTGGCCACATAGGCCTACTACAAGTTTAGCCTGGCCGCTAATAATGTTAAAAAAAAAACAGAAATTAAAAAGTGTGTTCCGGATTGAAATATTTTCTCTCCAAAGAATATATTTATTGTTTTCAAATTATCGCTAATTTTAACATATTATATTATTGTAATGTAGTTAAATAATAAAATAATCAGTATTATTGCCATTAGGATTATTTATATTCAGAGTTCACAATCGTAAATCACTATTCTTTCTTTATTGTAAAAATAGTCAGGCTATCTGAATATATGGATTAATAGGGAATGAGTAGGTATTAAAGACTAATTAATTGGTTAATTAATTTTTAACACTTGCATTATTTATAAAATATTTAAAGTTAACGCATTTTTTTATACATTATTTTTTAACTAAATACAAGTGATAGAGTCAAATTAATAATTGTTATTTATTAAATGATTTTTTATAAGCGTGTTATGAATAAAAATAATAACTTACCAATTTTCTCAAATAAAGCGCCATATTTGCAAACTCGTCGCTCAAAAGACACCTCAAATTCATGAAAGAAGTCGGATATCCCACAACTTTTTCAGCATCTCGAATAATATTGCTCCAACTATTCGAAGGAGGTCTTAACAAAATTAATATTTCGTCTTTTGTCAAATTGGCCACCGTCGATTCGAATCTTTTTTGAAAAAAGAACGGGGACGCGCCCCTTAGTGCGCGGGAAACCGCGTACGACACGGACATTTTTAAAAAGCGAAGACGTTCGAATATACAGCCACGTCCGAATGGTTTTACTCGTAAACGAGAAATGTTATATGGGTGTTCGTAGCAGTGTTGCCAGGATGTAGTTCTAATTAACACCTCCCAAGGTCAAGGTGTGTTTGTTAGGTCATCGTGTCGTATAAGGATATATAATATTTGATTTTTAGTTTACATAATTTAAGGTGAAGTCTGCTATTTAGTACCAGTGTTATATCATTGAATTTCAATTAATACCCGTTGGAATTTAGGAGCATAATGTCCTTCTTTTCCTGTAGAATATATTATATAGATTTATTATTAAATATATATATATATCAGTAGCGGATTTAGGAGGGGCAGCACGGGGGCACGGGTCCCTCTCAGAAAAAAATCCTGGATCCGCCCTTGTAAAAACGCTCCCCCAGAAAGCGTAACAAACTAGCAGACTAATGAAGTAAAGTTAGATACTGTTCCTTACAGTAATTTTCATCTCCATCTTCCACTTATATGTGAGGATTGTGAGGTCGGCACAGTATACAAATGTCAGTCGGCAAATGGAGAGACCATTTCACTCTATCAGCTGGCATCTCATTTGATACTCCCTTCCTACTCTTGTTATCTTTGACACAACCAATCCATCTTATTTTGGGTCTTCCTCTCTTTCCTCGTCATTTACGTCCATATTTTGTGATGTATTATCGAATGAATTATGAAGGAAACAACCATAATAGAAATTGATGAAAACATTCATTCATCATTCATAGAATCACGCCTTTATCCCTTACGGGGTAGACAGAGTCGTGAGACTCGAAGGCCACACTTAGCTGAATAGCGGGCTCTGATGGAATGGAGATTCAGGTATAGTGACAGGTTGCTAGCCCATCGCCTATGAGTAAGGGATCACCAGTTTAAAGCCCTTTCCCTCGATTGACTTTTACAATCTGCGCGGGAAGAGAAGCAGCTGGCACATTCTATGTTTTTTTTTCGCTTCCAGACCAGCATGGAAGGATTGATGAAAACATTTCAGGTATTATTAATATTTCAAGAATTGTATGTGCTTTTAAGATTTTCTAGTTGATATGAACTCATGTACGGGGTCAGGTGTTGCTTAAGGTTTCATGACAGAAATTATAACCTTATTTCTGTTATAAAAACATAATTAAGGCGAGATCCCATCGTCAACCCGAACCATAAGTAGTCATAGTCTCATTCAAAACCCATAAAATTAAGTGAGAGACTCAGAGCGCCTAAAAAGTGAGCACTTCAAAAAAACTTGTCCCTTGAAACTGGTAAAATTATTTAGACTGGCAACATTACCGGACTTGACCGTGAATCAAAACTCATCGCAGAGCGGTAGAAAACTTACTATTTTAAATATCACATCTAATAATCAACCTTTTTCTTTTAACAATAAGGAACTAAGTAGCTAAATTCATTGCTATTTATGATGTAGAAGACCAGTGTAAATTGGCTTTTTCTAGGATGATGTAGTAATAACTGGGGAGCTCAATCTCGTTTGGACATTTCGTCTGTTACCGGTTTTTAGAAAGTGACTTTTTGTTTCGTTTCCTCTCGATATTCCACATTTTTGACCTGTTTTGTACCTGTTCGTATTAAAAGTAAAATCATATCATGTCATCAAATCCTAACTAATATTATAAATGCGAAATTGAGTTTGTTTGTTTGTTACCTCTTCACGCTTTATCTACTAAACCCATCTTCCTGAAATTTTGCATACACATACTTCGAAGTACTGAGAAGGACATAGGGTACCTTTCATCCCGGGAAAAAGCTCTGCTCCCGTGGGAAATTTACGCGGGCGAAGCCGCGGGCAAAAGCTAGTATTATATAAACTCTTTTTATGTCATAGAGAAAAAATGTCAGATGTCAGTTTAGGCTACTTGAGAAAAATCTGACACCAGTGTTAACTTAAAATATAAAACTTCGTATCTTACACACTCGATAAGAAATAAAAGTCCATCATTTAATATTATTTTTTATTTAAAATCAATAAATAATTAAATAATAGAGTAAAATAAATTTTGCCTAATTTAAATTGTGATGATAAAACGCTCAAATTAAAATTTGTATTTTATACATTGAAATCGGATTATAATATAAATACACAGTTTTCATCGCGACACAATTGAGTTCTTTAACAATGAATTAATTTATTAAATGAATAATAGTATTATATAATAATGTAAGTGCTAGATTCATACACAATGTTAATTGTTTTTGAATAAATAAATACTTTTAAAACATACATCATGTCCCCTAGAACATATAAAACATTTTTAGAGATCGAGATATTCTTAGATTTCTAAATGGAAAAGTCTCTTTCCGATTAACATTTTTGACGTTTTTCATTATATTTTATCTACATTTCAGGTATCATGCATATAACATACATGCATGATACCTGAAAACATAGACTCCTATTTTTGGGCAGTCGAGTTAGTAATTAAATAAAAACCATCGCATTTATTCGTCGCATTGATAAAAGACTGAACCGATTTTCATGAAAAATAGCATCATTGTCATGATACACCTTATCCACTAGGCAACACTGACACGCAACATATTATTATACTATCTCACTCATTTCTACTGACTAAACTGAAATAGCACATCGTATTTGGAAGCTTAGCCAAAATTAGATTGATTCGTAGCGATAATATCTAAATTCGTAATCGTTTCTTCAGTTAACAAAAACAATTTTATTCCGTTATGGTGCTCCCACACTGACAGTTATAAAATATTATTTAACATCTGTGGTCTCTGTTACACTTATGTTACAAGTTAATGAAAAAAAGAGACAGCACATGTTATAACTGCCAGTGTCAGAGCACCAATATCAAAGCAAAATCGAACACCAAAAGTCCTGCTTGTCTACTGATTTGCATAGAACAACATGGACTCCCCGATCCGCGCGCGGAAGTCCTTGTTGCTCGAAGACTGATTAGTTTGAAGGTAAGCGATTATACAATTCGTTACTCTATGGTTTCGCTTCTTTTCATAAACAGACACCTTAAAAAAAATTATATGGTTTCATTACGAATTACATTCTCTACGAACTTTCTTTATTTTACCTATTATAAGTCTCAATTTGTATCATTTACGTGTTTTGGTGCAATTAAGCATTTTTACTTACTTACTTACTTACTTGCGGTAGCGATGACGATCGACCACGTGATTTAGCGCGGCCTTATGTCATTCCCATACATCGTTTTAGAACTTTGTATTCGTTTTTAACTTGAGATTTTGGCTAAGGGTCCTGTAAACTGTACCAAGGGTGAACTTTTGCGCTAACTCGATATGATTTTTGAATATAATTGTTTGTCTAATTTTTTTTATATTAAATTACACTTAATCTTTAAATCAATGTTTCTTCTTCGATTTTCCAACTCTTTTCCCCCAGATCATCTCAGTGAGCGGCCACTGTATTGAATAGAATACAAAACTGTTAAAAAACAACAGTATGAAGATCCCGTAGAAGTATATCGTGCCATAAAGTTGCTTTAGTATTGGGTATATCCATACGTCTCTCTCCATGTAGGTGTATATGAGTCTGTAAAAAAAGCATACAGTAAGAACAACAAACTAATTAGTAAAAAATAAAAAACACGACTGACAACTCACATAGCCTATGTCATTCGGGCTAATGTAAGGAATCTAAAAATACCTCTCACATCAAAATGTGTTAAGCCGTTCAGGACTTAGGGTGGAATAAAGAAATTACATACATACATACATGAACCCTGAAAACATAACACTCCTTTTTTGATCAGTCGTGTAAAAAAGGAAATACTAAAGATACTCATTTCAATGAGTAAAAAAAATTGACATCTATTTGTTATAGAATATAAAGAACTACCAAAGTATACATAGATAAAAATAAATATATATAATAAATAGAGGACCGGACATGGTGTAAAAATTGTTAAAAGTTATAGCTTTGGGCCGCGGCTTCGTCCGCGTAAATTTTATACCAAATCCTTCCTCATGTCCCATGATTCATTGATGAAACCCGCAAAAAGATACGTTCAGTAGTTTTTAGTTTATCGCGGACAAACAGACTTTATTTTATATTTTGTAAGGATTATGATAGAATTATCTACTTCTGTCTACTTCTCTGAGGATAGAACACATAGATAGACTTTTCAGTTAGGCATTCGTATTAACTACCCAGAGGGCGTTAGTTCAAGTAGGTAAGGTTTACTAGTAGACTGAACTGAACTTTCTTTATTGAGTTGTATTCAATCCAGAGTAAAATCTATACCTATCTTCTTCTTCTATATCTTCTGTATATATATAACTCAAAGGTGACTGACTGACTGACATAGTGATCTATCAACGCACAGCCCAAACCACTGGACGGATCGGGCTGAAATTTTGCATACACATAGTTGGAAGTACTGAGAAGGATATAGGGTACCTTTCATCCCGGGAAAAGGCACGGTTCCCGTGGGAAATTCACGCGGGCGAAGCCGCGGGCAAAAGCTAGTGCTTTATAAAGTCGTAAAAAAGTATATAATAAAATAACTACTTACACAACAGTATATAAAGAGAAATGGAACAGAATATGCAATATGTTTCTCAAATGAGATCTGGGCTTGATTCTTGGCTGGAAGATAACTTCCCACAACGCCAGAGGAACTATCAAAGAATGCATTATGTGGTTGGAGATGGGAGGGATTACTTTGTCCAGGAATTCTGGAAATACCAGGCTCCTGTCGTAGATGAAGATTGGCCAGAACGTTGTAGAGACAACCTGGAAAGAAAAAAAAAAAAATTTTAAAATGTAAATGTGCTAATTTCCCCTTGTAATGTTGTGTCTGAACTACGGTTTTTTTTTATGCAGTTTTCGATATTATTTTAGTACCTTCGTTTGTAGATTAAATAACTAAATAAATATATACGGACAAATCACACAGATTGAGTTAGCCCCAAAGTAAGTTCGAGACTTGTGTTATGGGATACTAACTCAACGATACTATATTTTATAACAAATACATATAAAGATAAACCAAGACCTGGGCCAATCTGAAAAAGATCATTTTCCATCTTGACCCGACCGGGGATCGAACCCGGGACCTCCGGTGTGGCAGTCCGGCGTGATGACCGTTGGGCCACAGAGGTCGTCATTCATCATAATCATTCATAGTCATTTTATCAAATCCTAGCTAATACGAGTATTATAAACGCGAAAGTGAGTTTGTTTGTTACCTCTTCACGCTCTTTCTACTGAACCAATCTTCTTGAAATTTCGCAAATACATAGAAGTACTGAGAAAGACATAGGGTAACTTTCATCCCGGGAAAAAACACTGTTCCCGTGGTAAATTCATGCGTTCGAAGGCGCGGGCAAAAACTAGTTTACCTATAGTTACTATTATTCACCTTTCGACATAAATTAGATAAGTTAATACCAAGTTTTTTTAGTTTACAGACGATCAAATATATATTTAAGTTTTTTATAACATTTTGTTTAACATGTTATGTAAATGTCTAAATACCTACGTCTCACAAGGAAAAGGACGACAGGACGTTGAGGACTTTGGACGGAACAAATAACTCAAAATGGTAAGAAAAATAATATTTAGTTTTACTTACACATCGCCGAGTAGTTTAAAGTTATGATGTTTTACATAATTAAATGTTTAGGTATTACACAAATTGAGTTAGCCCCAAAGTAAGTTCGAGACTTGTGTTGTAGGATAATATTACTAACTCAACGATAGTATTTGCCCCCATTGTGCAGAGTATTTATGTTGTTGTCGGCATGTTTTCATTCTTTTTTGTATTTTAATTTTTTGTTGTGTTGTGTTTTTTATCTAAGAAATAAACATATTCTATTCTATTTTATAACAAATACGTTTAGATAAACTTCCAAGACCCGGTCAATCTTATAAGATCATTTTCCATCTTGACCCGACCGAGGATCGAACCCGGGACCTCCGGTGTGGCAGTCCCCCCCGAGCTGACCACCAGTGTTGCCAACAGGTGAACGAGCTGTCCACCAGATTCGACTTCTAAAACCACCAGAAAGCCACTAACCAAAAACCACCAAAGTTGAAAAGCCACTAAATTTGACACTAAATCTTTTTTATTGTTAATATGAAAGAAAATAAGCAGGAATATATGAAAAACGCAGCCAAGAATCCCGAAACTTTTGAGAATACTAAGGTTTCGGCATATTTTTCATCAAGTGACCTATCCCTCGCGAACAAATTTCAGACAGTGAATAAGACCAATTTGAGAAAGGAGAAAGTTTAGTGTTTGTAATATATTGGGTAAAACTAAACGCAGGCGTTTCGCATTGCTGCCGCCAGAGGGCGTTCGGGGTTTTCACACTGCTAGCGTGGAATGCATCGTGTGGTCCGCCATTGCATTGTCCAGGGCGATATCGGTTTGATTTTAATACGCGGAGCGGTCTCGCGTCTTTTGCTTGTTGTTTAGTTTGAGTGATAATTGTGAATTTCCTGTTTGTTAAATAACTATTGAATTTGTGTTTGTGAAAAACTCTGTTATTGTGACTTTTTCTTGTGAGAGGTGAAACGTGGCTGGCTGTTCACATCTGGCTGTTCCCGAGTGAAACTACGGGAAGAAATCTATTTAGTTGTTATGGGGAATTGAGATCTCAAGGGTTAGGTAGGGTAATTAGGAATTCCCCCTTCCCGAAGACACTCAAGTTTGGATCCGAAGAGAAAGAAGATTTAGTTTGGTAAGTGTTCAATTCTAGTTAATTTATAGGTTAGGTTATCATATAGGGCCCTGTAGCTCCCTTCATAAGCTACGGTGGTAGCAGACTGCGTTAAGTTAGTTAGGTTTTAGTCGGGCAAACGTGGTGCCGCGTGGAGATTTTTCCCGGTACTTATTTTTACCGGTGGTTTTTCCCGGTGAAGTTCCGGTACAGAATTCTTCCCGCCGCTTCGTTTGTCCGGATTCTCGCTGCCACATTTTCTGGCAGCAGAGCGTAGTTGCTCTGCGCACACTTTCTGGTAGCAGAGCGTAGTTTATCTACCCTCTATTTGTTCGTTTGTAAAAAAAAAAATAATTAATTGTTTGTAAAAATTATTAGATTTTTCTTAGTTTGTTTGTATAAGAATATTTGTAACCTTTTTTGTATTTGTTTGCGGTTTGTACCGTGCGTTCCGGGTTTGTGCCATTCTCATACCTACCGCGGTTCTTCGTGTAGTTGCTTGATTTTGTTGTTTTTTATTTACCTTTTGTTATTTTTTGTTTGTGACTTGACGCGATGGCGAAGGCCTCCAATGCTAGGGCGACACTCGCCAACGAATTGAGATGGTTTGTGACGGCCGGAGGACTCCTGTCCCGGAAGGACAGGGAGGGCGCCATACTGCTAAGAGCGGATCACCTCCACTCACGATTGATTAGCGCGGAAGCGGCCATGGCGGCGCTTACCGAAGCCGATCTTACCCCGGAGGCCTACGCAGGTCACATGGCGGACATGGACCAGATCCTGAGTCTGCACGATGATATCGCGGAGGCGGTGACCGCAATAAGGGCGAGACAGGCTGGCGGACCAGCCCTCGCACACCTGTTAGACAGGAAGGACCAGCGGTTACTGGTCGGCTCCCCACCCTTCAGCTGTCCCACTTTGGGGGTAGGATGGAGGAGTGGGTAGCATATAAAAATATGTTTGAGTCCCTGGTCGTAGCACGACAGGATTTGTCGAAGGCCCAGAAGATGGCCTATCTCCTCTCCACTCTTGAGGATGAAGCGCGGTCGCTCATCCAGCACCTCCGGGTGGAGGACGACCAGTACGATACGGCTTGGGAGTTATTGAACTCCCGCTACCAAAACTTACGTTTGTTAGCGGATGCGCACGCCGCACAGTTGATGGCCCTGCCCAAGGTGGCCAACAGGGCACAGTTGCGCCTGCAGTTGCTCACGCCCGTTACAGTGGCCTGTAACGCGCTCCGCACACTGGGGCTGCCGGTGGACCAATGGTCCTTTTTGCTGGTGCACATTGTATTGGGCAAATTACCCAATGACATCCGCTCGCGATTTGAGCGCGAGAATGCGGAACGGGATAGCACCACCCTACCAACATTCACTGACTTGGTGAAGTTTTTGGAGTTTGAGGCACGGGCTGCTGAGAATACCATGACGGACTCAGCGCCATCCAGAGCGCCTGAACGTAGGCCCCAACAGGGACGGCAACCGCCACCGCGTGGAGCTGGTGTGCGGGTTGCGCACACGGCAGCAGTCGCGAGGGACGCGGACTGCCTGCAATGTGGCCGGATGGGCCACAGCCTGCTACAATGCAGGGACTGGCAGAGACTGCCAGTACAAGATCGGCGCCGCATGGCAAGGCGGCATGAACTTTGCTTTTACTGTTTGGGCAGTCACTATGCACGTGACTGTCCCAGAGCCATGCCATGCAGTGCATGCCGTGGGCGGCACCACGTGATGCTCTGCATGAACCGGAGCGGGGATGGCCCCCGGTTGTTGAGGCAGGGGTCCCCTATGGGCGGGGGCGCTCCTGCGCGAAGCCCTCCACCATCGGACGGAGGACGCGGCTTCGCTCGTCGCACCCCCTCGGGAGGGGTCGCGTACCTGCGCGGGGTCTTGGCGGACCGGGACCACGCGCCCCAAGGTCATGGCCAGTATGTGGCGACGGCCAGGTTCCCCGGATAGGGCCCCCATGGGCGGGGGCCCTAGATCGGACGTGAGAGTGGGGACACCCCCCTCCACGCGGGTTACCAATACCCAACACATGCAGCCGCAGCGGTTTTCTCCGCCGCTGCACGAGTACCCACGGCTGGAGTACCACCCGCCGTACTATAGGTATGGCCGGGCCGCGGGTTATGCCCCCCTCAGATGAGGGATGTCGCACTCGCCCGCCATATTATCCGGGTCAGTGGCGCGCCCCTGGTTTGGAGAGAGTGGGGAGCCCGTAACTAGCTTGCTCCCTTGCTGGGACAGAGCCGCGGACGGTTCTGCTCCCTACCGCGGTGGTCCGCGTATGGGGTCGAGGGGGGGAAGCCATTAATTTGAGAGCTCTGTTGGACTCAGGGGCTCAAAGCAGTTTGGTTACCACTCGAGTGGCACGCCAGTTAGGTTTAGTCGTGGAAGACTCGCCTGTGCCACTTCTTGGAGTTGGTGGCATACAAGTGAAGTGTCTGACGGGCCAGACACTTGTCACCTTATCTTCGCTGAAGTCCTCCACAATGAGGATCACGACTTCGGCTATGGTAATGGATACCATTGCGGGTTGGCACCCCTCGACAGACATACCGCCGGGTGTGTTGTCTTTGGTTTCGGGTCTGGATTTGGCCGACCCCTTTGTCTTTCATCCCGGCCCAGTGGACTTGCTCCTGGGCTCGGACGTATTGGGTTGGATTTTGTTGGGTACACAGAAGGCTCTGGGTTCGTCTTCACTGATTGCAGTGTCTACTATCTTTGGTTTCGCCCTGATGGGCCCTGTGTTTGATAATAGCACCGTGGAGGAGCCACCGGTCGTCGCATCAGCGTCCTTGGCCAAGACCATGCAAAGGTTTTGGGAGGTGGAGGAGCCACCTATGAGTTCCAGGGTGGATCCGGAACACGCTGAGTGCGAAGCCCTTTTTCGATCGACCACGGAGAGGTTGCCCTCCGGTCGGTTTGTAACTAGGTTACCTTTTGTTGCCTCTCGTCCTAGCCTAGGGCAAAGTAGGGCGCTTGCGGAGAAACGACTGCTGTCCATGGAGCGACGTATGCAGCGTGATGCCACGTACTTCGCGATAAATATATTGAATTTATGCGCGAGTACGAGGATTTGGGTCACATGTCTCCGGCTCGAGTTGATTGGAGCTCAACTGAGCATTATTTTTTGCCCCACCACGCGGTGGTGAAGGCCTCAACGGGCAAGTTGCGGACTGTCTTTGATGCGTCCGCACCCACTTCGAACGGAGTTTCGTTGAATCTATGTTTGCATTCAGGTCCCAAATTGCATAGGGACATAATTGACATCATCTTGAACTTTAGAAGACATCAAGTGGTTTTTGGTGCGGACATCCGGATGATGTTCCGCCAGACAGTCATACATCCTGAGGACCGGCGATTCCAGTTGATACTCTGGCGTGAGCGCCCTGAGGATCCTGTGACGGTGTATGAACTCAACACAAACACATGTATGGTTTGGAAATCTAGTCCCTATATCGCCATCAGATCATTGCTTTTGAAGATTGGCAGAGCGGGAACGGATCCGCTTTCCCCGTGGGGCTTCCGTGCTGTCACGTGACTTGTAATGTTGATGACGTGTGCACCGGAGCCCAAAGTATTGAGGAGGCCCTCCTACTGCGGGATGAATTGATTGAAATATTGAAGACAGGTGGCTACGAGCTACGTAAGTGGTTGTCTAATGAGCCTAAAGGTTCTAGAAGGGATCCCGGAGGATCACCAACAGAACCTCTCACCTGATCTTTGAAGGATGTGGATGATCTCCAACAGGATAGCGGGTGCTGGGCATGCAGTACCAGCCGCTAACCGATATTTTTACATTCCAAGTGGACTTGGAAATACCAAAGGTCTGGACTAAGAGAACGGTGTTGTCCGTAATAGCCCGTATGTTTGATCCAAGCGGTTGGATCAGTCCAGTGATATTCTCTGCAAAGTGTCTTCTTCAGAGACTTTGGACTTTGGGCGTCTCGTGGGACGAGCCGCTGTTTGGCTCTCCATTGGATGATTGGCTCGAGTTGTTTTCATCGATTAAGGAAGTCAATCGGATTGCCTTGCCTCGTCGAATATTGCCCCCCGGGAAATATCGAGCCAGCCTGCATGGCTTTTGTGACGCGTCGGAGCGAGGCTACGCCGCGTCAGTCTATATGCGGACAGTTGACGCCGATGGCCGGGTCAATGTCTCGCTTTTGTTAGGGAAGAGCAAGGTCGCCCCCATCAGGACTAGGCTGACTATTCCCAAGCTTGAGTTGAGGGGAGCTCACCTTCTTTCCTAAATTGTTGCATCACGTTCGCCAGTGAGCTGGCGGCCACGGTCGAGATACGGGACATCTTCGCCTGGTCGGATAGCCAGGTCGCGCTTGCATGGTTGCGCGCGGCCCCACATACCTTGGAGGTTTTTGTGGGAAATCGGGTTTCCCAAATCCAGAATATCGGAATTGATATAACATGGAGACATGTGCCGGGAGAGCTTAACCCAGCGGACTGTGCTTCCCGAGGTTGTACGGCACCGGAATTGGTGTCACACCCGCTCTGGTGGGGTCCAGAGTGGCTGATGGGATCAGAAACATCTTGGCCTGTCTGTCAGACAGATGTTACTTCTTTGAGTTTGACTGGGCTCCGTGTACATGCTGTAGTCGCTGAGACGACGTCGGAGCCGGATTGGCTACTTGCTCGGTATAGCAGCTTGGATAAGCTTCTGGGTGTCACCAGTTGGATTAAGCGTTTCATACATAATTGTAGAAACCCACAGGCAAAGCGGTTGGAGCCGATTGCAGGTGCAGAAGAGCGCCGGAGCGCATTGTTGCATTGGGTCCGTGTCGTGCAGACCGGACGGTTTGAGTCCAGAGCTTCATGATATTTTGCGCGAAGCACGCGCTAAGTTGAAGGGCGCGGTCGCTCTGTTTGAACCCGTACATCGACTCGGATGGGCTTCTTCGGGTTGGAGGCAGGCTCCGGAAGGCGGATCTTCCATATGAGACTCGCCATCCTCTGTTGTTGCCCAAGGGCGGACCCTTGGTGCAGCTTTTGGTGTCTGATCGACACATTCGTAACGCCCATGCTGGGTGCAATGCTTTGTTGGCTATTTTGCAGCGCGAGTTTTGGATTTTGTCTGCCCGAAGAGCAATACGTAGTGTCCTGTTTCGATGTATTGCATGTTATAGGTTGAAGGCATCCACGATGCAACCACAGATGGGTGATTTGCCCGCTGATCGAATCCGACCTTCGAGACCGTTTGACGGCGTTGGAACCGATTTTGCCGGTCCCTTTTCGATCAAGGCTTCTCCCTTTCGTAATGCCCGTATTGTGAGGGGCTATTTGTGTGTATTTGTTTGTTTGGCCACCAAGGCTGTCCATTTGGAGGTGGTATCGGCTCTGACTACGGAGGCCTTCGTCGCCGCGTTGGATCGCTTTGTTTCGCGTCGAGGTCTACCTTCCCTTATTAGGTCTGACAATGGCACAAACTATAAAGGAACTGTAAATTATCTTAAGGATGTTTCTGTGTTTATTGATAAAAATTGTACTAGTTTAAGTCAAATTGCTGCCCAAAGGGGAATAACCTGGAAGTTTAGTCCCCCAAGTTGCCCCCATTGGGGAGGGATTTTTGAAGCGGCTGTGAAATCCGCAAAGACCCACCTCCGCCGCATTATCGGAGAAACGGCTCTAACTTTTGAAGAGCTGGCCACAGTGTTTTGTAAAGTTGAGGCGGTCCTCAACTCTCGTCCTCTCTGTCCGCTATCTCCAGATCCAAATGACTTGGAAGCTCTCACCCCTGGTCATTTTTTGGTGGGAGGGCCGTTGAATGCCCTGCCCGAATACCCGTGGAAGGATGAACGCGTATATCGGTTGTCGCGTTTTCAAATGTTGCAGCAAATGAGCCAGGACTTTTGGCGTCGCTGGTCGCTTGAATATTTGCATTTGCTGCAGCAAAGAGTGAAGTGGACAGACAGGACTGAGCCTCCAGGGAGGTGGTGATTTAGTATTGTTAAAAGAGGCAAATTTGCCCTCATTGCTTTGGCGACGAGCTCGCATATTACGTTTGATTCTTGGCGGAGATGGCACTCCGCGTGTGGCTGAGGTGTTGGTCGACGGTTCGATTTTTAAGGAGAGGTGTGACCTCTCTCGCCCGCCTTCCCGTAGAGTAAGCTAGCGGTCTGCTTCTCAGACCGGGACGGGGGGATGTTTGTAATATATTGGGTAAAACTAAACGTTGTCGGTTATTTTTATAACTAGATTTCAAACCATACGTGTTTGTGTTTAGTTCATACATCCTGAGGATCCTGTGACGGTGTATGAACTAAACACAAACACGTATGGTTTGAAATCTAGTCCCTATATCGCCATCAGATCATTGCTTGAATTGGCAGAGCGGGAACGGATCCGCTTTCCCCGTGGGGCTTCCGTGCTGTCACGTGACTTGTATGTTGATGACGTGTGCACCGGAGCCCAAAGTATTGAGGAGGCCCTCCTACTGCGGGACGAATTGATTGAAATATTGAAGACAGGTGGCTACGAGCTACGTAAGTGGTTGTCTAATGAGCCTAAAGTTCTAGAAGGGATCCCGGAGGATCACCAACAGAACCCTCACCTGTTTGAGGATGTGGATGATCCCAACAGGATAGCGGTGCTGGGCATGCAGTACCAGCCGCTAACCGATATTTTTACATTCCAAGTGGACTTGGAAATACCAAAGGTCTGGACTAAGAGAACGGTGTTGTCCGTAATAGCCCGTATGTTTGATCCAAGCGGTTGGATCAGTCCAGTGATATTCTCTGCAAAGTGTCTTCTTCAGAGACTTTGGACTTTGGGCGTCTCGTGGGACGAGCCGCTGTTTGGTCCTCCATTGGATGATTGGCTCGAGTTGTTTTCATCGATTAAGGAAGTCAATCGGATTGCCTTGCCTCGTCGAATATTGCCCCCGGGAAATATCGAGCCAGCCTGCATGGCTTTTGTGACGCGTCGGAGCGAGGCTACGCCGCGTCAGTCTATATGCGGACAGTTGACGCCGATGGCCGGGTCAATGTCTCGCTTTTGTTAGGGCAGAGCAAGGTCGCCCCCATCAGGACTAGGCTGACTATTCCCAAGCTTGAGTTGAGTGGAGCTCACCTTCTCTCTAAAATGTTGCATCACGTTGCATGTGAGCTGGCGGCCACGGTCGAGATACGGGACATCTTCGCCTGGTCGGATAGCCAGGTCGCGCTTGCATGGTTGCGCGCGGCCCCACATACCTTGGAGGTTTTTGTTGGAAACAGGGTTTCCCAAATCCAGAATATCGGAATTGATATAACATGGAGACATGTGCCGGGAGAGCTTAACCCAGCGGACTGTGCCTCCCGAGGTTGTACGGCACCAGAATTGGTGTCACACCCGCTCTGGTGGGGTCCAGAGTGGCTGATGGGATCAGAAACTTCTTGGCCTGTCTGTCAGACAGATGTTACTTCTTTGAGTTTGACTGGGCTCCGTGTACATGCTGTAGTCGCTGAGACGACGTCGGAGCCGGATTGGCTACTTGCTCGGTATAGCAGTTTGGATAAGCTTTTGGGTGTTACCAGTTGGATTAAGCGTTTCATACATAATTGTAGAAACCCACAGGCAAAGCGGTTGGAGCCGATTGCAGGTGCAGAAGAGCGCCGGAGCGCATTGTTGCATTGGGTCCGTGTTGTGCAGACCGGACGGTTTGAGTCAGAGCTTCGTATTTTGCGCGACGGACGCGCTAAGTTGAAGGGCGCGGTCGCTCGTTTGAACCCGTACATCGACTCGGATGGGCTTCTTCGGGTTGGAGGCAGGCTCCGGAAGGCGGATCTTCCATATGAGACTCGCCATCCTCTGTTGTTGCCAAGGGCGGACCCTTGGTGCAGCTTTTGGTGTCTGATCGACACATTCGTAACGCCCATGCTGGGTGCAATGCTTTGTTGGCTATTTTGCAACGCGAGTTTTGGATTTTGTCTGCCCGAAGAGCAATCCGTAGTGTCCTGTTTCGATGTATTGCATGTTATAGGTTGAAGGCATCCACGATGCAACCACAGATGGGTGATTTGCCCGCTGATCGAATCCGACCTTCGAGACCGTTTGACGGCGTTGGAACCGATTTTGCCGGTCCCTTTTCGATCAAGGCTTCTCCCTTTCGTAATGCCCGTATTGTGAAGGGCTATTTGTGTGTATTTGTTTGTTTGGCCACCAAGGCTGTCCATTTGGAGGTGGTATCGGCTCTGACTACGGAGGCCTTCGTCGCCGCGTTGGATCGCTTTGTTTCGCGTCGAGGTCTACCTTCCCTTATTAGGTCTGGACAATGGCACAAACTATAAAGGAACTGTAAATTATCTTAAGGATGTTTCTGTGTTTATTGATAAAAATTGTACTAGTTTAAGTCAAATTGCTGCCCAAAGGGGAATAACCTGGAAGTTTAGTCCCCCAAGTTGCCCCCATTGGGGAGGGATTTTTGAGAGCGGCTGTGAAATCCGGCAAAGACCCACCTCCGCCGCATTATCGGAGAAACGGCTCTAACTTTACGAAGAGCTGGCCACAGTGTTTTGTAAAGTTGAGGCGGTCCTCAACTCTCGTCCTCTCTGTCCGCTATCTCCAGATCCAAATGATCGGAAGCTCTCACCCCTTGGTCATTTTTTGGTGGGAGGGCCGTTGAATGCCCTGCCCGAATACCCGTGGAAGGATGAACGCGTATATCGGTTGTCGCGTTTTCAAAATGTTTGCAGCAAATGAGCCAGGACTTTTGGCGTCGCTGGTCGCTTGAATATTTGCATTTGCTGCAGCAAAAAGGTGAAGTGGACAGACAGGACTGAGCCTCCCAGGGAGGGTGATTTAGTGTTATTGTTAAAAGAGGCAAATTTGCCCTCATTGCTTTGGCGACGAGCTCGCATATTACGTTTTGATTCTTGGCGGAGATGGCACTCCGCGTGTGGCTGAAGGTGGTTGGGTCGACCGGTTCGATTTTAAGGAGAGGTGCGTGACCTCTCTCGCCCGCCTTCCCGTAGAGTAAGCTAGCGGTCTGCTTCTCAGACCGGGACGGGGGGATGTTTGTAATATATTGGGTAAAACTAAACGCAGGCGTTTCGCATTGCTGCCGCCAGAGGGCGTTCGGGGTTTTTTACACTGCTAGCGTGGATGGCGTCGCGTGTGGTGTCCGCCATTGCATTGTCCAGGGCGATATCGGTTTGATTTTAATACGCGGAGCGGTCTCGCGTCTTTTGCTTGTTGTTTAGTTTGAGTGATAATTGTGAATTTCCTGTTTGTTAAATCACTATTGAATTTGTGTTTGTGAAAAACTCTGTTATTGTGACTTTTTCTTGTGAGAGGTGAAACGTGGCTGGCTGTTCACATCTGGCTGTTCCCGAGTGAAACTACGGGAAGAAATCTATTTAGTTGTTATGGGGAATTGAGATCTCAAGGGTTAGGTAGGGTAATTAGGAATTCCCCCTTCCCGAAGACACTCAAGTTTGGATCCGAAGAGAAAGAAGATTTAGTAAGATTTCGTAGTGTTGGTAATATAAAAAATAATTTGCTGGAATTTCCCGCTTCACCTGACAGAAAACTGCTATAAACATAAACATATTTTACGGGAAATCCCCGTAAAATATGAAAAAAAAAAAAGGAAAAATTCTATTCCACTAAACCACCAGAAAAACCACCAGCCACTAAACGCAATATTTCACCCAATAAAAGGGAATCCAAACCACCAGTTTTAGTGGTAAATCCACTAAGTCGGCAACACTGCTGACCACGGACGAAGAAAAAATACAATACCACGGAGGTCGTCGAAAACACATGCATAATGTTCATTTCAACCATAGACATAGAAAAAAAATCATTCTTTAAATTTTATTTTCTAACTTTATGATTTGAACACATATTTCATACATTCTATGGACCATAACTTGTATATTTTTGCCTTTTATTAGTTGGCTAGCTGGCGCCCGCGCCTTCGCTCGCGTTAATCCCTCCTTAGGGGATGCCTACGTCATAACATAACATCTACCTGCATGCCTAATTTCAGCCCGATTCGTCCAGTGGTTTGAGCTGTGCGTTGATAGATCACTATGTCAGTCAGTCAGTCACCTTTGAATTATATATATATATATAGAAGATAAATAATATAAAAATACATACATACATACATACATAGAATCACGTCTTTATCCCATACGAGGTAGACAGAGCCAAGAGTCGTGAGGCTCGAAGGCCACGCTTAGCTGCTAATAGTGGGCTCTCTGATGAAATGGAGATTCAGGTATAGTGACAGGTTGCTAGCCCATCGCCTATGAGTGGAGGAATCCCCAGTTTAAAGCCTTTCCCTCGATTGACTTTTACAATCTGCGCGGGAAGAGAAGCAGCTGGCACATTCTATGTTTTTTCTTCGCTCCCAGACCAGCATGGAAGCATATAAAAATAAACTTACAAAAACAGACGGCCATATTATCGCAGCGAACAGTACATCTCTGAAGCCTCTAAGATGTTTTGGTAGTCTGTAGTCTTTGGTATTAGCGTGCGTCAGGGTGAGAATGTCACACCACAGCCCAGCCACGGCGAATATTGCTTGGAGGCACTGCAAGTTAAGAAAATGACACGGAGTTTGTAGCGCCGTCTCTTTTCCACTTGCGCTTTTGAGAGACGGTAGTTAACCTTAGCTGTATGTAAATTTTAGACGTCAACTAATCTAGTTAGGTAATTAAAAGTGCTATTTATAAGTTTATTTAAATAAAAAAAATTTTGACTTTGACCTTAAAATGTGACAAAATGCTTTAGCGCCACAGGGTTTCGCTCCCATGGGAATTTCGAGATAAAACGTATCCTATGTATCGTGTACCAAACATCGAAATCCCTCCAATAGATTTTGCGTATTTGACAAACACCCTCACAAACAAACTTTCGCATTTATAATATTAGTAACATTAGTAGGACACTTACAAAAGTCCACACAGTCAGGTACCTCGCCTGCAGACTGCCGAAAGTCTTGAACCTCACATCCTCAGCCACCTCCCTCGGCTGGGGCTTCCCCAGTAGCACCAGGTTACCAACGTGGAGCACTATCGTGGTGACATAGCCCAGGATACGGAGGTAGGCGAGGTTGGAAGTTGATGGCATCTGGAATAATATTAAAAAAATCTTTATTTGCCAACACATAACAATAGGTGGGTACCCAATAACAATAGGTAATTAATGATTTATTATAATGCACCCGTCTTTTCACTAACCAGAAGTCCACCTCCAAACTAGATAAAAATCTGTATCTCGATGATGGACAGCTGGCAGCATGTTTGCTGGAGCTTTGAGATGTAATTTTTTTTATTAACCTACTAGCATCAGCCCTGTAATTTGTTCCCGCGGGAATTTCGGGAAATCCTCTCTTAGTGCTTTCCTACTCTGCCTAAGGAACCTACATGTCAAATTTCAGCTTCCTACGCCAAGTAGTTTGGCTGCCCAAGTAACATTTGATTCGGGTCTAGGTTGTAAGAAATGCCTTTAGGTTCGAAAATGGTCGTTAGAAGGTTATTGTTATGCTATCTGGTACTAAAGAGTATTTGAGAATGATTAATAAGTCCTAAAACTAATTGTTTATTACTACAACCTTCAAGCCGCGGACAAGAGTTTAAATTAAAGTAATTTTGACTCGTGTTTCAAGAGCATTAAGACTTAGGATGTCATAGTTGTCGTAGACTCCTGATTAGGTTCTGAAAAAGCTAGCACTATGCTTAATTGTGATCTAAAGGTTAAAATTTTAGGTTTGATAAAACTATAAAGTTATGAAATGTTGAACTCGCCTTTAAGTAATAATTTCTGGCTGCTATAAACCTTTAGGCTGTATTTAGTTGTCCAGGCAAACTAATTTTGACTGCTTGGTAAAAATCCAAACCAATAAGATATTGTTTATGAGCTGAAGGCGTAATTAAAGTATTTCAAGAATATTCTAAAGCTTTAAAGGCATCCTCAAAAAATGTGAGTTGTCTCCCCGACTTCAAAGCAACAGCATCGATTGCAAGATAGTGTTGCAGCAATAGTGTTGACTATCGATAGTATTGTCAATAGTATTGTAACCTTGAAAAATAGTCACACTATCGATAGGCCTATCGATAGTATCCATAACATCGATAGTATCGATAACATTTATAGTATCGATAACATCGATAGTATCGATATCCAATAATTTGCAATACTATTGATGATAACCCAAACTATCGTTTGTTGCTTTTCGATACAATTGATGTATTCTAATAAATACTATCGATAGTATAAATACTGTCGATACTAATGACACTTATATTTCAACAAACAAACAATCGATAGTCAAACTATCGATAGTCCGGCAACGCTATTGCAAGATGAACCGGCACAGATGATTCGGTCAAAGCTTCTATAACTAAATCTTAAAAGCAACTAAATATGCTCAGCGGTTGTTTTTCGCGACTCGTAAGTTTTGAACTACTCCTGGCGATAACCTTAGAGCTGCGAAAATAGCTTCTGAGTCGTTTTAACTAGCTCTGCGATATAACCCTTAGCTCCTAATTTGGCAAACATTAAAAGCTTGTAGTTGTTACAATCCAAAAAAGGTTAAATTAAAATGCTCTCTAGTAATTTATTAACGACAGCCATATTTTTTTACTGAAGTAATTAAAAAAATTTTAAACAAATAGCAATATTTTATCCAAAAGGCAATATTTGAAAACGTATGCTGTACGATTTAATATATAGTACTTTTTCTTTGAATAGAAGTTTTATTTCCAATACGATTTGCCACCGATACTTCATTTTATACTCATATTGCATTAAAAAATTATCTTTAAAATTTTTAACTTTCGAAAGGCCCGTCTCGTATAACCAGCCAATTATCCTAACATTTCACAATAAAGTGATAGTCGCAGTATTTTTATAATATTGCCTGACTTTAACAAGCTCCAAATTATTTCGTTATGAATACATCACTCATATCTCGCCTTTTTAAAACTTGTTTGTATTTAAAGCCACGATTGGTGTTTTGTGTAAAAATATCTTAAACAGAAACATTTTAAAACCCGGGATTCTTGAAAAGGCATTTATTAAAGTCCATCAAAAAGGTTTTAAGTTGTCATAGGTTACATCCAAGATTAATTTATAACTTTTAAAGCTGTCTATACTAGGTTATATTAACGTTAAATTAAGGTATTCTGATAAGAACTATAGGTTTTGCTGTAGCTCTCGAAAAGGTTCTAAAACGTGGGCCCTTTTTGCACACAGGAGGTTAATATATGGTTAACATAATGTTATTGAGTCTATTAAGACTTACGAGTAGATTTCCATACAAAGGTTCTAGAACCTTTTTAAAATCTTTCTAAAACCTAAAATGTTACTTGGGTGTGCGTTGTCTGTCAGTCACTGAGTCGTTAATATAACGCAATCGGGATTCTACCTATTCGTGTTTCTGCGTTGAAGTATTCAAATTCATATTCATATTCATTTATTTGCCAACTAAGTGTACATTTTGGTCTTATATTAATATTGGTACTTACAACTTAGTAAATTCATATTCATTTATTTGCCAACTAAGTGTACATTTTGGTCTTATATTAATATTGGTACTTACAACTTAAATCTTTTACAGGTATTGCAAATTTGTGGCGCTTTATATACTAAAATATATATAAAAAATAATATACGAGTAGTATAATCGTCATATTAATATATATTTATATATGTTTTTAGTATTTCCTTAAGATGTAAACCAAAGATACATAACAGGTTAATAAATTCCTGCCTGTATCTTTGGCCTGCATGTATTCATCTATAGAGTAGAAACTCATTTTACTGTGTAATATTCTATATTTAATAAAATATAGAATATTTTGTTTCATTTTTAACACTTAGGGGAAGCTTATTATTACTGTCACATAATGTGGACTATTTTGTAACATATTAATTCTGCATTGTGGTATATATAATTTATTTTTGTTTCGGGTATTTACATTATGTGTTTCATGGATTTTTGTGAATGTATGCAGATTTTTGTGGACAAAAGAACAGATATCATGTATTTATATTGACGGCAGAGTAAGTAATTTGTATTTAATAAAATATGGTTTGCAGCTCTGGGTGTTTTTTATTTGGGCTATTATTCGTACGCATTTTTATAAGTATTAATTTGTTACCTACCTACACAATGGTATACTTTACAATACTTTACACTAGTATGTTTGTGTATCTACAATACTTTACACTAGTATGTGTGTACAATAAAGAATGAATAAATAGAAGTGCTCCTCAGTATCATGCGACATACTTTTATCTTAGAGTTCACTGTGGACTGTAATTAAACAGAATCAGTTAACGGCAAGGTTAAAAATAATAACTTAATTGAGACTTCAAATGACTTGTGATACATGTTACAGCGCAATGTAAAGTGTCTTATCAATATATATAAAATTCTTATTGTAATGTATTCATTAATCAATCTATATAAAAATTTTAGGCTGATAGACAACGTACAGCCAAAACTGCTGGGCGTAGGAATTTGGTGGATGGCTTGTAGGTTCCTTAGGAACAGAGTCCCGGGGGCAGTTTATAGTGTACCTACTGTGGAGGGAGATTTCATGACAGTGCATATCAAATTAAGAAATAACAGAAACGCCTCCCCATATCAGAAAAAACAGATTTTTTTCGGTCCCGCAGAAGCGTAGTGAGAGCAAGTCTTTAGAGCAAGTCTGACAATAAATGATATTATTATTATTACTTAGGATAGATTCCTTGTTAAGTTAGGATCTGTTTCAAGGCAATTTGTTGCGCTAAACATGCATAGTCCGCCACGGTCCCTGTGAAAAAATCCTGGATCCGCCGTTGCCCGTGGGCTAGTAAATTATACTGTCATCAGTTGTCAAATATTCTAAGTATAGACCTCACTCGCCTAATATCATAATTGCTCCAATTGTGAAATCAGGTTAATCCAAAGAATTGCCCAATTATATCTATCAGCGATATACTTTGGCCGATAATTATATCTTCGATTGTGATATAAACAAAGTACCTACAAGAAATTATGTAAAGAAAGAAAAAAAAAATATTGCTAACCTCTTTTTTTTCCTTATAATAATACTGGCCACAAAAAATATATAGGTATTAAAAATAAAATGTAATTTAAACAAGTTCAAAAAAATGTAAAGAAAGCTAAATAGAATAACAATAAAAAAAATTTGCTAACCTCTTTTTTTCCTTATAATATACTGGCCACTAAAAATAACGTATTAAAAACAAAAAGTAGTGACGTGATGTTGGTCAGTCCCCGTCACTGTGGGTACTGACTCGGTATGAAACCATTCTACTTAATTATTACTAGTTTATTCCTCATTGGACACAGTAACGATTCGTTACTTGTCAAAAACGTGTCATAAAATTCAATGCCTTGAACATTATCTTGTATTTTTTTTTAATTATACGTACATACATTTTATCAAGCCTTTTTCCTTTTAATTAGTTATACTGAATTGAAAACCTTTATTTATAATAATAATATTTTTTATTGTAGTTAATAAACCCATAGTTCAAAAAAAATACAGGTACTTAATTAAAAAAATAATAGTCATATTGCAATCATATAGCAATACAAAGTCATGTTACACAAAATGTCAGTATTTCCTTTCCTACAATCCTAATATGTATGTTTTGTTGCAATCTAATGAATCCGATCGGCCGGTCCAGATACCGCTGGAGGGATGAGGTTCTAATCTAATATATCTGAAGGCCCTCCAAAGAGCCGACTGGCAGGGAAGTAGCGCGCAGAACAGGAAGGAATGGAAGCTTCTAGTATCGGAGGCCAAGATCCCTTCTTTTGGGTCGTCGTGAGCCATCGAAGTAAGTAAAAAGTAAGTAATGAATCCGGATACTTAATTATCTAAAATTAGTTTTTCCATCCTGTGGGATAGGAAACACCATACACAAATCTAGCATATTAGTTATGTGCGAAACTGGAGTTTGTTTGTTTGTTACCTCTTCACGCTTTTTCTACTGAAACCAATCTTCCTGAAATTTCGCATACACATAGTTGGAAGTACTCGAGTAGGACATAGGGTTTCCCGTCATCCCGGAAAAAAGCTCGGTCTCCCGTGGGAAATTCCACGCGGGCGGAAGCCGCGGGTGAAAGCTAGTTCAAAAATACATTTAAACACAAGGCAATTTCTATCAGTAATCTTAAATACCTTTAACTACGGCCATGTAGATAAATAAAAAAAAATTCTGCAAGTCGAGATGGAATCGAAGTGAATAGGGAAAAAGTTTCGTTCCGTTATCGCGGTCAACGACCCAGTGACATGACCAAACCGGTATCTTATTAAATATAAAAAATACGCGGTCAGTTTAAATTGTGAAAATTAGAAACATATTTTTTATAACTTTCATAGACAAGAAAATATGGACCTTGATAAAATAATCACAGAAATATTTTTTTAAAGTTCTGTGAAAAATAATACATTTGTCTATGGGTCTTTTATTAGAAAAAAAAACTCAATGAAATAAAAAAGATTCTACTTTTTAAATTAATCGTCATGAACTAACTCCTCAAAAATATTACCGCAAATCGATTTGATCTTTTCATAGCCTATGGAATACAAATATTAAAATTCAAACAATATTTTTCCCCTGTTGATTTTATTCGAGACGATGCATTATCTTACTACATTGCTAACCTTAATTAATCGTAATTTACCATTTTTCTACTCTGATTCGAATCTAAACTTGGGTCGTGGACTTTAGGCAACTTCCACTCCGGTCTCTTTGACAAATGCATATCTAATTATGAACTGTACATATATGTAAGTGAAGTTAATTTCGAATGGTTTTGAAATGACAAGCTGACAACTTAACAAAAATAACAAAGACCGATAGAAAGCAACCTCACCTAATACGCTATATAATCTTTCTGCAAAAAATTTACGTTTCTAGGTTCAGCCATTGATAAAAATATCACAAGTAGTTCAGCGGAGATAAATTATTCTATCATTCTATCAATATATGTAAAAAAAATCAGTTTACTAAGGGCCAATTCTTCATCGATGAAAACTAATCGCGTTTAGTTAAAGCTAATCTCCGCTTATGTGTAAATAAATATTATATTTAATTTAAGTTGCAATTTCTATTAAATTGTAGCATGGAAATTAATAAATTAATATAAAAACAATATAAAACAAAAACGCTTCACAATTTTTTTGTCTATGCTTCTTTACTTCTCTCTCAGCCTAAAGACGTCCACTGCTGGACAAAGGCCTCCCCCAAGGATTTTATCCATGGGGGGTTTTGCCGTAATCGCCACGCTTGGCAGGCGGGTGGGCGATCGCAGTGTGATGGCATAGTACGCGGAAAGATGCTGCTGCCCATCCTCCGGTGTTTTAAATCCCTTAGTCGCCTCTTACGACACCCACGGGAAGAGATGGGTTGGTGCTATTCTAGGGCCACACCACAGGCCACACAGGCTTCTTTACTTCTATGTTTTCGTAAACTGCGTTTTCGTAAACGCGATCAAAAATGTTAGCAAAATAAGAAATCAATTGGTATACCAATTGATTTCTCCAGCTTTTTGTTTGTTACACCTTATTTTCTTGGTATAAAACATTATTTTCTCTATTGGAAAATATGTCACCTTAATTTAGTCTAATAAGAGTTCAAAAAATAAGAGAACCGCTATCTTGACTGAAAGAACGGAAAAGCTTTTAAAGAGTGTTCTAGTAAACTCCAAGCTTTTAGAATTAAGACACCAGTTTTTTTGGTTTAAGATATTATAAGTACATGACTCCTATCAGAAAACAATATATCGTCTTGCTTTAAGATAAAACAGAGTTCAATACGAGACAACCGATTCATTAGGTTTACGAATTGATTTTTTCTCTAAATATTTTTTTCAATATCCAATCATTAGAACGAAGAGGATCATAATCTATATTCAAGATTTTATAACATTCAATAAATCGCCAATATTATTTTGGTTGAATCTATTTTATATTATTCTTTAATTAAATATTACTTTTGAAATTCAAAGCAATATGATATCTCAACTGAAGACATTTTACTGTGCATAGTGCATATATATATGAGAATATTATCTTGGATTAAAGTTAAATCCTTTTTTACCGTGTATGTAATCAAGATTAAAGAAAACCTTTAATCTCGTTTTAGATAAAACTTGGTTATCATAAACTCGGGATTTCGATAAAATCGATGAAATCAGCCCTAAGTGTTCGACAGACACCCGCTCAGCCAAAACTGGGCGTAGGGAAGCTGAAATTTGGCATAGGGGAGCACTAAGAGAGGGCTTTCGTAAAATCCCACGGAAGCAAAATCCTTGGGCCCATGCTAGTATTATAAAAAATGTGTTAATTATTAATATAAAATGGATTAGATTATGGATTATGTAAAACAAAATGATTTACATTCGAATTTTTTCTCTTTCGTGTGTTAACACACACGAAAATTCAAAATAGGTAAAGAAATGCAAGTAATTACTTCTTAAGTATTTTTTTATGTAAACACCGAGAAAATAAGACACTGAACACAACTATCTATACATCATGTCTAAATATAACAACAAGCTGCTTGCCCCGTGGCTTTCGCCCCTGACAAATAACTTTTTTAAGTCCCGGAGATGGGGTTTGGCGCCCGAACTTAGCGCGAGGGCGCCAATAGTTCGAGGGACTCAAAAAAGTCTTTTACCCGAGGTAAACACTGTGCTTTTCATTACGAATACAAGGAAAGTAAAAATAAAAACAGGAATTAGCTAAATAAATAATGAGTGAATTATACGGAAGATAAACAAAACTCTAAACTAGAAAAAAAAGATCGGATTGCGGCTTTAGCTTCCAGCATTTTTTTTCTGAGGCCGACCAACTATTTAGCTATTAGATTCTTTTCATTTGGTTCCATCATTACAAAAAATGATAAAAAAATCTATGTTATAAAAAAAAATTATAAAAAAAAGTTAGTCTTTAATTTCGTGTTGATTTCAATTTTTACATATAATATGTTGAAAAGCTGTATAGAAAGTTAAAATATGGTTCAATAGATTAACGTGAAAATATAACTAGTTTTTTTTTAAATAATTTGACAGCTGTTAGTTGAAAACGATTTTTAGGGCTGAAAAGTATTACTTTCAACCCGCTTCTCGTAGGCAACTCTCAGGATCTTAGCCAGAGTATGAGTAATGAGATAAACTTTTCTCATTACTCATACTCCCTTGGAAAGTAAGTCTGAAGTTTCTCTGTGGAGCGTGGTGAAAAGTAATACTTTTTCAGCCCTAGGGAGAATCCCCGTCTCGGGACTAAATTAGTTACTTTCACCCCTAGAGTAACAATGAACTATTTAATACTAAATTTGATCCCCCATTTCAGCCCCCTTGGGAGTGGAGGTCGATTTTTGGAAAAAAAGTAGCTTCAGCTCGGCTCTCTTTAATTATACTTTTATCAAATTTCATCAAAATCGGTTCAACAGTTTAGCCGTGTGAAAGCGTAACAGACCGGGATACAGGACAGACTTTCGTATTCTTCTTTCTTATTTCTATTATTAGACTTTCGTAATTAAATTATTGGTGGTATGGCTATGTGAAGTAAGGATTTCGGAAATTAACAGCAGAAAAACATATATTCCAGATAACCACAATGTCCAACCTCGTCTATCGCCGTATCCTGGCGCTATGTCACCACGGTTGTAAGTAATATATTGATGCGGGAGGTGATCGGGTGGTAAATCTCAATCTTTATCAAACCCTTGAGGATATTTTTTATAAGAAGAATTTCAGGCCAGTATACACTGACCTAATTTATAACAAACAATCAGCTTGATTCTAGTTGGGATAAAAATCGGGTGAGTTTATTAAAAAATCAGGAGAAAAGTAATATTATTAGTTAAAAATTGATATTGATATCATAAAAGTGAATTTAAAATACATAAACATAAAATTCAATTCAAAATTCATAAACATTTTTGTATTTTTAATTTATAATACATAAAAATATAGGTATGTTTAAAAACTTCCTTTAAGTAAATCAAATGACAGTATCAGTTCACACAAAACATGACAAAATTTTGTCGCAAAATGTCAAAAGATGTAAAAATGTACAGCGGTCTACAAAACTAAGCATACATTTGGTCTTTTGGAACAACCGTTTTGTGATAAATGACTAATGGAATATTTTTTTCTTTATCCCACACTAGCTTTTGCCCGTGGCTTCGCCTGCGTGTGAATTTCCCACGCGGGAATAGTGATTTTCCCGGGATGAAAGGTACCCTTTGTCATTCTCAGTACTTCGAACTATGTGTATGCGAAATTTCAGGAAAGATTGCTGCAGTAGATACAGCGTGAAGAGGTAACAAACAAACAAATATAATATTGGGATAGATACTCGTATAGATAGATAGATAGATTAACACTTTATTGCAATTCATTTACAGAGAAGAAATACAAAGTAACAAAAGTAACAACAAGCAAATTATTAAAAAATAAAAAACACGACTGACAACTCACATAGCCTATGTCACTCGGGGAATGCAAGGAATCTAACAATACCTCTCACATCAAAATCTGTTGCCGTTGCGTTGAGGACTTATGGTGGTGTTTGTAATATATTGGGTAAAACTAAACGCAGGCGTTTCGCATTGCTGCTGCCAGAGGGCGTTCGGGGTTTTCACACTGCTAGCGTGGAATGGCGTCATGGACGGTCCGCCATTGCATTGTTCAGGGCGATATCGGTTTGATTTTAATACGCGGAGCGGTCTCGCGTCTTTTGCTTGTTGTTTAGTTTGAGTGATAATTGTGAATTTCCTGTTTGTTAAATAACTATTGAATTTGTGTTTGTGAAAAACTCTGTTATTGTGACTTTTTCTTGTGAGAGGTGAAACGTGGCTGGCTGTTCACATCTGGCTGTTCCCGAGGGAAACTACGGGAAGAAATCTATTTAGTTGTTATGGGGAATTGAGATCTCAAGGGTTAGGTAGGGTGATTAGGAATTCCCCCTTCCCGAAGACACTCAGGTTTGGATCCGAAGAGAAAGAAGATTTAATTTGGTAAGTGTTCAATTGTAGTTAATTTATAGGTTAGGTTATCATATAGGGCCCTGTAGCTCCCTTCATAAGCTACGGTGGTAGCAGACTGCGTATAGCTTTGTTAGACTTCTAGTCGGACAAGCGTGGTGTCGCGTGGAGATTTTTTCCCGGGACTTAATTTTACCGGTAGATTTTTTCCCGGTAAAGTTCCGGTACAGAATTCTTCCCGCCGCTTCGTTTGTCCGGATTCTCTCTGCCACATTTTCTGGCAGCAGAGCGTAGTTGCTCTGCACATTTTTTCTGGTAGCAGAGCGTAGTTTATCTACCCTCAGTTTGTTCGTTTGTAAAAAATAATTAATTGTTTGTAAAAATTATTAGATTTTTCTTAGTTTGTTTGTATAAGAATATTTGTAACCTTTTTTGTATTTGTTTGCGGTTTGTACCAAAAGCGTTCCGGGTTTGTGCCATTCTCATACTCTACCGCGGTTCTTCGTGTAGTTGTTTGATTTTGTTGTTTTCTTTATTTACCTTTTGGTTATTTTTTTGTTTGTGACTTGACGCGATGGCGAAGGCCTCCAATGCTAGGGCGACACTCGCCAACGAATTGAGATGGTTTGTGACGGCCGGAGGACTCCTGTCCCGGAAGGACAGGGAGGGCGCCATACTGCTATGAGCGGATCACCTCCACTCACGATTGATTAGCGCGGAAGCGGCCATGGCGGCGCTTACCGAAGCCGATCTTACCCCGGAGGCCTACGCAGGTCACATGGCGGACATGGACCAGATCCTGAGTCTGCACGATGATATCGCGGAGGCGGTGACCGCAATAAGGGCGAGACAGGCTGGCGGACCAGCCCCTCGCACACCTGTTAGACAGGAAGGACCAGCGGTTACTGGTCGGCTCCCCACCCTTCAGCTGTCCCACTTTGGGGGTAGGATGGAGGAGCGGGCAGTATATAAAAATATGTTTGAGTCCCTGGTCGTAGCACGACAGGATTTGTCGAAGGCCCAGAAGATGGCCTATACCTCTCCACTCTTGAGGATGAAGCGCGGTCGCTCATCCAGCACCTCCGGGTGGAGTGACGACCAGTACGATACGGCTTCTGGGAGTTATTGAACTCCCGCCAACATAAAACTTTTACGTTTGTTAGCGGATGCGCGCACGCCGTACAGTTGATGGCCCCGCTCAAGGTGGCCAACAGGGCACAGTTGCGCCTGTAAACAGTTGCTCACGCCCGTTACAGTGGCTCGTAACGCGCTCCGCACACTGGGGCTGCCGGTGGACTCAATGGTCTTTTTTGTTGGTACGCATTGTATTGGGCAAAATTGCCCAATGACATCCGCTCGCGATTTGAGCGCGAGAATGCGGAACGGGATAGCACTACCCTACCAACATTCACTGACTTGGTGAAGTTTTTGGAGTTTGAGGCACGGGCTGCTGAGAATACCATGACGGACTCAGCGCCATCCAGAGCGCCTGAACGTAGGCCGTCCCGAACCCTGATGGCGAGGGAGACCCCAACAGGGACGGCAACCAGGGCGCCACCGCGTGGAGCTGGCGTGCGGGTTGCACACACGGGCAGCAGTCGTGAGGGATGCGGACTGCCTGCAATGTGGCCGGACGGGCCACAGCCCGTTGCACGCAGGGGACTGGCAGGGACTGCCAGTACAAGATCGGCGCCGCATGGCAAAGCGGCATGAACTTTGCTTTTATTGTTTGGGGCGGTCACTATGCACGTGACTGTCCCAGTGCCATACCACATGCAAGGTATGCCGTGGGCGGCACGACGCGGATGCTTTGCATGAACCGGCAAACGGGGATGGCACCCGGATGTTGAGGCAGGGGTCCCCTATGGGCGGGGGCGCTCCTGCGCGAAGCCCTCCACCATCGGACGGAGGACGCGGCTTCGCTCGTCGCACCCCCCCGCGGGAGGGGGGTCGCGTACCTGCGCGGGTCTTGGCGGACCGGGACCACGCGCCCCAAGGTCATGGCCAGTATGTGGCTGGCCAGGCCCCGGATAGGGCCCCCATGGGCGGGGGCCCTAGATCGGACGTGAGAGTGGGGACACCCCCCTCCACGCGGGTTACCAATGCCCAACACATGCAGCCGCAGCGGTTTTCTCCGCCGCTGCACGAGTACCCACGGCTGGAGTACCACCCGCCGTACCATATGCATGGCCGGGCCGCGGGTTATGCCCCCCCTCAGATGGGGATGTGCACTCGCCCGCCATATTATCCGGGTCAGTGGCGCGCCCCTGGTTTGGAGAGAGTGGGGAGCCCGTAACTAGCTTGCTCCCTTGCTGGGACAGAGCCGCGGACGGTTCTGTTCCCTACCGCGGTGTGGTCCGCGTATGGGGTCGTAGGGGGAAGCCATTAATCGAGAGCTCTGTTGGACTCAGGGGCTCAAAGCAGTTTGGTTACCACTCGAGTGGCACGCCAGTTAGGGTTTAGTCGTGGAAGACCTGCCTGTGCCACTTCTTGGAGTTGGTGGCATACAAGTGAAGTGTCTGACGGGCCAGACACTTGTCACCTTTTCTTCGCTGAAGTCCGCCACAATGAGGATCACGACTTCGGCTATGGTAATGGATACCATTGCGGGTTGGCACCCCTCGACAGACATACCGCCGGGTGTGTTGTCTTTGGTTTCGGGTCTGGATTTGGCTGACCCCTTTGTTCTTTCATCCCGGCCCAGTGCGGACTTGCTCCTGGGCTCGGACGTATTGGGTTGGATTTTGTTGGGTACACAGAAGGCTCTGGGTTCGTCTTCACTGATGGCAGTGTCTACGATTTTTGGTTTTGCCCTGATGGGCCCTGTGTTTGATAATGGCACCGCGGAGGAGCCACCGGCTGTCGCATCTGCGTCCTTGGCCAAGACCATGCAAAGGTTTTGGGAGGTGGAGGAGCCACCTATGAGTTCCAGGATGGATCCGGAACACGCTGAGTGCGAAGCCCTTTTTCGATCGACCACGGAGAGGTTGCCCTCCGGTCGGTTTGTAACTAGGTTACCCTTTGTTGCCTCTCGTCCTAGCCTAGGGTAAAGTAGGGCGCTTGCGGAGAAACGACTGCTGTCCATGGAGCGACGCATGCAGCGTGACCACGTACTTCGCGATAAATATATTGAATTTATGCGCGAGTACGAGGATTTGTGGGTCACATGTCTCCGGCTCGAGTTGATTGGAGCTCAACTGAGCATTATTTTTTGCCCCACCACGCGGTGGTGAAGGCCTCAACGGGCAAGTTGCGGACTGTCTTTGATGGGTCCGTGTTCCACTCTGAACGGGGTTTCGTTGAATCTGTGTTTGCATTCGGGTCCCAAATTGCATAGGGACATAATTGACATCATCTTGAACTTTAGAAGACATCAAGTGGTTTTTGGCATGCGGACATCCGGATGATGTTCCGCCAGACAGTCATACATCCCGAGGACAGGCGATTCCAGTTGATACTCTGGCGTGAGCGCCCTGAGGATCCTGTGACGGTGTATGAACTCAACACAAACACGTATGGTTTGAAATCTAGTCCCTATATCGCCATCAGATCATTGCTTGAATGGGCAGAGCGGGAACGGATCCGCTTTCCCCGTGGGGCTTCCGTGCTGTCACGTGACTTGTATGTTGATGACGTGTGCACCGGAGCCCAAAGTATTGAGGAGGCCCTCCTACTGGTGGGGTTTAACCGAATGAAATATTGAAGACAGGTGGCTAGCCGAGCTACTGCAAGTGGTTGTCTAATGAGCCTAAAGTTCTAGAAGGGATCCCGGAGGATCACCAACAGAACCCCCACCTGTTTGAGGATGTGGATGATCCCAACAGGATAGCGGTGCTGGGCATGCAGTACCAGCCGCTAACCGATATTTTCACATTCCAAGTGGACTTGGAAATACCAAAAGTCTGGACTAAGAGAACGGTGTTGTCCGTAATAGCTCGGATGTTTGATCCAAGCGGTTGGATCAGTCCAGTGATATTCTCTGCGAAGTGTCTTCTTCAGAGACTTTGGACTTTGGGCGTCTCGTGGGACGAGCCGCTGTTTGGCTCTCCATTGGATGATTGGCTCGAGTTGTTTTCATCGATTAAGGAAGTCAATCGGATTGCCTTGCCTCGTCGAATATTGCCACCCGGGAAATATCGAGCCAGCCTGCATGGCTTTTGTGACGCGTCGGAGCGAGGCTATGCCGCGTCAGTCTATATGCGGACAGTTGACGCCGATGGCCGGGTCAATGTCTCGTTCTTTGTTAGGGAAGAGTGTGGTCACCCCCATCAGGACTAGGCTGACTATTCCCAAGCTTGAGTTGAGTGGAGCTCACCTTCTCTCTAAATTGTTGCATCACGTTGCCAGTGAGCTGGCGGCCACGGTCGAGATACGGGACATTTTCGCCTGGTCGGATAGCCAGGTCGCGCTTGCATGGTTGCGCGCGGCCCCACATACCTTGGAGGTTTTTGTTGGAAACAGGGTTTCCCAAATTCAAAATATTGGAATTGATATAACATGGAGACATGTGCCGGGAGAGCTTAACCCAGCGGACTGTGCTTCCCGAGGTTGTACGGCACCAGAATTGGTGTCACACCCGCTCTGGTGGGGTCCAGAGTGGCTGATGGGATCAGAAACTTCTTGGCCTGTCTGTCAGACAGATGTTACTTCTTTGAGTTTGACTGGGCTCTGTGTACATGCTGTAGTCGCTGAGACGACGTCGGAGCCGGATTGGCTACTTGCTCGGTATAGCAGTTTGGATAAGCTTCTGGGTGTTACCAGTTGGATTAAGCGTTTCATACATAATTGTAGAAACCCACAGGCAAAGCGGTTGGAGCCGATTGCAGGTGTGGTAAAGAGCGCCGGATGCATTGTTGTACTGGGTCCGTGTCGTGCAGACCGGACGGTTTGAGTCAGAGCTTGTATTTTGGTGCGACGGACGCGCTAAGTTGAAGGGCGCGTTGTCACTCGTTTGAACCCGTACATCGACTCGGATGGGCTTCTTCGGGTTGGCGCGTGATGCCTGGAAGTGCGGACCTTCCATAAGAGACTCGCCATCCTCTTTGTTGTTGCCCAAGGGCGGACCCTTTGGTGCAGCTTTTGGTGTTCGATCGACACATTCGTAAATGCCTCATGCTGGGTGCAATGCTTTGTTGGCTATTTTGCAACGCGAGTTTTGGATTTTGTCTGCCCGAAGAGCAATCCGTAGTGTCCTGTTTCGATGTATTGCATGTTATAGGTTGAAGGTATCCACGATGCAACCACAGATGGGTGATTTGCCCGCTGATCGAATCCGACCTTCGAGACCGTTTGACGGCGTTGGAACCGATTTTGCCGGTCCCTTTTCGATCAAGGCTTCTCCCTTTCGTAATGCCCGTATTGTGAAGGGCTATTTGTGGGTATTTGTTTGTTTGGCCACCAAGGCTGTCCATTTGGAGGTGGTATCGGCTCTGACTACGGAGGCCTTCGTCGCCGCGTTGGATCGCTTTGTTTCGCGTCGAGGTCTACCTTCCCTTATTAGGTCTGACAATGGCACAAACTATAAAGGAACTGTAAATTATCTTAAGGATGTTTCTGTGTTTATTGATAAAAATTGTACTAGTTTAAGTCAAATTGCTGCCTGTGCAAAGGGGAATAACCTGGAAGTTTAGTCCCCCAAGTTGCCCCCATTGGGGAGGGATTTTTGAAGCGGCTGTGAAATCCGCAAAGACCCACCTCCGCCGCATTATCGGAGAAACGGCTCTAACTTTTGAAGAGCTGGCCACAGTGTTTTGTAAAGTTGAGGCGGTCCTCAACTCTCGTCCTCTCTGTCCGCTATCTCCAGATCCAAATGACTTGGAAGTTCTCACCCCTGGTCATTTTTTGGTGGGAGGGCCGTTGAATGCCCTGCCCGAATACCCGTGGAAGGACGAACGCGTATATCGGTTGTCGCGTTTTCAAATGTTGCAGCATATGAGCCAGGACTTTTGGCGTCGCTGGTCGCTTGAATATTTGCATTTGCTGCAGCAAAGAGTGAAGTGGACAGACAGGACTGAGCCTCCCAGGGAGGGTGATTTAGTATTGTTAAAAGAGGCAAATTTAAGTTCCTCATTGCTTTGGCGACGAGCTCGCATATTACGTTTGATTCTTGGCGGAGATGGCACTCCGCGTGTGGCTGAGGTGTTGGTCGATTTGTTCGATTTTAAGGAGAGGTGTGACCTCTCTCGCCCGCCTTCCCGTAGAGTAAGCTAGCGGTCTGCTTCTCAGACCGGGACGGGGGGATGTTTGTAATATATTGGGTAAAACTAAACGCAGGCGTTTCACATTGCTGCCGCCAGAGGGCGTTCGGGGTTTTCACACTGCTAGCGTCGAATGGTTTCGCGTGACGTCTGCCATTGCATTGTCCAGGGCGATATCGGTTTGATTTTTAATACGCGGAGCGGTCTCGCGTCTTTTGCTTGTTGTTTAGTTTGGAGTGATATAATCAGAATTTCCTGTTTGTCAAATAACTATTGAATTTGTGTTTGTGAAAAACTCTGTTATTGTGACTTTTTCTTGTGAGAGGTGAAACGTGGCTGGCTGTTCACATCTGGCTGTTCCCGAGGGAAACTACGGGAAGAAATCTATTTAGTTGTTATGGGGAATTGAGATCTCAAGGGTTAGGTAGGGTGATTAGGAATTCCCCCTTCCCGAAGACACTCAGGTTTGGATCCGAAGAGAAAGAAGATTTAATTTGGTAAGTGTTCAATTGTATTTAATTTATAGGTTAGGTTATCATATAGGGCCCTGTAGCTCCCTTCATAAGCTACGGTGGTAGCAGACTGCGTATAGCTTAAGTTAGATTCTAGTCGGACAAGCGTGGTGTCGCGTGGAGATTTTTTCCTGGTACTTAATTTTACCGGTAGATTTTTTCCCGGTAAAGTTCCGGTACAGAATTCTTCCCGCCGCTTCGTTTGTCCGGATTCTCGCTGCCACATTTTCTGGCAGCAGAGCGTAGTTGCGTAGTGCTACATACATACATACTTACATACATACATACATGAACCCTGAAAACATAACACTCCTTTTTTGGTCAGTCGTAAAAACATTTTAAATGAGCTTGAATATCTCGATGATTGGACTTAGGTTTTTAGTAATTTTATTTATTAACCTAGCATTGGAACGGGACTTTGTTCACTTGGGAATTTCGGGAAGTCCTCTCTTAGTGCTCCCCTACACTCCTTTTTTTTAACCTATTTCGTCCCAAACAAATAGGTTAAAAAAATTCTTACGGCCAGTAGTTTTTGGCTGTCCGTTCTCTGTCAGTTACTCCAGTCAGAAACGGAAGAATTTTATATATATTGATTTTATTAAGCTTTTGACCGCGACTTCGTCTACGCGGAACTTTCTATTGTTAATATTTTGCACTGACGTATCAAAATGAAACCTGCGCCAGATTTTAAGTTAGACTTTGAGCATTACAATTGTGAAAACCACATCTTTCATTCAATAGTAGTTTCGACGACCGTACATTTTGGTGAATTACTTACTATACAATACAAGTACTATACCGGTACTTACTATACAAGTACATTTGCCGGTTTATATTTGATCCAAAGGATTTCTCTGGCCATCAAGCGAGGCAATGCTACTGGGGTTATAGGAACCTTTGGGTCAGATCATAGAGCTAGCAAATTAAAGAATGATTTTTTTTTTCCTGTCTGTCTATGGGTCAGATATTATGTACACTACAGGTGAAATAAATAAATAATAATTATTATTTAAATATTTATATGAATTCAATTACCCTATTAATTTTAAATTAGCTATGAAACCACGAAAATATCAGGGGCTGCGCATGAGTAAGCACATTACATGCGACCGTCGCGTTCCACTGCTCGTAACAAAGTGCCGTCTCCTCTGTGTCGTTTCATCCACCACTTTGAGGGGGGGCGCTTAGTGGGGCAAGCGTTGACGTCAGCGCACACTAGGTGGCGCTGAAATCGTGGTGTAGCTGACAGATATGAGATCTTACTTCATATTTTAACTAAGACTATCTCGAAAGCCTCTTTGTCGGGTGTGTGCAGAAGCAGAGGAGTCTATGGAGCACATTATGTGTGAGTGTGGCTCGCTGGCTAACAAGCGGCTGGCCCTCTTTGGAACTGCGTATCCGGAACTGGAAGACTACAGGCACTTCGCAGCAGGTGATATCCTGAAGCTAATGTAGTCCTTCTTCAGGAATCCCGCTGTGTGTGAGTAAGGCTTGGGGGTAAGTACAAAAGAGTACAAAACCTTAACCTAACTTCTTTTCCACCCTCAGTCTTTCTGAGCGGTCACTGTCTTCGTTTCTGTGCAGACTAACTAGGTAAAATGCAAATAAGAGCTTTTTTTATACAAATTTTACACTTTAACGAATCGTATCAGAGCACCTGCAGATTACCTAGTTAATGTGCACATAAACGTATTATGCATTCTAACGGTAACATAGGGAAACAAGCACGTATTATTGTTGTATATGTTGCGTCGCCCACTGTACTCAGACACATTATATCTTTAAATTATTCCTACATACAATCATTCATCTATTGTTTTTCAACCGGTAGACTTAAGATTTTGTGATGTAGAGTCTTCAAAATTACGTCAGTTGTTTTGACAAAGAAATATACATAGTTAAATAGTTTAGTGTAGTGTAGTACAATGGGTGTGATAGGAAACGTGCTCCCCTTCAAAAAATGTATGTACATATTTAGATTTTTTATATAACTGCATAGATAAAGGAGTGTTATGTTTTCAGGGATCAATCGTGTATTTATTTGTGTATTTCAAATTACGTATAGTTGTATACGTTGCTGTTCAGGGTTTGTCAGACCGGGGCGCGTTTCGGCAGATATTTTGATATGAAAGACAGGAATTTTCAAATAATACTTCTGTTTGCTTCTGCCCTCGACTGCGGTATGTCATTGTCCAATTATTTTATTGAAGGTACATCTATAGGTAAAACTCCATTTCCCCCTTGTCCTATAATGTGAACAATCTTACCATTTCTTTTTTTGATTTTATAACAATATAAATTAAAATAGACTTTTTAGGAAATTATTTTCATGGTTAATAAATGTTTTACTGCAGAATGTTTAGATTTGAACTAATATTTGATTTATTTTTAACAAAATTCAACAAAAAGTTCTGTGAAGATTGTTTTGTTTACATAATAGGACAATTAAGAAAAAACGGAGTATATCTATATCTGGTAGGTATATATGGAAGATAGCTAACGTTTCTCATCAAATGAAAACTATAGTGATAAGAATCTAATTTTTAAAAATATTTGTGTAGTTATTGATACGAAAACAAATCAATCAACAGAATGTTGTGACGTCAATGCAAATTCTGTTTTTCACACATCATCGTTTATGTAAACCTAGCTTTTGCCCGCGGCTTCGCCCGCGTGAATTTCCCACGGGAACAGTGCTTTTCCCCGGGATTACCTTTTCAGTATTTCTAACTATATTTATGCGAAATTTCAGTAGGATGCGTGGAGAGGTACCAAACAAACAAACTCACTTTCGCATTTATAATATTAGTTAGGACTAGCATTTGCCCTTGGCTTCTCTCGCGTGTATAATTCGTTTTTACCCATTTAGGAATGGTATTTACAAAATTCTTTTTTTCTTAATCATTATTATAATCAGCCTTCCGTGACATACATAACACGCTCTTACCGTCGGTGGTTAAAAACGAAACGTGATATTTGGTTAAAGTAATGAAGGCCGAACAAAATAATTCAATTATAGGTTATAAAATACTAATAATATCAATGCAATCTTGAAAAAGGTACGTGATTTTTATTAAATCAGTTATCATATGCATGCATGACCTATTTGATGCAAAAATAGATTTTCTTTGACAATAATTATATTTAATTTTACTTTTTAGGGTTCCGTAGTCCGACAAGGAACCCTTATAAGATCGTTCAGTCCGTCCATCCGTCCTAGTCTGTCACAGCAGGATATCTTCTACGTTTATGGACTGATTTGCATGTAACTTGGATCGAGGATACTTCACATATAGATCTCATTTTTTTAAATACAAAAAATTAAAATTACCCCTTTTTAAGGGTACCTCCCCCCCACACATGTAAAGGGGGGAATTTTTATTTATAAATAAAATAAAAATATATACGTTTATCTTGCAAGAAATGCAAAACAGCGCGGTGCCAAAAATGACTACGGAACCCTACTTTATGCGTGGTCCGACACGCACTTGGCCGGTTTTTTTTAAGTTATATTTTAGTTTCATACACAAGTTCATCATCCTCACATCGTTAAACTAGGCAGTTAAATATTGTTTATGGTTGAGTAGCTATTTTTGAAGCGAGTATTTGAGTTATTTGTTTAATTAAATGTACATTTAGTTGATAAGTGTTTTTTATGTATTTGTTATTTCTTAAGCAAATCCATATATGTATAAAGTAAATTGTAATTATATTGTAAAATTTGTAATTTGTAAAATCTTAACATTCCTACGCTTAATAGGCAGAGTATGTCGCACTCATATGTAAATAACACCAATGTAATCACCATATTCTAAGGAATAAATGAAATCTATCTATCTACAAATTAATTAGCGATTTTTCTGACAGCTAATAAAGAAAAAAAAATCAGTATAAAAAAATCTCAACAGATGGAGTTTTATTGAAAGCAGAGTTGTAATAATGGCTGTACCTATATTGTGCGCTTTTTATTGTCAGCCAGAGGCAGAAAAAAATCACATAACAGTTGCACAAATCACAATATTTTTAGACGCACAAATTACTTTTTAGACGTTTTTTATAAGGTTTTTTTTTAATGCCAATGTGTATTTTTGCTTTTTCAATGGTCTCGCCTTTTACTAAGCGCCACCTATGAATTCATCTGGAACTGTTTTTTTGTATTTGGGTCTCAGAAAATCCCTCATTGTATACAAATAAAAAGAAATAGATTTTTTAGAGAGATTCTATATCTATAGATAAATTAACTACCTATATTGTTTATATATGTGGTCATAAGCGGCGTATTAAGATGAAACCGCCAAATTTTAAGTAAGACCTTCAACAATACAACAGTGAAAACCGCATCAAATTTTGTCCAGTAGTTTTTGCGTGATGCGCGTACAGTACAAACATACAGACAGACAGGCAAAAATTAAAAAAAAGAATGTTTTAACTTCTATTGGTCCTTTAAAACACCCCTCATAGTTTATTTTTCGTAAACATCTCATATATACATACAGTTCTTGAATTAATTACTTCATTACGACCATTCATCATTACATCTCACCTTTGACCACCATTTGAGAAGCACCTGTTTGAATAACACTTAAATTGATGCAATGTTTCTTTTTATTGCTACCACAGAAAACATATTTTGGTGTTACATAGGTACAAAGAAAACAAACTAACAAAACACACTTTTATAATAACAAACAATGTTCTAAATAATTCTGGTTCACTAAACAACGTACTAGTATTTCAGGAATCATTTTTACATACTACTGATTTCTTGTTTATCAAAACGTTCATAAAATCTAAGTCAAAGTATTTTTTTATCGAAACTTGGCCTTCAAAGAAGGCTCTTTTTCACGTCAATAACTAATTATTTAATCACAATATATTATGTCTCAAAGCTACAAACTACTATCATTTCGACCACTGCTGAGAAGAAATGCCGAAAGAAACGTACGGCAAGCCGGAAGTTCAACTACTACATTTCCGCGCATAAATTTAAAAATCAAAAAATTTGAAACTTCATGGGCTTGACCCTGATGACACCTGTCATACGGGAGTTTAGGTTTAGGCCCGATTATAGGTGCTACTAAGTTGGGTGCTCTTTGTACGACACGGAATAACTACAAGTATATCTAGTATGTCTCTCAGCGTATGTTAACACATGTTATGTTAACTGAAAACATAACTAGTTACTCAGGAATTAACAATATTTTTTGTTAATTTTTTGTTAAACCCAACGCAAGCGGATGTGTATGATATATAACCTTCATGTCTTCAATTTTTCTAGATAAGTATTAGGAGTTTTCTTAAGTACAAATGTTTCGCCTGTAAGGTAAGTTTTGTGCGAATTTGACGTCAAAAATGTTTTGTAGATTTTTACATACAAATTATCACGCCAAGGTGGGTCTATGTCATTTTCAATGTGTAAAATTTCAGGACGATTGGTTCAGTAGATAAAGCGTGAAGAGGTAACGAACAAACAAATAATCACTTTCGCTTTTTTAATATTAGTCAGGATCAACACTTTATACTTCCCATCACGTAAAAAGCCCGCTGGTAGGGTAAGGAGGGGGTGAAACTTGCGCATGGGTACGACTGACGAAGCAATCGCGCGCGCCGGATTAAACCTGCCCGACCCCCGCTCACCGCATAGACCGATATATCGCCTACTGCGCAGCTTACCGCCAGAGGCCTTTTTACGTGACGGCAACTTATACAATCTGACGAGTTACATTGTAATCTGAAGGTATTTGCAATGATGAATAGTGTCATCGATTTTTTCCTCTGTGCCCCACCCAAACCCCTCATATGGTTTACCACCTATCTCTATATTTGACCTTAAATTTGTTTCCAGCGCTTCTGGACAGCAGCGGTGACATTAAAATGGCTGATAATGAAGTGTCTTCAATTTTTTTCCTCCATATCCCACTGCTTTACTGAAACCTATTATTAATTTTACCTATCTTTGGCCTGAATCCTAACTTCCTAACTAATATTATAAATGCAAAGTGAGTTTGTTTGTTTGTTTGTTACCTCTTCACGCTTTATCTACTGAACCAATCTTCCTGAAATTTCGCATACATATAGTTGAAAGTACGGAGAAGGACATAGGGTACCTTTCATTCCGGGAAAAAGCACTGTTCCCGTGGGAAATTTACGCGGGCGAAGCCGCGGGCAAGAGCTAGTAACAAATAATGTAGGTATGCAACTCAAATTTGATCCAAAAAGTGATTTTCATTCATCTCCGATCTTATCATAGTGCCGATGAACTCAAATACAAGTAGGTGTTCGCTACTACTTCGCTACCTTTCATCCCGGGAAAAAGCACTGTTCTCGTGGGAACTTCACGCGGGCGAAGCCGCGGGCGAAAGCTAGTGTTGTATAATTCTAATTCCAGCGCCATGAACAGCTACGTTTACTACCGCGTGTGCGCGTACGCAGCGACGCTGGCGATCCACCTCGGCAACATGGCTTATCTGGACGGCAGCCTGCGCAGGATGCTGGCGGTGCATCCTGATCTGAAGATCTACACTCACTTCGAGCCACGATACCTCACTATCTGGAACGTGGTGAGACCATACATACATACACGCTTTGATTATTTACTATTCAAAGCCTACACGCTGAATTTTCATTGGTTTTGGAAAAAATAAGATGTAGTATCGTAATCCTAACTAATATAATAAATGCGAAGGTAAGTTTGTTTATTTATTTGTTTGTTTGTTACCTCTTCACGCTTTATTTACTGAACCAATCTTCCTGAAATTTCGCATACACATAGTTTGAAGTACTGAGCAGGACATGGGTACCTTTCAACCCGGGAAAAAGCACTGTTCCCGTGGGAAATTTACGCGGGCGAAGCTAGTAACAAATAATGTAGGTATGCAACTCAAATTTGATCCAAAAGTGATTTTCATTCATCTCCCATCTTATCATAGTGCCGATGAACTCGAATACAAGTAGGTATTCGCTACTAATTGCTCTCACATTATTGCATTCGAGTTTTAGTCAAAAATTTTTTTTTCTGAATTTTTATTTGGACTAGCTAATTAATGTTGGCTTTGGCTCCAAAACCAATAAAAATTTACCGTGTATATCGCAGTGTATGTCTAATGTTGTTGTTGTTAGTTGTTAAAATAAAGAATTTATTTATTAAACGAGATATAAATATGTACCCTACCCGTCCGTATGAAGTAGCTGGTCACTAGTGATGTATGTTTAAACGAGTATTTATAAGTAATTTTGTTATTTTTTACACGACTACACGACTAACCAAAAAAGGAAAGTTATGTTTTCGGGATTTAACGTTTGTATGTATGTAAGTTTCTTCCAATTCCACCATAAGTCCTGAACGGGTTAACAGATTTTGATGTGAGATGTATTGTTAGATTCCTTGCATTCCTCCGAGTGACATAGGCTATGTGAGTTGTCAAGGCTCGGTCTTTTGATAACGACGCCAGCCGCAGCGACCAGCTACAGATATTATCGGATACATAATTGTATGAAAAAGTTAAGAATGGTCTCTTGTAACGTCGATATTAGCGTAACGTTGAGGGTAAAGAGCTGTGAGTGGGGAGCGACATTGCGGCGTCTCGGATCCTCGAAGGCGTCGCTTCACTCGTGTTTTTAATTTTTTAATAATTAGCTTGTTTAATTTCAGCTGTTCCAAATCCTGAACGCCAGTGTCGGCCTCTACATAGATCTCAGGACGTTACAAGGCAGAGGTGACACGGTGCCGAAGACTCTGACCAAGTTTAAACATACCTTCTTCAATGCTATCGTGTTTCCTTACACTGTGGTATGTACACACATACATAGGTATAAGTAATTATAGGGACGAATCAACAATCGTACTTGTTACGAACTCCTTAGTACATTTTTAGTTTTATTTTTTTAAATAAAACAAATGTTTTAATGAGTGATTTTCTGAAAGGTAAATTAAGAAAAAAAAAATCAGTATAAAAAAGGCTCAACAGATAGCGTTTTATGAAATATATATATATGTTATATGCCGAGTCGTAATAATGGCTGAACCTATATGGTGCGCTTTTTCTTGTCAACCAGAGTCAGAAAAAATCACCTAACAGTTTGACAGTTGCACAAATCACAATATTGATACTTTTTAGATGGTTTTTTTACTAAGTTTTTTTTTTTTTTTTTAATGCCAATCCCGTGAATTTTTGCTTTTTGTATAGAACTTTTTCTCTCGCCTTTTAATAAGCGACATCTATGAAGTTATTTGAAACTATTTTTTTTTTTATTTGGGTCTAGGAAAATCCCTCTTGAAAAGGTGGTCAAATGTACTATACATATTGAGTTTTACGTCCATTTTCATTTATTCCACCACACTACCTACTAATATTATATATGCGAAAGTTTGGATGTGAGTTTGTGAGGATGTTTATTACCTAATCACGCAAAATCTACTGAACAGAATTTGATGAAAGGTATAGGTACGGGTAAAAAAATACCGGGAATAGCTTGTAGGGTACTTTTTACTTCGAAATTACCACGGGAGCGAAGCCTCGGGGCGCGACTAGTATATTATAATAAAAGTGAGTTTGTTTCTCTTCACGCTTTATCTACTGAACCAAACTTCCTAAACATATAGTTGAAGTACTGAGAAGGGCATAGTGTACCTTTTATTCCGGGAAAAGGCACCATTTCCGCGGGAAATTCACGAGTGCGAATCGCGGGCGAAACTCACTACTAATGCTTACTAAATTCCATGGATCTGTTTGTAAGTCCCATCGTAGCTCCCAAGTGGATGAACCGATTTTGATTAATTATTTTTATTTGAAAGTTGTTTTAATCGATTAAAACAACCATACTTCATCGAATCGGTGTAGCCGTTTAAAAGTAATCACCATTTCAACCTGATGTCGTATTTTTTAAACTTCCAATTTACATTTTTTCAGCTGGTGTTCACACTGTTCTGGCCTATTTTCGCCTATGACAGGAGTCTGGTGTTTCCCGTTAGGGCCGACCTATTTGTCCCAAAGATATCCAACTATATAATGCACGCGTTCATATTACCTGTAGTATTGTGGGATTTAGTCTTCCAAGAGTGGAACTACGTGTCGTCGCATAAGAAGAATTGCGTGTATATATTTGTCATGTACTGCGCTTATAATTCTATGTAAGTAACCAATTTTTTTTATAACTTATGTCGGAAAACGAGCAAGTTAGCTGATGGTAAGTGATCACCGCTGCTAATGGACAACTGCAATACCAGGAGTGTCACAGTGTTGCCAGCCTTTCAAGAAGGCGTAAACTCGTTTTTGAAGGTTCCAATGTCGTATCGGTTCGGGAACACCGCCGCAGGAAGTTGATTCCACAGTTTTGTCGTACGTGGCAAGAAGTGTCTTTTAAAACGTACGGTTATTGACAGCCAGTTATCCAGATGGTATTGATTAAATTCTAAATTTATGACGGGTGATACGGTGGTGACTGCAGCGGGTATTACGTCGAACAATTCTTAGTTATTCTTCTTCTCCTCAGATACTTACTGCGACCCGAGGCGAGGCGTCGCTTCCGTCAGAATTTTGGGATAGAAAGTACCCTATAAGCTTTTCCAATTTTCATTGAAATCCGTCTACTAGGTTTTAAGTGGACCTTTTACAACACAACTGTGAACCCCGCATCAAATTTCATCGAGTAGTTTTTGCGTGTTGTCCGTACAAGTGGTACAAACATACAGATAGACAATTTTATAAAAAAAAGTCATTAGCTTCCCTGGCTCCGTAAATACCCATTATAATTTTTTTCTTGAATATCTCCCATGTACAGACATAAGTTACTTTTAATATATGTAAAGAATAAATAAGATTTTATCTTTATTTAGTTATTATATCGTTTTTTTTTTAATTTTCAGGTTGTTCTACACATACTACGGAGATATTGGTCTTTGGCCTTACCACATCTTAACAGTCTTAGAGGGGACCATCTTCTTTCCCGTTTTCTTTCTACACATATTCATCACCCTGTATGTCAGTTACTTCTTGCAGTGGCGGATAAAGACCCGAATAAAGACCTCATTTGCGACGCTCACGGAAAAAATTAGTCTAAAGAATTATAAATTTTTATAAAATTTGTAGTTTCCCTGAAAGAGATAAAAAATTCTTTGGCACACAATAAAAATATTTAAAAAATTAGGTACTAACTTTCATCATGAAGATTTTTCTTTTTTTCAAAAGAAAAAAAAAACCTTTTTTTTTCTTTTCCTTTTTTTTCTTTCCTTTTCTTAAATCATTTATTCAATGGGTATTGCGCTTGTTACAGTCGCCGTGGTTACTAGACTGGAGTATTTCTGTGTCAACTTGTTCACTATTGCGCTACCCGCACTTTTTACAAAGTAACATAATATCTCTCTCTTTAGTCGTATCTCCTCATGACTGAGGGTCGTGGTCATTATATGGAATGAAACACACACAACGACTCTCTTGGCAATATTAATGGAGTGGTTTGCCATTGCCTTCTCCATTTCACACACTAGCTAATAATCATCATCCAGAGTGCAGGTTTCCTCACGATGATTTCCTTCACCGGAAGCAAGTGGTGGTCGATGAAAACTAACATGAGTCAGATTGGTATACAAACTCATGTAGCCCGGGCAGGATTCGAACCTGGGATTTTGCATCCACAGGCGGGCTTCCACTCAGCCACCACCGCTTCTATCATAGTATAGTCTGGTTAATATTATAGTGTTTAACCCTTCAACAACGAAGATAATGGGCATTGCGTTTTATCATCAACAGCCTTCCGTTACCCACTGCTGGGTATAGCCCTCCTTCTGTCTACGCCAACCTTCTCGGTCCTGGGCCATCCTACTCCAATTGTTGCCAGCAATATTCTTAACATCGTCGTCGTTGTTTAGGAAAAAGCCCGTGATTGAAGGTTAACACGCGAAAAGAAATGCTATACGTAGACCTGTTGTGTACGGGGAAAAACCTGTGGACCCACCAGTGGGGCATAACGATGAGACCACGATTTATAGACAAAATAAGGTGTTGTAAATAAAACACAGCCCCTTGCAAGTGATTCGAGAATAATAATAAAAACAATAACATTTATTTCTATTGGTTACCAAACCCCGTCTTCTACTTAGGTACAATGTTTTGTTATGAGTCAAAAATCAACAAAGCTTTGCACACGTCGATCAAAAACTGAGGCCCGACCAGTTATATATCAAAAACTTAATATATACTCAGGTTATATATATAATTATTAATTCCAACAGTTTTCGCCCGACGCAAGCATACAAAATATGTTTTATATGTATATTCTGACTTTCTTTACATAGATATATGATTTTATATTTGTTTCTCTTTGAATATGTTCAGGTATTGTGTAAAAATACTTAATATTTCCATTAACAAAGCAATATTTTTAATATAAATCATCTTATTGGAAAACAATATACAAAAATTCACTATAGCGACACCCGTATTCGTAGGTATCATTGTACAAAATAGAAGCTCTTTACAAATTAAATATATAAGTGAAATTATATATATAAATGAAAATTCTAATCGAACCAATGTACCTAATATATAAAACACACAAACACACGATTTTTCGGCTTACTCGTTCCACATAAACGTTTACCTAACCTTTGTGTCCAATTCTATAATAACTTTAGTGGAAATATAGCAAAACATAGTACAAAAGTTTTAGAAATACTACTAAAGTGCCTTCCACACGATATAATCTACTACTATAGAGAGGGACGCAGCTATACAACAGAAAAAGAAGCCTTACAACTTCTTGCTCTAATTGTATAGCTGCATCTCTATCGACGTCAATAGATTGCATAGTGTGGCCACTTATAAGTTTAAAACTACCCAGCAATGAAAACGTTTACCCTATAACTATCACTATCGCACTAAATCCCTCGTACGTGCGTGAAAGAGACGCATTATGTGTCTCGCTTCAGTATCAAATTCTGCACCATCGAAGTCTACGTTTCGAGAAATGGAATGGACACATCAATATTTTTCATTTCGAATTTTACATTCCGCCATTATTTAAGTTTGTGTTGAAATTTAAATATTATAATTTCTCTAAATTAATTTAAAAGAAAATCAACAATGTTTTATTTCAAACTGATTAATTTAAATTTAATTACATGTATTATCTTTTTGCACAAATTTAAATATGAAATGTGGAGTTACATTCATTATAGTGGTCGTTCGACCACAGATTTTTTGTTTTAAAAAAGGCGTAAGTATATTTTTTGATTATTTTGCCAATTTTCAGTCTTAGTGCTCTAGATTTAAAGTAATCGTGGAATGGGGAATGTCCAACATTTTTTAAAATATATAGATTGGGAAAAAATATTACCTAATTAGGTAGTAAAAATATAAATCAATCAATCAATCAGGTAATCAATTGATAGAAATAAATTATTTTTCAATCAACATTTGTAAAATATGTCATTTGGACATAGCCCACGTAAGCTAAATGAATCTTACTAATTCCACTAATGTGCACCTACATTTACATTTAAAAAAAATTGCAAGATCAATTTTGTGTTTCACTGAGATATACAATGCATTTTATATTGACTTTATCACGTACATAATTATATATCTTGTGTTTTTAAAAATTATATTTTGAACCACCCGTATATTTTTATTACTATTATGTAGGTCTCACTATTAAAGATTATTACTATATTATTATTAAATAATATTCTTGCAAAAAAAAATCATGCTGATAATAATTGAAATCAAATGTATATAAATAGAAAGGAACGGAAAATCAAAAAATAAAACAAAAAGTATAGACAATAACAGATTGCTTTATTTAACAAAAAATATATAATATATAGAAAGGAGAAAAAACAACACTTTTCACATGATCTTTCAAGATTTGCTATCCCGTAGTTCATTGTGGAAAATTTGTTTCACTTTTTTATAGAATGTAAAATTAAAAATAACCCATTGAACCTTATGATATTTAATATAAAATACATATGATTTTAATCTATTTACAAAATACGAGTTAAGATTTATACTTTTTTTTAACATTAATATAAACCAGTCTATAAGTAAAGGCTATTCGACAAAACTTAGCGTAAGTGTTAGAAAATTTGATGGTTAATGTTCTAAATATATATAGCAGGCAATTTTAATTAAAAAAATCGTTCGTGATACGTACAAAAAAGCGCAAGCTAGAAACTGCAACTCAAAAAATAGCTGTAAAATTACGTATAAAAATGTACTTATTAAAAAACAACATCGGGATTATTATGCATTGATTGTGTACTTTTTTTCATTCATTTATTATGCGAAAAATGTGAGATACTCCAAGACATGGCACCCGAGCGAAGAATGTGCAAAAAAATAAATGAGATCAAATTTATTCTACGAAAAATAAATAAATTGCCTGCTATTTACAGTACGAAGTGATTTTGATCCGTACAAATTTGATTCTTCCATTTAATATTATGATAATAATAATATATGTTCAACTGCAATTTTGTTCAATGCACCGCACAATAATACGTTATAATCCAACTTATTATTATGTACTATATATTACGTTACTTATGCTTTTGTTATTTTTCATCGCTTCCACATCCAAGCCAACGAAAAAATACAAAAATGGGCAGTATCAGTATTCCTATATTACAACTTATACATCCTACATTGAAGAGAAAAAAACATCAATAATAATAATCATTTGAAATAAATAACAAGTTACAATTCTCTTTAAAAAAAACTGTTAAAAATAATTAAAAGACCTATTTCTTAAAGTTTCATTTGAAAGAAACTGATGTGTGATATTAACGATACTACACTGTTATAACTTCTTTATTTATTTCTTAATAAAAACTCTATTTCTATTATTATATCTTTATATAATAATAATTATTATTTCTTCATCAAAGTTAGATACATTTATGATAATTATATTAAGATACACCTCTATATACAAACACACAACAAAACATCTGTGCATTATTATGTATTTATATAAAGGTCTCAAAATCAGGTTTCATATATTCCCATAATCTACATTTTCGTTATGAAAAATAAAACGCATAACAAAAAATATATACGACCACTATTACCAAGATAAATGTATTTAAAAAATTGGCGACACCTACGACGTCCCTAGATTCAAAATTAAATAAACATTTAAATATTAATATTGTACGTACGTACTAATACGTAAATATCATAACAGTCTCAGAGTACATACATACAATTATAAATAGATTAACAAATACGTTGTAGGTGTCGTTAATTTTTGGGAAGGAATTAAAAAATATAGCTGTCAAGTCTTTTAAATGTTCGATTTGTCAACTCCAAGTTTAATGAGATCGAACGTAGCAAAAGAATCCTTGAAGTGGGACGCTGTCTATCCTTGGATTGGGACGATGTCTATCCGTGGGTGTAAGGGTCGAGGACACTGTCTAAGGAGAAGAGTTCTTTGTAGAGCGCCGGGAACACGTGGTGGGGATGGGCGGCCTTGAAGCGGCACAACGCTTCCAAATGCATCAGCGATAGTTCTCTGTAAAAAAAAAAAAAAAAATATATACGGACAAATCACACAGATTGAGTTAGCCCCAAAGTAAGTTCGAGACTTGTATTATGGGATTATGGCATACTCTCTCTCTCTCTCAGCCGAAAGACGTCCACTGCTGGACAAAGGCCTCCCCCAAGGATTTCCATAACGACCGGTCCTGCGCTGCCCGCATCCATGCGCATCCCGCGACCTTCACCTTCATTATGGGATACTAACTCAACGATACTATATTTTTTACAAATACATATATAGGAACATCCAAGACCCAGGTCAATCTGAAAAAGATCATTTTCCATCTCGACCTGACCGGGGATCGAACCCGGAGCCCATGGTAAAGAGGCAAGGTCTTTACCACTGCACCACGGAGGTCGTCATGTTGTGTTTATTTTACTTAATATAACAAGGATTATCTTTTCAGGGACTAATAATCCTTGTATAGATAAGCCTCTCCCAAAGATTTCCTTTTTTCCGATCATTTTCGACATTGTAATAAGGATTTGTAAAACCTATGTCCTGTGTAATTTTGAATGGCAGTAGGCTAGGCTAGTTTTGAATTTTAGTTTGAGATCAGTAGTAATATTTTTGAAATGAAATCGCATTCAAATTACACTAATACCTTTCAAAGCACTTTCACATTATTAAACATCATAATTCTTCAAGCTAATAACTACTACTGTAGTAGTTGTACCACTGCTGAGAAGAATCGCCGATAGATTTTGAACAGTATGAGTATCCTATCAGGAGGGGCAGCTTTTTACTACCTAGTTGCTAAACAAATTACCTGGAGGTCGGTATCCTGGTCTTGACTTTGACATGTTTTTCGCAAAATTTACTAAACGAATTTCGATAAGATATACAAATTTTTCAAATTGGGTACTTTAAACTAGGGTGGATACCTACCTGAAGGTGGGAATCTTGGCGAGCAGAGTGTCGAGGACAGTCACGTCCCCCTTGAGGGGCGCGTGGTTGGTCTCCAGCTCGTGGCGGATGGCGGCCATCGACATGTTGAACAGGCACTGGATCTCGTGGTTGCCGCGGACGCCGTGTCGTTCTAGAAATTAATTAATCAAAATTAATGCTACAACTATTAGAAACGAGATAGTTTGTCAGGATTTATGGATGTTTGATGCACCCAGGATGGGCTTCTAATGATCAATCTTCAACGGATACAATATTTTTCTCACGCATTATACGCAAGTTATCGAAAGCTACCACATAATCTACCTAAATTTCTGTATCTTAACCGAGTCTCTTTTTAATAACAGAGTGAGGCTCGATGATTTTAATTTTATTGACTCACCAGGCCACAGCAGCACGAGGCTCTGATACAGAGCCAGTTCAGTCTCAGTCAGTTTAAGTCTCGCGATCGTTTTCGCCGCATCGAAGATCCCCACCACTAGTGACATATCGCGTGGATCACTGGAACAAAAATAATTTATTTGGTTTATTAATTTTGAAATCAATGAGTGAGTTATAAAAAAGAAACGAGCTCTTGATCTACTAGCTATAAAGGCCAGAAATCTATTATTCTATAAGAGCTGAAAGATTATCTGTGCTTGTCCTCAAGACAGGAAAGAACTATTAACAAGTAGATCATGGTGCTTGGGCAAATAAGAGGTAGAAGAGCAAATGTGTATTAAATAGTACTTTACTTTCGTCCAAGAATAAAGCTCAGTTTTTTAGAAATAACATCTTCCATTGCATAATGGCTTTGAATAATAAAGGACGGTTGCAATAGCAACTCTCCCAGCAGTGTCTAGCAACCCCTAAACTTAAATTGTTCAAGATACCTAAGCAAATTGAATATGTAATGTATGCAACTCACCGCGCGTGTACACACTCCCGGATGGGCAGCACGACGTCTCCGTACAGCACCTGGTCGCGGTTCACGTCGATCAGCCGCGACAGCCGCACGATGGCCAGCTCGAACGAACCTGCACAATTGATTCAGTGAGTGATTAGTTGATTAATCGTTTGATTGATTAGGATCGATGAATTTTGATGAAATTGATGATCTTTATTTAGTAATAAAAAGTAAATAAAGGGCCAGCTCGAACGAATCTGCACAATTGCTTAAGTGAATGATTACTTTATTGATTTAGGAGAGACGAGTGTTTGTTGATTATGATATACAAAGATTTAAGGCATACGTAAATTAATATCATTATACTTTCGCATATTGTTAAGTCTAAGATACGTGGAGGAAATTAGGGAGGCTTTTGCCCAGCAGTGGGACGAAAATGGCTAGGAAAAAAATATTGTTAAGTCTGCACGATATTTAAATTAAAATATGATAATAGCTATACTATATACTATCTAAAGTCACATACGCAAATAAATTACGTAAATTTGAAGTAAAAAAGAAGATGAGAGATGAATGATACAAATACTCACCAGATTTCAGCAGCAGGATCTGATCGTCCTGCGTGAGCTTCATGAAGCCAGGGATGAGCTTCGCGAACTCTATGATGTTCTGGATCATGCCTGTCAGTTTGTCTGCGCAGTCCAGCCACATCTCCTCGTACGTCATCGAATTGTAGAACAGCAGTCTGAAAGACAAATAGTTATGTTATACTAGTTATGCCCCGCAGCTCCGTTCCCGTAAGATCGGGATCCTGAATAGCATATAGGCTCATGAATATGGCTATTAAATATGGAGAGATTTTTTTAAATCCAGCGGGTAGACCTAGAGATTAGCGCGTTTAAAACAAAATTGATTGTGTCAGTAAAAATATTTAGAGATAAATCATATTGATTGAACCCCAAAGTAAATATCTTTCTAGACATATCTTCTTCTTTCAAGGGACTCGGTCAAGTTGCAAAGGAAAATTATTTTTCCTTTGCAACTTGAGCGAGTATTGAACTCGGGACCAATTGATTTAGTCTTTAAAGTCGAGGACTCTGCTGTTACCGATCCATCGACGTGAAGTAAAAGATAATATCGATTTAAATAAAATATAAAACACAGCAATTCCAATTACCTATCTGTTTGTTGCTTTATTGATTGGTTGGTTGGTTGATTGATTGGTTGGTCGACTCATTTACAGAACTTCTGATAACGTACTCAATCAATCCATCAAACAATCAAAACACAATAGGTTATTTATTAGATTTATTGTTAATAGATGATGCATTCCAAGCCCATTTTGGCTATTTGGTTTATTGTTATATATTGTAGACGATGCATTCCAAACCAATTTTGTTCACGGCGATTGTTGTACATTGTGATTGTAAATTGATTGATTCGTTGTTTGATTGGTTGATTCATTCGTTAATTGATTGGTTGATTGATTGACTCACTTGGATACATCTGGTGGTTTCCTGAACATCTCGTGAATGAACTCCAACTTTGGATTGGTGTTGGCGTGAGCTTCGGCCAAGCTCTTCACCAGGACCTTGCTGATGTCGCCCTCACCTGAAAACAGAAGAGAGACGGCTGTAAAGAAAGAGAAAAAACATGTGTCAAAATTCAGAAAAATAAACTCTACAAAAAAATTGTGTGTGCATAACATGATCAAAAAAAATTCCATTACAGAAATAAAAACTTCAATAAAGTGAGGTCCCTTCGTCGATTCGACCATCAAGGACTTTACCCGAATGAGTGTTACATAGCCGAGCGTTTGACCTCACTCCCATTTAATACCTACTAGCTAAATTAAGTACTCAGCGCACTTAAATAATATTTCACTTAAAAACGTATATACTTTAAAAAAGCAAATAAATCATTTTGGACTTGACATCTTAATGATAAAACTTAATAAAATAATGACATGATGATGAAAGCATTTGCTGATAAAAATAACAATAATTATGTGATAACACAAACTTAATGTAAAGGTAAACTAATAAAAATACAAAAAACAATTTTCGTACAAAATATAAAAAACTTAATACTGAATTGAAATACAATAAACTTAGTTTAAAAAAAAAACAATTATTTTAAACAATCTAAACATTTCATAAACCTACATAAAAAAAATATGATCGATGCATTTGTCTAGTAATATAAAAAAATACAGCCAACTTGAGAACCTCCTCTTTTTGGTTTTTGAAGTCGGTTGAAATAAAAGAGATTTGCCTAGCAATAAGCGAAATCGGTTTATGATTTCATTAACTCTGACTTTAGGTTATTGCTCTGAGATTAACATTTCAACTTTTCATCAAATCACACTGTTCTGCGATTTGGCAGTGTTCAAATTTTTTTCTTTCGTTATTAAAAAAGTTACACTGGCAAAGATCCTATTTCCTCAATATCCTTCTTTTTCTATGACGATGATCTTGGAGACTGTCATTTATGCTTACTGTCACTGTGCTTTCAAACAATGGTCACAACAATATGATAATCACAAAAAGCGAAGTCAATATTACTAAATAATGGATCCCATGTGCGCGTGTCTATTGGGGACTTGTTTACTGACATGTTGGCGTAACTTAATCTTTATTATTCTTTATTAATCCTAATCCTAATCCTAGTAATAATATTATAAATGCGAAAGTTTGGATGTGAGTTTGTGAGGATGTTTGTTACTCAATCACGCAAAATCTACTGGACGGATTTCGACGAAATTTGGAATACGGGTAGAAAAAAGCGCAGCTTTTTATTGCGCTGCACTAAGCTGTGGAATATGCTTCCCTCAGCGGTGTTCCCGAATAGGTTCGACATTGGGACATTCAAGAAAAGAGCCTATCGCTTTCTCAAAGAGTCAGTGACCTTTTTAGGGTCGTTGGTGTCTATGGACTGCGGTGATTGCTTACCATCAGGCAACCCGCATGCTCGTTTGCCTAGTATTCTATAAAAAAAAATACCGGGATTGGCACATAGGGTGCTTTTATCCCGAAATTTCCACGGGAGCGAAGCCTCGGGGCGCAGCTAGTATATTATATAAAATTCTTCCGTTACTGAGTGACTGACAGACAACGCACAGCCAAAACTACTGGGCGTAGGAAGCTGAAATTTGGCATGTAGGTTTCTTAGGGAGTGTAGGGGAGCACTAAGAGAGGATTTCCCGAAATTTCCATGGGAATACAGTCCCGGGCCCATGCTTGTTCTTTATATATTTATCTTCTTAATAATTCTAGAAAGATATACATGCTTTTCTCAAAGAGATCAGATGAAAAAGTTTTTATAGTTTGGATCTGGATTGGTATCTTTGTTACTCAATTACGCAATTTCTACTGGAAGGATCTCGACAAAATTTGGTACACGGGTAGAAAATTACCGGGAATAACACATAGGGTGCTTTCTATCTCGAAATTCCCACGGGAGCGAAGCCCCGAGGCGTGGCTAGATGTTAAAGAAGACAGACTTTACGCAGTGCTAAACCGCTGAACGTAGAGTCTTGGAATTTTGCACAGGTTCTTAATATAGTGTAAGCGATCAATAAGAAAGGAATTCAGGAAATTCCACCCATAAGGGGATGAAAAGGGTAGTGCAAATTTTTAAAACAATTTGACGCAAAAGATGCGCAAAAGCGATTGAGTGATTGTTAGCTTTCCCTTCATTCATCATGTAAAGTCCATTTATTCATAATTGTCCTATTATGTAAACAATCTTACCATGTCTTTTTATGATTTTATAACAATATAAATTAAAATAGACTTTTTATGAAATTACTTTCGTGGTTAATAAATGTTTTACTTTAGAATGTTTAGGTTTGAACTGATATTTGATTTATTTTCAACAAAATTCAACAAAAAGTACTGTGAAGATTGTTTACATAATATGTAAAACAATTATGAATAAATGGACCATAAAATTTCCAAATGCTCTAAACACATATTGGTTTTTATGCTAATTGGGCGTGACTTGGCAGTAAAATCGATTTGAATGCCGTGACGTTAAATAGCATGATGCCGTCGTGCCACGATGCTCAGATGTTACATATCTCCTGTGACGGCCAATTTTTTTCAGCATGTTTCCTACCCTGTTTTTGGATTTGCCCATTCGTCCCTGTTCCCTTTATTCTGTTGACAGAGCAATGCAGCGACAATGCAGTCCATAGGACGAATTATCAGTTTTTTGTAAGTCAATATCTTATTTATTTCGATTCGAGTTCTATACCGGTCACAGAGCAGAAAAAAAGGCCGCGCTCGCGTCAAATAGAGATGGCACACTTGTCACAAAAAGATTTTTTTTTAAGTCGTGTGTTACTACTTTTACCGGTGAAGCGTTGGTGGCCAAGTAGTAATGACACCTGCCTGAGGTTGGGTAGGACCCGGGTTCGAATCCTACCTGTGTTATATCACATGAGTTTGTAGACCAATCTGACTCGTGTATGGTAATTTTCTCATAGACCACCATCTGCTTCCGGTGAAGGAAAACATCGCACAGTGAATCGCGTAAAACAACCTAGCCGTGAAAAATTATTTTGGCGTATTAAACAGCTCTTATTAGGTAATTACATTATATTTAGCCTTTATAGTTAGCTATTGACGTATTTTAATGTTGGGAATGAGTAAAAAAAAACATTGGTACTTAAATACCCATGTAATTAAAATGATAGTTGAATAACAGTGAGGGAATCATTCACTAATCACCATAATTACTTTAAATAAGTAAAGCAGACAATAAAGTTTAAACAATGAAACAGATTGTGTTCAAAAATATTTTTTTAATTACATTTACGTCATTAAAAACTTTAGCTCAAAAGAAATTGAAAGTAGTACACAATTTATTCATCTTCATCTGATTCGGTACAGACTCATGTATCTTGGTCGTGATAGCAATCCTGCTCTGCTGTCATCTGCTGGGAGTGATACTGGGTTGAAAAGTTGTGATTTTGGATAAAATAGTTCTGACATTTTTGCAAAGGGCTTCGTGATACATCGATTACTGGATCAGAGGAAAGCAAGAGCACGTTCAGAAGATCCCTATTGGTTTGAATCTTAAATCTTTTACATGTATTCGAAATCCTAAAACGCCGATAATCTTTATTCCTACACTCCTGAGCTTCTTCAGAAAACTGGCTAATTGGGGAGAATGCACGATCCTATGACAATCTCTGTCGTGATGTAAAGTTTTTCTGGTCTGCCAGGAGTCTTAGTAATTTCAGATTCGTCTGCAGAATCCTCACAACCTAAAGCAGTGAAGTTAATAACTTCGCCCTCCAGCCCACTCCTTCTACTTCAACATAAATCTTAGAAAAAATACCATTGATTTCACTTATATCATTTTTCTCTCACATGATCAAGACAAGAAGTGACCAATTAAGTAATGTTGAAGGCATCAAGTATTTTATAATAAATAATATTTACTGTCTTTTGTGTGATCAACAAAATTTAAAATTTTTCTCAATTTTCGATTTAATTCTATGAAAATATGTACTCTTGCAAGATTTGAGATCCTATTTATGAATAATAAAGCATAAAATAGCTTTATTGCGATTATTTTGGCTGTAGATTTCATGTAATTCAAAGAATTCCGTTCGGGCCAAAAAATACCTCCTATCTAAAAAAATAAAAAAAATATGATGCAAAGTCGTGTGAAATGTACTGACATATAAAAATGAAAGTATATAACATAAGCTTTCATTTGTGGTAGAAATTGTAATGACACTTTGGTATACTCATAATTAGATTGTCTAAAATATATAAGAAAATTGACTTATTTCGTAAAAAAAGAAAACACCATTTTTCAACTCTCATAATCAAAATTATAACTAGTTAACGGGTTAAATAAAAATAGTATCAATAAGTACACACCTTCAAAAACTGTCCCTCATTTTTATCAAAATTTTTGGACACTCAAAAATATAAATAAAAAATGTTCCCGTAAGATGCGTCGAATCCAAATTGATGACATGTTTAATGCAGTTTTTGTTTATATACCCACTTTGAGCGCTCATTACTCGGTGGTGATAGAAGTTAGGTGATTAGTAAAATGCATTTTTTTAATCAGTGGACTATCAGGAATCATAATTGAGATGTCATTGACCGCAGTATTGGGTTGACTTTTTCGCGGCTAAATTGGGCAAACAGTTCACTGTGCATCGTGAGGAAACCTGCACATTGGCTGACTGTTTCATTTACTAGTGTGTATACGGCTACTGCCACTAGATGGCGGTAGTCGTAAAAGTCATGACAGATGCCTTTAGGCAACTTGAATAAAATCTGACACCAGTATAACATACTCGATAAAAAAGAACATTATTTTTACCCCCGACCCAAAAACAGGGGTTTTATAAGTTTGACGTGTCTGTGTATCTGTATGTCTATCTGTGGCATCGTAGAAGCCAAACGGATGAACAAATTTAGGTTTTTTTGTTTAAAAGTTGACTTAATCGATAGCCCATGATACATGAAAATTGGTTCAGCTGTTTAGGAGTAATTAGCAGTTTTCAACGTGAAGTCGGTTTTTGTAAATTTTTTTTTTTTACAGAATAAAAAGCAAGGAGCCTATTATTATTTGGTTTGGACGCAACACGGCTTTAGACTGATCAAAAGTCAAAAGCCCGATGATAAAACCAAAAGTCAAAAGTTCGAGTTCGAGAGTACGGTTTAAAAATTTGTAAATATTTTTTTTAATAAATAATTTTGTCCGAAACTGTTATTGTTATAAATAAAATAAATTGTTTTATAAATTGTTAATAATTGTTTTATATAACGAGGCCAACGACACTGCAATTGCCGTGGCCTCATACTGGTCTCATTTAATATAGCCACTTCGACTCGAAAAGAAGAAGAAGAAGTTTTATAAAAAATGTGTACTTATTCAAGTAGTAGTTTTCCGAATGATCATTTTTTATAAAAGAAAGTAACATATACCATATAATTAACAGGACTTAGCCAACTTAGCAAAAACCTTATTTTTGTATTTATTGTAGCGTCAATATTAGTTATGTATTTAAAGCAAGAAATTTATCAATTTAAATCATAAACCTTAAATCATAGCAAATAAAAACTTAATAAATACAGCAGAATTAACTCCTACAACATTCTACAACAAAATAAAATAAATCTATAAAAAAAAACGAAGATATAACTGGCTAAAAAGACGAGCTAACGAAAAAAAAAAAACACTGGCCGAAAAAAAAATGTCGAACTACGCGACTTACTAGGCAGATCTTCGCTATGGCTGGACCCCTGATGTCTTCTGTTAGATACAGCATTAGGATTCACCATTCCCATCCCAGACATGTTCATATTCAGTGGATCCATCAGCCGGCTATGTCCACTGCTGGACGTCAGGTCATCCGGGCTTAAATCTTCGCTAGTCAACGACACTGAACTTTGCCCAGAGACAAGCACAGAATTCTGTATGTCCATCGGACTATGTTGTATATTTGATGGACTGTGTAAAAACGTCGTCGAATCAACATAACTTGCGACCAGATTATCAACTCCAATAGACGTTTCTGGTTTAATTTCTTGCTTTATGTTGATAACTCCATTGGATATTGATGCGGGCGACTGGATTCGCTCTTCGTATCTGTCAAATTCTGACACTCTGTTCCGTGACAGCTCTGTGACAGTTGTCTGTCGCAGCGTTGTTGTTGTCGTTGTTGCTGTTGTTGTTGTTGAGCCTGAAGGCCGGACGATTGTTGATTTCTGTTCGTCTATTGGAAGAGTTAAAGCGTCTTAACTTGTGTTAGTAAGCAATGGAAGTACAGGTTATCATCATGTTTATGTAGGAGGTAAACTGTTATGAATATCAGCGCAAAAACTACGATATAATGAAGTTTGTCGTTCAGTCTTTATTTTAAGCATTGGCTAGACGCAAATTACACGTCTTTTGTACACATGTGCATGTGCACTGGACATTCAAAATTTGACCAAATATCTCATATGACCGCGCGGGTACAACGTCATTTGCCTATGTACCTAGTAATAAATTTGCAAGCGTTGTATAAAGTGTCCGGGGTGTGTAAATAGTAAAATAAATAAAATAACTAAATAACTCACCGTGGCCAATAAAATCAGGATCCAAGAAGCCAGTCGGCTTAGGCTCGTAAGTGGTGGAGTCGACGTAGTCGGCGCCGACGTCGTACTGCTGTTGTGGTGCCTGCGCGGGTAGGTTGCTGATGTTGGACGTCAGCGCCGGAGGGTTGCTGTACCCGTATGAGGACAGAGGCGAATTGTAGTTGGGGTAGCTGGAAAAGGAGAAGCGTTTTTTTAGTCCAATTATCCTACTTGCTACTAACAAATACGGCAGGATTTTTAATCCAACTATCCTACTAAAAAGCGAAGGTTTCTGTACCCGCATGAGGACGGAGGTGTGTTGTAGTTGGTGTAGCTGGAAGAGCAGATGGTATTTTTAGTCCAATTATCCTACTAAAATGCTAAGGTTTTTGTACCCGTATGAGGAGTAAGGTGAGTTGTAGTTGGGGTAGCTGGAAGGGGAGATGGTATTTTTAGTCCAACTATCTTACTAAAATGCGAAGGTTTCTGTACCCGTATGAGGAGTAAGATGAGTTGTAGTTGGGGTAGCTGGAAGAGGAGATGGTATTTTGAGTCCAACTATCGTGCTTACTACTAAATCTATACTAATATTATAAATGCGAAAGTTTGGATGTGAGTTTGTGAATTTGTGAGTTTGTGAGTTTGTGAGGATGTTTGTTACTCAATCACGCAAAATCTACTGGACGGATTTCGATGAACTTTGGTACAGAGGTAGATAATGACCTAGAATAGCACATAGGCTACTTTTTATCCCGGGAAAAAGCACTGTTCCCGTGGGAAATTCACGCGGGCGAAGCCGCGGGCAAAAGCTAGTAACAAATAAATGCGAAAGTTTGGATGTGAGTTTGTGTGTATGTGAGGTGGATGTCTGTAACTCAATCAAGCAAAATCTACTCGAATTTCGGTGAAATTTGAGACATAAAAACGGAGTATATTGTGAGGAAGTTCCTCTCTCTGGAGCCCTGACTACCACCGGTAGGAGTCTAGCCACCTTACTGATGGGTTCTCCTTTTTTATATCTTTAAATGTTCGATATATTTGGTATATAAAAAAGAGCCAAAAAATTAAATGAAATAATAACATAATGGAAGTCTTCCTCTCTCCTCTTGGAGACTTTGCACAGGGTTTTAAGGTAAGGACAGGTCGAGTTAGGATATTCAAAAACAGGCTGGTTCCCAGATCCATCCTCCCAGCCAATGTGGGGATCCCATGGAAGAGGACTAATTGCATTACATTGCGAAATTGTGCCGCGTTGTTTTTTATCAAGCGTCTTTTTCAGCTTCGTGTAATTATTTAATAATGATAGATGATCAGATTACACAAATGCGCTTCATAAAAAAACTGTGGCAGCGTGTAATGTGTGTCAGCTTGTTTCCTAAATAACTCATCAATAACTTCCAGCGAAACAACAAAAAGCTAATCAATAACGCATTAAATCACACGCGAGACACCGCCATCTATCAACAGTTCTGGGAAACAGTACCGCTACCCGTTACTAGGTGGCGCTATTTACATTTACCCGCCCGTCATTCAAGTCGTGTCTCGAGTACCGTAACAAATGACATTACTGCATCAAATGCACCGCGATGCGAATACTGCAATGAATTGAGGTATACAAACGGTTCTTATAAAGGGAAACCGCGGTAGGAGTTGCAAAAATAACGGACAGATGGCACTAGTAGTATAATAGGGAATAAATAATGTTTTTACGTGTGATTTGCCGTTAGACATTTTTCAAGGAAAACAACTATTCACAAACCGTAAAGTGTGTAAGTCAATAGTCAACTAAGGCTGGTAGACACTTATATAAGGGTATTAGGTGTCAATTTCTATGTTATTTATTATCGCTTCTATATTTGTTAGGTAATATGATTTAAGGCTTACTGACCACGGTCAAAAACGGTTAACAATACTGTTGTAATTTTTTTAAAGATATAACGTTTTGTATTTATTATAAAATATAGTATCGTTGAGTGTATTCCATAACACAAGTCTCGAACTTCCTTTAGGGGATAACTCAATCTGTGTGGTTTGTCCGTATAAGTATATTTATTATTTAATTTTGTGTGTAAGATTAGGATTGTACATTTTCATTAGTTAACTTAAGCTTTTCACGGACAGATGTCGCTTCTTACCCATTGTAGTGGTTGTGGAATTGATCGCTCGAGCTTGGCGTCTGTTGCTGGGCGTCGTAGACCGAGTCTGGCGCCGCGTCGGTCTGCGCCCTCAATTGAGCACGGTGGAACCGCACCTCATCCTCCACTTTCTCACGCTGCTTCTTCGACATTCGCCCAAATTTAACCGCTGCAAAGAAAATCTCATTAGTACCGCTACTCGACACCGCGCGCACAAAAAATTAGATCGATTTACGCTATTCCACGCATCGAGCGCTGTCGTCGCCCAAAAAATTGGTGACATAACAGGGAATTCGATATTCTCAGCATTCCCATCGCGAATTCACACGAAAAAAATTAATATTGGTATTCTACACGTCTTCATGCAATTATGTTCTCAATGACACCTCGCGTTACTCAATACCTCCACACAGAGGAGCGTCTTTGTGTGCGAATGGCAATGTGTGCGTTTCAATATTGGTTTTTGTTGTGTGCGGCTTGTGGAGGTGTGCGTGCGTGGATACAATACATAGGCCGTTGGCTTGGCACACTGCCTAGTAGAACAACGAACTCTCGACCGCGGCTGACGTATACATACGTATAGGTACGGTCGTGTGACGTATACACATGCTACGTAACGCTTGATACCGTTTGCTTGTAACGCAGCCAGATAAAAACGTGCTGAGCTTGTAAGAACGCGCGGGCGGGTAGCGACCTCCCAAAATCGGCCGATTAGTATATTTCTTTAGTAGTAAATTTTCGGCTATGAAGTTTTCTTTGTAAAAAGTTCGTTGAACTACGACCGGTACAATTTGATCTTTGTTCTGAAGTATGTTGTTTGTTGCTAGAGTTCATTAGTATTTGGACATGTTTTTTATTGTAAGTAGTAGTAGTTTATCGTTCTATATTACAACAAGGAGGCCGAATCACCGACAATGGGTTTTCTGTTCAAAAGAAACAACTGTCTAAGTAATAAAATTTATGTCAAAAAATATTGTTATTGGATATTTTAAGTGTTATTGTTTACTTTGATACGGTTGTTGACCTATACTAGAACTGTAACTTTATTTCCTAGGTAGGTACTAGGTAGGTACCTACATCCTTCGAGTTAATCGTCTTTTGACGTCCGTGCCTAATATTCTTGTCGTCAACTCGCTTATAAAACTTCTTTATAGGTAGTTGTAGGTGTCAACTCGCGCTACAGCGCGTGTTTCGAGTCTCATAGGTTTAAATGGGCAAATAAGTCGAATGTCTACTTTTAATGTAGCTAATTTAAGTACCTTACATTTGGACCATAAAACACATATGTAAATGCCTATTGAACACGCAAATTTAAAATGTTGAAGAGCGAGCGTTGAAATCGTAACTGTTTTTTAGGATTCCGAATTAAACAAGGAACCCTTATAGTTTCGTCATGTCTGTCCGTCTGTCCGTCCGTCCGTTCGTTCGTCTGTCTGTCCGCGGCTAAGCATAGAGACTACTAGTATTAGAAAACTGTAATTTAGTACAGACATACATATTGATTACGCGGAGCGAACTCTAGAATAAAATTACGAAAAAAAATATTTTTTAGGGGCCTCCCCTACATCTAAAGTGGGGATGTTTTTTTTTTCTCTCGATTATACCATCGTGTGGGGTATCATTTGATAGGTCTTTTAAAAATATTATCAGTGTGTGAAGATCATTTTTTGATTAAGGAATCCGTTTGCGATATATTTAACTTTAAAGTAATAAATTTTGTTCGAGTAAAGTGTCCCCCCCTCGAACAGGCAAATGGTGGGGGTGAATACATGGAAAAAATTAGGATAAGTAGCAAATATAATGAATTTTAACGGAAAATTATCACTTTTACAAAATCCTTACACGTTAACGAATAATAGACGATAAACCTGGAAAATCGATTTTAGTATGAAAAATCTTCGTAGAAAATTTCATTGAATATGATGGTATTTATTTATTTAAACTTCATTGCACAGAAACATATGTTAAAGTACAATGGGCGGACTTAATGCAACAGCATTTTCTACCAGTCTACCTTAGGTATTATATGGTTATGGTCATTAGTTATATGAAACTGGCAGTTCATGTGTCTGTATTTGTACAGGTTAGGCACCTTCGGAACCCTACATTGCGCGTGGCCCCGACATGCACTTGACCAATTATTTATAATTTAATGACTGTTTTCTCATTTTCCTCAATAACTGGGAGTAATCAATGACACGAAAAAAATAGGTCACACAACATTATATATTTACATACATAACGGGGTAGTGTTACGTGCTAACGCCGATGTTACGAATGCAATTGCACAATACTAGTGATGGGGGTTAGTCGATAAAAATATATCGATGAAATAGGACACGTTCGGACAGCAAACGGTAACTGGTTATGACAAGATGAGCGATTGGCTTGGCTATGATTTTGTGGAGAAAAATGGAAAGAAATGTTTTTGACAAACATTAGCAACTATTGGGTCATGACATGACAAATCAAAATAATAATAAGGTTAAGTAAGTGAAGGGTATATCATGCTATATTAGTTAGTAAATAATGATTTTAAGTTTTGTAGATAATGTTTATTTTGTATTGAATCAATTTAAAATAGCTTATGAAGTTTAAACCCATGATTTCAACATTATTTGATTGAAGTTATGGTAGTGTGTACTAGACATAGTTATTTCATACATATCGCTTTCAAATTTATTTATCCAAAGGAAAGTTTTTATTAAAAATATCATCTTATATAAATATGTCAGAAACTACCAGGAATTAATGGAATAAACAAAATTTCAAGATGAAAAGTAGGTGAACTTATGTTTTCCTTTTAATAAATTCCATCTAATTTATCACTGACTTGTAAAACTTATTTCATCTTTCAACATCATGTCCATTTGATTTGTAGAAGGATTTTGATGACAAGAATTGTTAATGTTATTTGACATTTCTCAGCATAATTTTATTACCAGACAATTGGAAGGTTGCCAGCTCAGAAAATGTATAACAGATCATTAGTTTTTGTGTCCCTTCTCCAACCTATTTACGCCAATTCATAGAAACGGCCTAAATCTAATTTTAGGTCAAAAGTTTGCGTAGACGCCTTCACAGACAGGGTGATTCTTACGTGTCATTGACTAGAATATAGGTCTAATTTCTATTTCAGAAATAGCTTTAACTATTTTGGTCTCATCTGACAATTAAAAACTGCTAACTACCTCCGCTCATCTTACAATATCTTTGGTTAATCGTCATTATATTTAATCATTTTTAGGATATCCCTCAGATAAAGTTAAAACTTATCGTTTCTGATTTTTGTACTGTCCACAAAGCTACTAAATTTCTCTCATTGGATCTCATCGTCCTCAATTTATCTGAATTCATCTTTTCTCAGAAACCATAAATAAAATTGTATGGCGTGTTTTATCGATACATAAACATGTTATTGTCACATCACTATTTGTTTACGTTCCGTTGCGCAATTTGGACGCATCGGTGAGCACTGGCGTCGCGGTATGCTGAGACACGCGAGCGGTCACCCATCCCGTTACAGGACATGGGTATCGTGCTTAACTTCTCAAACTCTTTGAATTGAATTATTTCTTTTAAAGGCCATGATACAATATGCCTTCTGAAGTGGAATGACTTCAAAGATTAGTCCAAATAGTCAATTATCATGCAAAAAAAACATCAAAGGACCTCGAAATTTTCTTTTTCCTAGCTATTTGTGTCCCACTGCTGGGCAAAAACCTCCCCAAACTTCCTCCACGTATCTCTATATTTGGTTTTCCAAAAAAAAAATTATTAACTTATTTTTTTTCTCTTTTTTGTTTATTCTATCGATTCAGTTAAATTTTTAAATTCCTTCTATTTGAGATATCAACCATGTAAAGTACAGTACAGTTTTGATGGATTATTCGCTGGAGGGTTAAGGAAGTTATATATTAACATATGGGTAGTTTTTATCCGAGAAATATTTAGTGTTCTTTTGTAAAAATTAAAAAATCGAAGGCCGCGGGCAAAATGTCGTTATATCTAGATTGTAGTTGTTCAGTAACTATTACGGCATTTAGCTAAATAGACACTATTGTAACCCCCTTATACGCTACCCGCCTCCGCTTCTGAACAAGTATGCACCGTATACTAACATAACATTGCGTTATCACTACTGATAAGGGGTCGGCGACCCGAGTTCGCTTCCTCATACCGCCACGTGTGAAGGTGTGGTTAACCGACTGCGCATGAGTGGTGTTATGGTTTGCAGAATATTTATCATCATCATCACACTAATATTACAAAGAGGATGTGTTTGTAATAGTTTGCGAGTTTTTCAATTTTTTTACGAAAAAGCAAAAATATTACACTTAATTGCTAGCAGTGGCGAAATTAATGCAAACGATAATCATTTTCATTTCTATTTTGTTAGGGTAGACCAATGTATGAATATGAACATTCTAAGAAAACATGCTTTGTGCATCTGTGTCATCAGAATTTATTTTTAAATTATTTTAAAGTTACCGAGAAAGAAAAAAAAAAATAGGGAATCAATTTTTACAGACATTATCAAAAAGTAATGGAAGGAGCTTTTTTATTAAAACCTTTGTAAAACATGCTTGGTAATTGGGCTTTCTTAACAGGTATTACTTACGAGGATACCTTGCAATGTTTTGAAGTTAGGACCCAAAAACCAAAGTAAGAAAGAAAATTTAATTTTGTTAGCTGATAAATTTAACTACCTTTTTTGTTAAAAAAAATTACTTCTTATATAACGACGGAAACGAATGTAAAATCTAAGAATTACTCAAAGTCAAAGTCAATTATTTTTATTCATATAGGCTTATAAATAGCACTTATAAATCGTCACATTCTTGTTTTTTAGTTAGTTGACGTCATAAAATTACTTAAAGCTAAATTTACCACCGCCTCCAAAGCGCAAATGGAGAAGAGGCGGCGCAACAAACTCCACTGCTGCATTTTCTCCAAAGACGTCAATCTACACGTGCAATCGATAGCATTGGTGTGTACCACAGATAGTGTACCTACTTAGTGTACCTACAAAGTGTTACTTAAAAGTTATTTTTTAGGTAAATTACTCCATACTTTTAGGGCACTCCTACGTACAATGCAACATTTTTTAATCAAGAACCCACAGACCTTTTTCTTCGACCTTGACATTTCCACAACTGTCATTTCCCGACTTTGACGTTCCACGACTTTGTGATGACATGATAGCAAACTCTCGAAATAAGTTATGAAATAAGAAAAGTCGGGAAATGTCAAAGTCATAGAAAATTTTTTTTAAACAATTTTTTTAAAGAATTCTTTTTATTGATGATAATGTTGACTTACCATCACGGCTCATGCCCAGCTTGAGGCACTTCTGTAGTCGGCAGTACTGACATCGGTTCCGGTTGACGCGGTCCACCACGCACGCTTTGTTACGGGGGCACTGGTAGTTCACCACTGGAAGGAATACGGGGTGAATATAGTTCTTATTTCTAAAATATAGTAAAACTGTAAATAAAAATTAAAAAAAAAAAAAGAATTAAAAAATTTTAAAAATAGTCTTTACAAAATGTTTTAAGAAAAACAATGTATGAGAGTTCTTTATAAGGCCTGGTTTTCATTTTCTTCTGTCGACCATGTAAGTTTTGTAAAGGGGTAATTTTTATTTCCCCTGGAAAAGGTATCAGGTATTTGCTAAATTCTTTTTAATTCTCGACAAAGAAGGAGTGTCAAAATATAATTTTTACTTTTGTGTCTTTGACACAATAATATAATTTTTAACGAGATTTTTGTTTTTTTAAAGGTCGATCAAGGGTATAAGATAGAGATTCCCTCAAAAGTATCTAAATAAAAAAAAAAGTGTCAATGACATGATGATACGCAAGCAATATATGACTTTATGTAAGTTATGTGTGTGTGTGTGTATGTTACTTACGTTTTTTTTCTAAGAAAAGCACACGTTGCCGTGTCCGAAGATCAAATCTTGAATCTTCAGTTAATGTTCAAAATTGTGTGATTTTTTTTCTTTGACTGTATGAGTGTAATGTCATTAAAACCGTTCGAATCCTGATACAATATAAATATGAAATTGAAATGGAACGTTACAACATTGAATACAAATTTAGAATTTAAATTACAGAATTCAAAAGTTTGAAGAAAAAGAACAATTAATTTAAATTAAAACAAAAATGTCAAAGAGTTTCTAAACTGACAAAAATTAATGATATTGAAAATAAATATTATTAAAATTACTTACTCACCTACTTTTTTTGAGTAAATTAAACTAAAAAAATAGGTTTTGAAAGTGAACTATGGTGAAAAATGTGCTGAATAAATGACGTATACTAAAAGCACAAAAAAAAATATTAAGCTTAAATGAAATTAATAAAAAGTGGATTAAAATGAACGATGACAAAATGATTTTAATCACTTAAAATGATGTCTCAAAAAATTATGGTATTACTTTAAAAACATGGGGATTGAAACGGAAACAAAATATTACATCTCCATCACGCAACTCTAAAATATTTAGGTCAAATAACTGCAAATGTTCAATTCAATTGAAAATAAATTAGTGAAAAATAACTCCAACAAAAAGGGAATTCTAGAAATATTCAGTTAATGTTGTGATGTATTTACTCCATAGTTTACTTTTTTTTAAATCTATAATTGATTTTAAATTAAGAACGAATTCTGTATTTTTTTTTTGTTTAAACTGAGCTAAATAAATTAAAAATCGAATTCCGTGCAACCGAATGAGTTAGCGTCAATGAGAAACATTGAACTGTAGGAAGCGTATGATGAAATGAATTCTGAAGAACCCGACCTGTACTCTGTGACCTCCTGAAGAAACCCTTGCATCCTTCGCACGTGATGACCCCGTAGTGGACCCCGGATGACTTGTCGCCGCAAACTTTGCATGGTATTATTTCAATTTGAGCTGTAACAAAGAAAAAAATTGTTAGTATTCGGTAAATTTTTAAGACAGTTTTAAAACAACTTTTTATTTTTACACGGTCTTAGACATAGATATATATTATGTGAAATAATTTTTTGCTCAACATTTTGGTTTATTATTTTTAAATGACCAAGCGAGCGAGGGCTATGATTCAAGTCGGGGCGAAAACACATTGTTTGTATGTATGTATGTTTGTTCCACAATAACTCTCGAAACGTTGAATTTATTTCGATGATATTAAGAATACGTTTAGCAACTATCCATAGAATTTGCGCAACAAAATAGTAAGCCGTTTTTTAGATTTTTTTTTTTTTATATACGCATTTTTATGAAAATTAATTTCCCATATTAGGTCTAAGTTCGCAGCGAACCACTAGTTATTTAATATAGGATAATCGTACGTAGATCCTAACTGAGACACTAACTGAATAATATGATTCTAACTCAAAAAAGGTAAAAATTTGTGAAATTGTGTTTCCCATATCTTTGAACTCGCATGCTAGTGAAAAATAGTACCTATTCAGCTTATCTTGCTCATTTTAAACGAAAACCTGTATTTCAGTATTTTCTGACCAACGATTTTGATAACCGCCAAAGTTCAAAAAAAATTAATTTTTTTAAAAATAAAAAATAAGCCACTGAAAAAACTAAATAGAATTATTAAAAAAAAAGAGGATCGCGTGTGGCACTGGCAACTCAAATTTCGAACGGGCTTTTCGGCCTGACAGTTCATCGACCCCGGCAAGGTCGGAGCGCGGCCGATGACTCCGGGATGCGTGCGTAGCGTCGATCCTGTAGGGTCTATTCTGCTAGCGGTTTTACTTTTTAATTTTCTTTCGTGACAGTACTGTTTTAATTTTCTTTTTGTGCCAGTACTAAAGAAATATTTTGGTGGTTGTCAAAGGAACGAAATTATTTAAATACTAGCTTTTGCCCGCGGCTTCGCCCGCGTGAATTTCCCACGGGAACAGTGCTTTTCCCGGGATAAAAAGTAGCCTATGTGCTATTCCAGGTCATTATCTACCTCTGTACCAAATTTCATCGAAATCCGTCCAGTAGATTTTGCGTGATTGAGTAACAAACATCCTCACAAACTCACAAACTCACAAACTCACAAATTCACAAACTCACAAACTCACAAACTCACATCCAAACTTTCGCATTTATAATATTAGTATGGATTATCTAATCCATATCGTTCAAAATTATAAATAGGATTAATAAATTAAAAACTATGATATTCATTTTTTCATTTCATTTCATTTCATTTATTCTTAAATTTACAAACAATTTATAATTAACAAAGGATATACAAAAATCTTAATAGATTTGTGTGTATATCTATTCGATCTTAAATACAAATAATTATTGATTTTACACACTTACTTAAATCTATATAAAACTATAATTTAACATTTTGCATTCGACTCGAACTACAACACACTTTGATCACACACAAAAATGACGGTGGGCATTCGAATAACAACTTTAAAAAATCTACTAAACCTTTTGGTATAAAAGCGAAAACAGTTTCTTTTACCATTGTTATTTTAAAATGCTTTTGATTCCTCTAAAAATAGAAACATAGACAAATTACACAGAAAAAGAAAACCGATTTCTGTGTACAAAACAGAATGGCTATGGACAATTTTTGGTTTGATAAGACTCTAATTTGACTTTAATGGCGTTATCAATTAAAGTACATAATTCCGCCACGTGTAAAGACCGTTTCGGTTGAACTAACATTCAAAAACTGCTTCCTGGAATTTGTTAATAGTTTTCACTATCGAAATCTGTACTAATATAATGCGAAAGAGATTGTATGTTTGTTCGTTTGAACGCGCTAAATTCTGTAACTGTCCCGGTCCGATTTGAAGAATTCTTATTTAATTTCCGAAGTATTAAATAAATATGATAAAATCAACTAATAAATATTAATAATAAATAATTCCTACTAACATAGCATAAGTTTACTAACAATATGAGTCCTGGTTACTTGAATAAATATTATTTCATTCATTCTTTCAAATATAATCCACTGATTATAAATAGTCAAGAATTTTGTTCAAATCAAATTAATCAAATCATTTTAAGACATAAGAAGCATCCATAGCATTTTTGTTTTACGTAGAGAGAAAGAGAGAGAGTGATGACAAAAGAGGAAGCGAGAGAGATCTGTAAGGATCGTAATACCTAAGTGGAAATTCATAGTCTCTGCCTATCCACACGGGAAACAGGCATAATAACATGTATGTTTTATTAGGAGACACCGCTAAACTTAGTAGATTACTTATTCTAAACTGTGGCTAAACTAGTAACATTACGCTACTCATTCAGAGATTAAAGACTCGAAAATAGTACTAGGTCTTGACGCCGATTATATCCGTATAGTAAAAACTTTGTTAGCTCCGGTCTGTAGACGTGTATACAATAAATGGGTTTAAATTAAGTGGGAATCCAATTACAACCCGCCCCAGGCTTCTCTGTGGCGCCGGAAGCACTATATTCTTATTTTGGATTTAATTTTATGCCTTCCAAGCGAAGAAAAAACTATGTGCCAAAAAAATATGAAAGAAATAATGAACCAGCTGAATTTCAAGCTTAGTTTTAAAAATTGGTAAAGAAAATGCCATTTTCCGAGTGAAAATAGTAATTATTTACACTAAAATAATAAAATGTAGTAAAAAGAGGGGATATTTCCTAAAACTATAGTCAAGTAATAAAAAAAAAACAATAAACTATTTTGCATGACAATACTGGCCACCTGATAAAAATCATTAAAACAAAAATGTCACTGGCCACTAACAAAAACAATAAAATGATTGGACAATAACGGTGGCATGGATTAAACCATAGATTTAAAACAATGATTTTGCTAACGGTTGTAGGATGTTGCTCCATCGATAAAATAGCTGTCCTGTCGTCAAAATCATAGTTACATCATAGATTGTTGTCTATTGTTGTACCTAATTAATCAATGTGGTTTTGTCTATAGAGCCTGATATTATAAGCACTCGTCTACATCTACTACTACTACTACTATACTACATCCTTCCTACACATTTGTGAAATTGTGAGCATGTCTGTAAAATGTTCATTCAATAACTAGGTATTGATTACAAGTAACGGCGTGTAATTGTAATTTGTAAGCATAAAATAATTAGAACAGCCTTGTATAATTATGAAAAGTATATCTATGAAAAATATTAACATCAATGATATGAGAAAAAGGACAATGGCAAAATTTTATCAAGAAAATTAAGAACGATTAGAGGTTCTGATGAACGAATTCGAAGTTCGAAAAACAAAATTCGAGCGAACGGAACTACTATTTTATAAATGGAACGTCAAGACAGCCAGACTAGTGGATTCGCCCCGCTGCACGCGGCCAGCTGATTTGACGTCACAGGTCAGTGACCCTCGGCCGCTTCGGAATTGTATCACGCCCAGTGACGTCACCAATTTCAAATTCTCGCCGTGTTCGATGCACCGTTAGGGGATTGGATTATTTAATGTGTATTGTTTTTTTATGTGATATTTGAGGGTCAGTTCCTGTGACGTAAAATTGTGTACTGGCCACATGTTTTTATTTTGAATTAAAAATAAAAGAAAAACAAAGGTATCAAGTCTCGTTCGTCAGTAGTCTCTTGACGACAGAATCTTTCGCCAACGAACGGTTCGCATGAAGATTTTACTAGCTGCGCCTTGGGGCTTCGGTCCCGTGTTAATAAGCCGTGTTCTGTCTGTCATGTTTGTCGATCGTCATCAAAAGCCCTCAAATGGTAATGCTGGAAATAGGCTGCTGTGACCGTTCCTACTACCTACTAATCCTACTTCCTTCCTACTTAATAAATGCGAAAGTTTGGATGCGAGTTTGTCAGGATGTTTGTTACTCAATCACGCAAAATCTACTGGACGGATTCCGATTAAATTTGGTATACGGGTAGAAAAATACCGGGAATAGCACTTAGGTTACTTTTTATTCCAAGATTCCCACGGGAGAGAAGCCCCGGGGCGCAGCTAGTCTTTATATAAACAAATTTATGAATGGCTCGTGCTGATGCCTACTTAACAGCCATTGTTGACATTTTACGAAAATATTTCAAGGTAAAATCACGCCCCTAAACGTCAAAAGGTCAACGACCGAGTCAGGCCTCCAAGCTAAACCACGAATACCAGGCTTCTAGTCCAAATTTGAATTTTAATCTAACGGTTGCGTACGTCACGGGTGAATGGCCTGACTTGTCCGAACTAACGTTACATTGCAACTCTTCCAAACAAGTATCCTTTAAACTCTATCACAATGACATAAAACCTAAATTCCTGCAACAATTAATTGCTCTTCAGCATTTTTAAAGTTGTCGGCACATCGCGTTCGAAATTCGTATGAGAACAGAGAATAGTTCTCTAAATAGTTTTTATGGATACTGGCAGGAAGTAAATTTTTATTTGCGCTTTAGATAACAACCACTTAGATTGAAAGAATAATTACGAACATTAAAAAAAAGTTTATTTGAATATTTTGCTTATTTGAATTGTAATTTCTTTATTTTATTCTCACGAAGAAGACGGTGAAAACCGCTAGATTTTTTACTAACTTTATTGCTGTTCAGTTTGCACGAAGTAACATATTAAATCCTAAGTACTCGTAGGTACCTACTTCTATTATAGCACAGTATTAAGAGATACTTGATAAAGTGTTATTATAGTGTGAAGGTTAGGTTTTGTATAAACTACAGTACAAGTACTAAACAAAGCCCTTCCAAAAAACAAAACAAGATTTGTGCAGAGCAACTACGCTCTGCTGCCAGAAAATGTGCGCAGAGCGAATCCGGACAAACGAAGCGGCGGGAAGAATCCTGTACCGGAACTTCACCGGGAAAAAACCACCGGTAAAAAATAAGTACCGGGAAGAAATCTCCACGCGGCACCACGTTTGCCCGACTAAAACCTAAATAACTTAACGCAGTCTGCTACCACCGTAGCTTATGAAGGGAGCTACAGGGCCCTATATGATAACCTAACCTATAAATTAATTACACTTAAAAAACACTTACCAAGCTAAATCTTCTTTCTCTTCGGATCCAAACTTGAGTATCTTCGGGAAGGGGAATTCCTAATCACCCTACCTAACCCTTGAGATCTCAATTCCCCAGGACAAATAAATAGATTTCTTCCCGAAATCGGCTCGGCAACAGGTAGATGTGAGCGAGCAGCCACGCGTCACATCCCACAGGAGAAAGTCACAATGACGGGTACACAAACACAAAGTTCAATGGTTATTTAACAAACAGGAAATTCACAAATACAACTCAAGTTAATTAGCAATCAAAGAACGCGGGCCCTCTCGCGTATTAAAAATCAAACCGATATCGCATAGCAATGCAATGGCGACCGTCCGCGAGCCATTCGCGCGAGCAGTGTGAAAACCCCGAACGCCCTCTGGCGGCAGCAATGGGAAACGCCTGCGTTTAGTTTCACCCATTATATTACAAACATCCCCCGTCCCGGTCTGAGAAGCAGACCGCTAGCTTACTCTACGGGAAGGCGGGCGAGAGAGGTCACACCTCTCCTTAAAATCGAACCGTCGACCAACACCTCAGCCACACGCGGAGTGCCATCTCCGCCAAGAATCAAACGTAATATGCGAGCTCGTCGCCAAAGCAATGAGGGCAAATTTGCCTCTTTTAACAATACTAAATCACCCTCCCTGGGAGGCTCAGTCCTGTCTGTCCACTTCACTCTTTGCTGCAGCAAATGCAAATATTCAAGCGACCAGCGACGCCAAAAAGTCCTGGCTCATTTGCTGCAACATTTGGAAAACGCGACAACCGATATACGCGTTCATCCTTCCACGGGTATTCGGGCAGGGCATTCAACGGCCCTCCCACCAAAAAATGACCAGGGTGAGAGCTTCCAAGTCATTTGGATCTGGAGATAGCGGACAGAGAGGACGAGAGTTGAGGACCGCCTCAACTTTACAAAACACTGTGGCCAGCTCTTCAAAAGTTAGAGCCGTTTCTCCGATAATGCGGCGGAGGTGGGTCTTTGCGGATTTCACAGCCGCTTCAAAAATCCCTCCCCAATGGGGGCAACTTGGGGGACTAAACTTCCAGGTTATTCCCCTTTGGGCAGCAATTTGACTTAAACTAGTACAATTCTTATCAATAAACACAGAAACATCCTTAAGATAATTTACAGTTCCCTTATAGTTTGTGCCATTGTCAGACCTAATAAGGGAAGGTAGACCTCGACGCGAAACAAAGCGATCCAACGCGGCGACGAAGGCCTCCGTAGTCAGAGCCGATACCACCTCCAAATGGACAGCCTTGGTGGCCAAACAAACAAATACACACAAATAGCCCTTCACAATACGGGCATTACGAAAGGGAGAAGCCTTGATCGAAAAGGGACCGGCAAAATCGGTTCCAACGCCGTCAAACGGTCTCGAAGGTCGGATTCGATCAGCGGGCAAATCACCCATCTGTGGTTGCATCGTGGATGCCTTCAACCTATAACATGCAATACATCGAAACAGGACACTACGGATTGCTCTTCGGGCAGACAAAATCCAAAATTCGCGTTGCAATATAGCCAGCAAAGCATTGCACCCAGCATGGGCGTTACGAATGTGTCGATCAGACACCAAAAGCTGCACCAAGGGTCCGCCCTTGGGCAACAACAAGAGGATGGCGAGTCTCATATGGAAGATCCGCCTTCCGGAGCCTGCCTCCAACCCGAAGAAGCCCATCCGAGTCGATGTACGGGTTCAAACGAGCGACCGCGCCCTTCAACTTAGCGCGTGCGTCGCGCAAGATACGAAGCTCTGACTCAAACCGTCCGGTCTGCACGACACGGACCCAATGCAACAATGCGCTCCGGCGCTCTTCTGCACCTGCAATCGGCTCCAACCGCTTTGCCTGTGGGTTTCTACAATTATGTATGAAACAGCTTAATCCAACTGGGTAACACCCAGAAGCTTATCCAAACTGCTATACCGAGCAAGTAGCCAATCCGGCTCCGACGTCGTCTCAGCGACTACAGCATGTACACGGAGCCCAGTCAAACTCAAAGAAGTAACATCTGTCTGACAGACAGGCCAAGAAGTTTCTGATCCCATCAGCCACTCTGGACCCCACCAGAGCGGGTGTGACACCAATTCTGGTGCCGTACAACCTCGGGAAGCACAGTCCGCTGGGGTAAGCTCTCCCGGCACATGTCTCCATGTTATATCAATTCCGATATTCTGGATTTGGGAAACCCGATTTCCCACAAAAACCTCCAAGGTATGTGGGGCCGCGCGCAACCATGCAAGCGCGACCTGGCTATCCGACCAGGCGAAGATGTCTCGTATCTCGACCGTGGCCGCCAGCTCACTGGCAACGTGATGCAACAATTTAGAGAGAAGGTGAGCTCCACTCAACTCAAGCTTGGGGATAGTCAGCCTAGTCCTGATGGGGGCGACCTTGCTCTTCCCTAACAAAAGCGAGACATTGACCCGGCCATCGGCGTCAACTGTCCGCATATAGACTGACGCGGCATAGCCTCGCTCCGACGCGTCACAAAAGCCATGCAGGCTGGCTCGATATTTCCCGGGGGGCAATATTCGACAAGGCAAGGCAATCCGATTGACTTCCTTAATCGATGAAAACAACTCGAGCCAATCATCCAATGGAGAGCCAAACAGCGGCTCGTCCCACGAGACGCCCAAAGTCCAAAGTCTCTGAAGAAGACACTTTGCAGAGAATATCACTGGACTGATCCAACCGCTTGGATCAAACATACGGGCTATTACGGACAACACCGTTCTCTTAGTCCAGACCTTTGGTATTTCCAAGTCCACTTGGAATGTGAAAATATCGGTTAGCGGCTGGTACTGCATGCCCAGCACCGCTATCCTGTTGGGATCATCCACATCCTCAAACAGGTGAGGGTTCTGTTGGTGATCCTCCGGGATCCCTTCTAGAACTCTAGGCTCATTGGACAACCACTTACGTAGCTCGTAGCCACCTGTCTTCAATATTTCAATCAATTCATCCCGCAGTAGGAGGGCCTCCTCAATACTTTGGGCTCCGGTGCACACGTCATCAACATACAAGTCACGTGACAGCACGGAAGCCCCACGGGGAAAGCGGATCCGTTCCCGCTCTGCCAATTCAAGCAATGATCTGATGGCGATATAGGGACTAGATTTCAAACCATAGGTGTTTGTATTGAGTTCATACACCGTCACAGGATCCTCAGGGCGCTCACGCCAGAGTATCAACTGGAATCGCCTGTCCTCAGGATGTATGACTGTCTGGCGGAACATCATCCGGATGTCCGCGCCAAAAACCACTTGATGTCTTCTAAAGTTCAAGATGATGTCAATTATGTCCCTATGCAATTTGGGACCTGAATGCAAACACAGATTCAACGAAACCCCGTTCGAAGTGGGTGCGGACCCATCGAAGACGGTCCTCAATTTGCCTGTTGAGGCCTTCACCACCGCGTGGTGGGGCAAAAAATAATGCTCAGTTGAGCTCCAATCAACTCGAGCCGGAGACATGTGACCCAAATCCTCGTACTCGCGCATAAATTCAATATATTTATCGCGAAGTACGTGGTCACGCTGCATGCGTCGCTCCATGGACAGCAGTCGTTTCTCCGCAAGCGCCCTACTTTGCCCTAGGCTAGGACGAGAGGCAACAAAGGGTAACCTAGTTACAAACCGACCGGAGGGCAACCTCTCCGTGGTCGATCGAGAAAGGGCTTCGCACTCAGCGTGTTCCGGATCCATCCTGGAACTCATAGGTGGCTCCTCCACCTCCCAAAACCTTTGCATGGTCTTGGCCAAGGACGCAGATGCGACAACCGGTGGCTCCTCCGCGGTGCCATTATCAAACACAGGGCCCATCAGGGCGAAACCAAAAATCGTAGACACTGCCATCAGTGAAGACGAACCCAGAGCCTTCTGTGTACCCAACAAAATCCAACCCAATACGTCCGAGCCCAGGAGTAAGTCCACTGGGCCGGGATGAAAGACAAAGGGGTCGGCCAAATCCAGACCCGAAACCAAAGACAACACACCCGGCGGTATGTCTGTCGAGGGGTGCCAACCCGCAATGGTATCCATTACCATAGCCGAAGTCGTGATCCTCATTGTGGAGGACTTCAGCGAAGAAAAGGTGACAAGTGTCTGGCCCGTCAGACACTTCACTTGTATGCCACCAACTCCAAGAAGTGGCACGGGCGAGTCTTCCACGACTAAACCTAACTGGCGTGCCACTCGAGTGGTAACCAAACTGCTTTGAGCCCCTGAGTCCAACAGAGCTCTCAAATTAATGGCTTCCCCTACGACCCCATACGCGGACCACCGCGGTAGGGAGCAGAACCGTCCGCGGCTCTGTCCCAGCAAGGGAGCAAGCTAGTTACGGGCTCCCCACTCTCTCCAAACCAGGGGCGCGCCACTGACCCGGATACTATGGCGGGCGAGTGCACATCCCCATCTGAGGGGGGGCATAACCCGCGGCCCGGCCATACATATGGTACGGCGGGTGGTACTCCAGCCGTGGGTACTCGTGCAGCGGCGGAGAAAACCGCTGCGGCTGCATGTGTTGGGTATTGGTAACCCGCGTGGAGGGGGGTGTCCCCACTCTCACGTCCGATCTAGGGCCCCGCCCATGGGGGCCCCATCCGGGGCCTGGCCAGCCACATACTGGCCATGACCTTGGGGCGCGTGGTCCCGGTCCGCCAAGACCCGCGCCGGTACGCGACCCCCTCCCGAGGGGGGTGCGACGAGCGAAGCCGCGTCCTCCGTCCGATGGTGGAGGGCTTCGCGCAGGAGCGCCCCCGCCCATAGGGGACCCCTGCCTCAACAACCGGGGGCCATCCCCGTTCCGGTTCATGCAGAGCATCACGTGGTGCAGCCCACGGCATGCACTGCCTGGTATGGCCCTGGGACAGTCACGTGCATAGTGACTGCCCAAACAGTAAAAGCATAGTTCATGCCGCCTTGCCATGCGGCGCCGATCTTGTACTGGCAGTCCCTGCCAGTCCCTGCATTGTAGCAGGCTGTGGCCCATCCGGCCACATTGCAGGCAGTCCGCGTCCCTCGCGACTGCTGCCGTGTGCGCAACCCGCACACCAGCTCCACGCGGTGGCGGTTGCCGTCCCTGTTGGGGCCTACGTTCAGGCGCTCTGGATGGCGCTGAGTCCGTCATGGTATTCTCAGCCGCCCGTGCCTCAAACTCCAAAAACTTCACCAAGTCAGTGAATGTTGGTAGGGTGGTGCTATCCCGTTCCGCATTCTCGCGCTCAAATCGCGAGCGGATGTCATTGGGTAATTTGCCCAATACAATGTGCACCAGCAAAAAGGACCATTGGTCCACCGGCAGCCCCAGTGTGCGGAGCGCGTTACAGGCCACTGTAACGGGCGTGAGCAACTGCAGGCGCAACTGTGCCCTGTTGGCCACCTTGGGCAGGGCCATCAACTGTGCGGCGTGCGCATCCGCTAACAAACGTAAGTTTTGGTAGCGGGAGTTCAATAACTCCCAAGCCGTATCGTACTGGTCGTCCTCCACCCGGAGGTGCTGGATGAGCGACCGCGCTTCATCCTCAAGAGTGGAGAGGAGGTAGGCCATCTTCTGGGCCTTCGACAAATCCTGTCGTGCTACGACCAGGGACTCAAACATATTTTTATATGCTACCCACTCCTCCATCCTACCCCCAAAGTGGGACAGCTGAAGGGTGGGGAGCCGACCAGTAACCGCTGGTCCTTCCTGTCTAACAGGTGTGCGAGGGCTGGTCCGCCAGCCTGTCTCGCCCTTATTGCGGTCACCGCCTCCGCGATATCATCGTGCAGACTCAGGATCTGGTCCATGTCCGCCATGTGACCTGCGTAGGCCTCCGGGGTAAGATCGGCTTCGGTAAGCGCCGCCATGGCCGCTTCCGCGCTAATCAATCGTGAGTGGAGGTGATCCGCTCTTAGCAGTATGGCGCCCTCCCTGTCCTTCCGGGACAGGAGTCCTCCGGCCGTCACAAACCATCTCAATTCGTTGGCGAGTGTCGCCCTAGCATTGGAGGCCTTCGCCATCGCGTCAAGTCACAAACAAAAAATAACAAAAGGAAATAAAAAACAACAAAATCAAGCAACTACACGAAAAACCGCGGTAGGTATGAGAATGGCACAAACCCGGAACGCACGGTACAAACCGCAAACAAATACAAAAAAGGTTACAAATATTCTTATACAAAAAAACTAAGAAAAATCTAATAATTTTTACAAACAATTAATTATTTTTTACAAACGAACAAATAGAGGGTAGATATACTACGCTCTGCTACCAGAAAATGTGCAGAGCAACTACGCTCTGCTGCCAGAAAATGTGCGCAGAGCGAATCCGGACAAACGAAGCGGCGGGAAGAATTCTGTACCGGAACTTCACCGGGAAAAAACCACCGGTAAAAAATAAGTACCGGGAAGAAATCTCCACGCGGCACCACGTTTGCCCTGACTAAAAACCTAAATAATCTTAACGCGAGTCTGCTACCACCGTAGCTTATGAAGGGGAGCTACAGGGCCCTATATGATAACTCTAACCTATAAATTAATTACACTTAAAAAACACTTACCAAGCTAAATCTTCTTTCTCTTCGGATCCAAACTTGAGTGTCTTCGGGAAGGGGGAATTCCTAATCACCCTACCTAACCCTTGAGATCTCAATTCCACAGGACAAATAAATAGATTTCTTCCCGAAATCGGCTCGGCAACAGGTAGATGTGAGCGAGCAGCCACGCGTCACATCCCACAGGAGAAAGTCACAATGACGGGTACACAAAACACAAAAGTTCAATGGTTATTTAACAAACAGGAAATTCACAAATACAACTCAAGTTAATTAGCAATCAAAGAACGCGGGCCCTCTCGCGTATTAAAAATCAAACCGATATCGCATAGCAATGCAATGGCGACCGTCCGCGAGCCATTCGCGCGAGCAGTGTGAAAACCCCGAACGCCCTCTGGCGGCAGCAATGGGAAACGCCTGCGTTTAGTTTCACCCATTATATTACAAACATCATTCAAGGAATATGCAACAACATCTAAATTACTTAATATTTTTATATCAACATCATTGAATAAGAAAAAAACACCAATCAAACCAAACTTTTGAAAATGTCAGAAAAGTATTTATGCAGGTCGTATTTTTATAACAATCTAGAACCTCGAAATAGCCAACTGAAAATAAACGAAGTAATGTTTACATCGGATCAGTATAGATTTGGCGGAAGATCTGAGGTGTGGGTCATTGACCCGCAGTGCACAGATAGCGAATTTTGTGTTTACTGTCGTGAATGTAGAGTTCTCCGAGTTTTGACAGCTGTCCAAATGCTGCTGCAGCTGTCAATTCGAACGTTTTTTTAAAATACTGGCTGCAAATGGAGCATAAGATCAAAGAAAAAATAGTAAGATGCATTTGTTTTCTTTTTGAATAAAGAATTTCGTGATAATTCTGACTTGAGTCCTGGATCCTAAAAAAAAATATTTTTGAAAACATTTGTCACATAACACAATGAATGTTGAACGATCATAAAAAGACTCCGATTATAATTCGATTCACCTCGACCGATAACCGATTACGATTGTTGCTATGCGCTGTGTGATAAAAATAATTGCTTGCAATTGCATACGATTATACGCTGATAACATAGATTAAGTAACTATGTAGAATGTCAAGAAAAAAAAACAAATATCGAAATGTTTTTATAAAATGTCTTGCCAGTTACATAAGTAGGTTTTAAGAATAACTTTCGAATTCAATTCAAATACAATATTAATATAATGAGTGTACAGTACATAAATTGTTATGTTACAATAAGTAGATATATAATATAAAATCCTTATTAACCCTTTCGGGTACTGCAAATACAACTAATTTCACTGTTTGAAATATTATTAAATTTAATACATTGCGAGTTTTCCTAAAATTATACTGTTTGTAATATATTGGGTAAAACTAAACGCGGGCGTTTCGCATTGCTGCCGCCAGAGGGCGTTCGGGGTTTTCACACTGCTAGCGCGAATGGCTCGCGGACGGTCGCAATTGTACTATGCGATATCGGTTTGATTTTTAATACGCGAGAGGGCCCGCGTTCTTTGATTGCTAATTAACTTGAGTTGTATTTGTGAATTTCCTGTTTGTTAAATAACTATTGAACTTTGTGTTTGTGTACCCGTCATTGTGACTTTCTCCTGTGGGATGTGACGCGTGGCTGCTCGCTCACATCTACCTGTTGCCGAGCCGATTTCGGGAAGAAATCTATTTATTTGTCCTGGGGAATTGAGATCTCAAGGGTTAGGTAGGGTGATTAGGAATTCCCCCTTCCCGAAGATACTCAAGTTTGGATCCGAAGAGAAAGAAGATTTAGCTTGGTAAGTGTTTTTTAAGTGTAATTAATTTATAGGTTAGGTTATCATATAGGGCCCTGTAGCTCCCTTCATAAGCTACGGTGGTAGCAGACTGCGTTAAGTTATTTAGTTTTTAGTCGGGCAAACGTGGTGCCGCGTGGAGATTTCTTCCCGGTACTTATTTTTTACCGGTGGTTTTTTCCCGGTGAAGTTCCGGTACAGGATTCTTCCCGCCGCTTCGTTTGTCCGGATTCGCTCTGCGCACATTTTCTGGCAGCAGAGCGTAGTTGCTCTGCACATTCTCTGGTAGCAGAGCGTAGTTTATCTACCCTCTATTTGTTCGTTTGTAAAAAATAATTAATTGTTTGTAAAAATTATTAGATTTTTCTTAGTTTGTTTGTATAAGAATATTTGTAACCTTTTTTGTATTTGTTTGCGCTTTGTACCGTGCGTTCCGGGTTTGTGCCATTCTCATACCTACCGCGGTTCTTCGTGTAGTTGTTTGATTTTGTTGTTTTTTATTTACCTTTTGTTATTTTTTGTTTGTGACTTGACGCGATGGCGAAGGCCTCCAATGCTAGGGCGACACTCGCCAACGAATTGAGATGGTTTGTGACGGCCGGAGGACTCCTGTCCCGGAAGGACAGGGAGGGCGCCATACTGCTAAGAGCGGATCACCTCCACTCACGATTGATTAGCGCGGAAGCGGCCATGGCGGCGCTTACCGAAGCCGATCTTTACCCCGGAGGCCTACGCAGGTCACATGGCGGACATGGACCAGATCCTGAGTCTGCACGATGATATCGCGGAGGCGGTGACCGCAATAAGGGCGAGACAGGCTGGCGGACCAGCCCCTCGCACACCTGTTAGACAGGAAGGACCAGCGGTTACTGGTCGGCTCCCCACCCTTCAGCTGTCCCACTTTGGGGGTAGGATGGAGGAGTGGGTAGCATATAAAAATATGTTTGAGTCCCTGGTCGTAGCACGACAGGATTTGTCGAAGAGCCCAGAAGATGGCCTACCTCCTCTCCACTCTTGAGGATGAAGCGCGGTCGCTCATCCAGCACCTCCGGGTGGAGGACGACCAGTACGATACGGCTTGGGAGTTATTGAACTCCCGCTACCAAAACTTACGTTTGTTAGCGGATGCGCACGCCGCACAGTTGATGGCCCTGCCCAAGGTGGCCAACAGGGCACAGTTGCGCCTGCAGTTGCTCACGCCCGTTACAGTGGCCTGTAACGCGCTCCGCACACTGGGGCTGCCGGTGGACCAATGGTCTTTTTTGTTGGTGCACATTGTATTGGGCAAATTGCCCAATGACATCCGCTCGCGGTTTGAGCGCGAAAATGCGGAGCGGGATAGCACCACCCTACCAACATTCACTGACTTGGTGAAGTTTTTGGAGTTTGAGGCACGGGCCGCTGAGAATACCATGACGGACTCAGCGCCATCCAGAGCGCCTGAACGTAGGCCCTTGGAACCCTCATGGCGAGGGAGGCCCCAACAGGGACGGCAACCGCCACCGCGTGGAGCTGGTGCGCGGGTTGCACACACGGCAGCAGTCGCGAGGGACGCGGACTGCCTGCAATGTGGTCGGATGGGCCACAGCCTGCTGCAATGCAGGGACTGGCAGGGACTGCCAGTACAAGATCGGCGCCGCATGGCAAAGCGGCATGAACTTTGCTTTTATTGTTTGGGCGGTCACTATGCACGTGACTGTCCCAGTGCCATACCATGCAGTGCATGCCGTGGGCGGCACCACGCGATGCTTTGCATGAACCGCAACGGGGATGGCCCCCGGATGTTGAGGCAGGGGTCCCCTATGGGCGGGGGCGCTCCTGCGCGAAGCCCTCCACCATCGGACGGAGGACGCGGCTTCGCTCGTCGCACCCCCCCTCGGGAGGGGGGTCGCGTACCTGCGCGGGTCTTGGCGGACCGGGACCACGCGCCCCAAGGTCATGGCCAGTATGTAGCTGGCCAGGCCCCGGATAGGGCCCCCATGGGCGGGGGCCCTAGATCGGACGTGAGAGTGGGGACACCCCCCTCCACGCGGGTTACCAATACCCAACACATGCAGCCGCAGCGGTTTTCTCCGCCGCTGCACGAGTACCCACGGCTGGAGTACCACCCGCCGTACCATAGGTATGGCCGGGCCGCGGGTTATGCCCCCCCTCAGATGGGGATGTGCACTCGCCCGACATATTATCCGGGTCAGTGGCGCCCCCCTGGTTTGGAGAGAGTGGGGAGCCCGTAACTAGCTTGCTCCCTTGCTGGGACAGAGCCGCGGACGGTTCTGCTCCCTACCGCGGTGGTCCGCGTATGGGGTCGTGGGGGAGAAGCCATTAATTTGAGAGCTCTGTTGGACTCAGGGGCTCAAAGCAGTTTGGTTACCACTCGAGTGGCACGCCAGTTAGGTTTAGTCGTGGAAGACTCGCCTGTGCCACTTCTTGGAGTTGGTGGCATACAAGTGAAGTGTCTGACGGGCCAGACACTTGTCACCTTTTCTTCGCTGAAGTCCTCCACAATGAGGATCACGACTTCGGCTATGGTAATGGATACCATTGCGGGTTGGCACCCCTCGACAGACATACCGCCGGGTGTGTTGTCTTTGGTTTCGGGTCTGGATTTGGCCGACCCCTTTGTCTTTTCATCCCGGCCCAGTGGACTTGCTCCTGGGCTCGGACGTATTGGGTTGGATTTTGTTGGGTACACAGAAGGCTCTGGGTTCGTCTTCACTGATGGCAGTGTCTACGATTTTTGGTTTTGCCCTGATGGGCCCTGTGTTTGATAATGGCACCGCGGAGGAGCCACCGGTTGTCGCATCTGCGTCCTTGGCCAAGACCATGCAAAGGTTTTGGGAGGTGGAGGAGCCACCTATGAGTTCCAGGATGGATCCGGAACACGCTGAGTGCGAAGCCCTTTTTCGATCAACCACGGAGAGGTTGCCCTCCGGTCGGTTTGTAACTAGGTTACCTTTTGTTGCCTCTCGTCCTAGCCTAGGGCAAAGTAGGGCGCTTGCGGAGAAACGACTGCTGTCCATGGAGCGACGTATGCAGCGTGACCACGTACTTCGCGATAAATATATTGAATTTATGCGCGAGTACGAGGATTTGGGTCACATGTCTCCGGCTCGAGTTGATTGGAGCTCAACTGAGCATTATTTTTTGCCCCACCACGCGGTGGTGAAGGCCTCAACGGGCAAGTTGCGGACTGTCTTTGATGGGTCCGCACCCACTTCGAACGGAGTTTCGTTGAATCTATGTTTGCATTCAGGTCCCAAATTGCATAGGGACATAATTGACATCATCTTGAACTTTAGAAGACATCAAGTGGTTTTTGGCGCGGACATCCGGATGATGTTCCGCCAGACAGTCATACATCCTGAGGACAGGCGATTCCAGTTGATACTCTGGCGTGAGCGCCCTGAGGATCCTGTGACGGTGTATGAACTCAACACAAACACGTATGGTTTGAAATCTAGTCCCTATATCGCCATCAGATCATTGCTTGAATTGGCAGAGCGGGAACGGATCCGCTTTCCCCGTGGGGCTTCCGTGCTGTCACGTGACTTGTATGTTGATGACGTGTGCACCGGAGCCCAAAGTATTGAGGAGGCCCTCCTACTGCGGGATGAATTGATTGAAATATTGAAGACAGGTGGCTACGAGCTACGTAAGTGGTTGTCTAATGAGCCTAAAGTTCTAGAAGGGATCCCGGAGGATCACCAACAGAACCCTCACCTGTTTGAGGATGTGGATGATCCCAACAGGATAGCGGTGCTGGGCATGCAGTACCAGCCGCTAACCGATATTTTCACATTCCAAGTGGACTTGGAAGTACCAAAAGTCTGGACTAAGAGAACGGTGTTGTCCGTAATAGCTCGTATGTTTGATCCAAGCGGTTGGATCAGTCCAGTGATATTCTCTGCAAAGTGTCTTCTTCAGAGACTTTGGACTTTGGGCGTCTCGTGGGACGAGCCGCTGTTTGGCTCTCCATTGGATGATTGGCTCGAGTTGTTTTCATCGATTAAGGAAGTCAATCGGATTGCCTTGCCTCGTCGAATATTGCCCCCGGGAAATATCGAGCCAGCCTGCATGGCTTTTGTGACGCGTCGGAGCGAGGCTACGCCGCGTCAGTCTATATGCGGACAGTTGACGCCGATGGCCGGGTCAATGTCTCGCTTTTGTTAGGGAAGAGCAAGGTCGCCCCCATCAGGACTAGGCTGACTATTCCCAAGCTTGAGTTGAGTGGAGCTCACCTTCTCTCTAAATTGTTGCATCACGTTGCATGTGAGCTGGCGGCCACGGTCGAGATACGGGACATCTTCGCCTGGTCGGATAGCCAGGTCGCGCTTGCATGGTTGCGCGCGGCCCCACATACCTTGGAGGTTTTTGTGGGAAATCGGGTTTCCCAAATCCAGAATATCGGAATTGATATAACATGGAGACATGTGCCGGGAGAGCTTAACCCAGCGGACTGTGCCTCCCGAGGTTGTACGGCACCAGAATTGGTGTCACACCCGCTCTGGTGGGGTCCAGAGTGGCTGATGGGATCAGAAACTTCTTGGCCTGTCTGTCAGACAGATGTTACTTCTTTGAGTTTGACTGGGCTCCGTGTACATGCTGTAGTCGCTGAGACGACGTCGGAGCCGGATTGGCTACTTGCTCGGTATAGCAGCTTGGATAAGCTTCTGGGTGTCACCAGTTGGATTAAGCGTTTCATACATAATTGTAGAAACCCACAGGCAAAGCGGTTGGAGCCGATTGCAGGTGCAGAAGAGCGCCGGAGCGCATTGTTGCATTGGGTCCGTGTCGTGCAGACCGGACGGTTTGAGTCAGAGCTTCGTATTTTGCGCGACGGACGCGCTAAGTTGAAGGGCGCGGTCGCTCGTTTGAACCCGTACATCGACTCGGATGGGCTTCTTCGGGTTTGAGGCAGGCTCCGGAAGGCGGATCTTCCATATGAGACTCGCCATCCTCTGTTGTTGCCCAAGGGCGGACCCTTGGTGCAGCTTTTGGTGTCTGATCGACACATTCGTAACGCCCATGCTGGGTGCAATGCTTTGTTGGCTATTTTGCAACGCGAATTTTGGATATTGTCTGCCCGAAGAGCAATCCGTAGTGTTCTGTTTCGATGTATTGCATGTTATAGGTTGAAGGCATCCACGATGCAACCACAGATGGGTGATTTGCCCGTTGATCGAATTCGACCTTCGAGGCCGTTTGACGGCGTTGGAACCGATTTTGCCGGTCCCTTTTCGATCAAGGCTTCTCCCTTTCGTAATGCCCGTATTGTGAAGGGCTATTTGTGTGTATTTGTTTGTTTGGCCACCAAGGCTGTCCATTTGGAGGTGGTATCGGCTCTGACTACGGAGGCCTTCGTCGCCGCGTTGGATCGCTTTGTTTCGCGTCGAGGTCTACCTTCCCTTATTAGGTCTGACAATGGCACAAACTATAAAGGAACTGTAAATTATCTTAAGGATGTTTCTGTGTTTATTGATAAAAATTGTACTAGTTTAAGTCAAATTGCTGCCCAAAGGGGAATAACCTGGAAGTTTAGTCCCCCAAGTTGCCCCCATTGGGGAGGGATTTTTGAAGCGGCTGTGAAATCCGCAAAGACCCACCTCCGCCGCATTATCGGAGAAACGGCTCTAACTTTTGAAGAGCTGGCCACAGTGTTTTGTAAAGTTGAGGCGGTCCTCAACTCTCGTCCTCTCTGTCCGCTATCTCCAGATCCAAATGACTTGGAAGCTCTCACCCCTGGTCATTTTTTGGTGGGAGGGCCTTTGAATGCCCTGCCCGAATACCCGTGGAAGGATGAACGCGTATATCGGTTGTCGCGTTTTCAAATGTTGCAGCAAATGAGCCAGGACTTTTGGCGTCGCTGGTCGCTTGAATATTTGCATTTGCTGCAGCAAAGAGTGAAGTGGACAGACAGGACTGAGCCTCCCAGGGAGGGTGATTTAGTATTGTTAAAAGAGGCAAATTTGCCCTCATTGCTTTGGCGACGAGCTCGCATATTACGTTTGATTCTTGGCGGAGATGGCACTCCGCGTGTGGCTGAGGTGTTGGTCGACGGTTCGATTTTAAGGAGAGGTGTGACCTCTCTCGCCCGCCTTCCCGTAGAGTAAGCTAGCGGTCTGCTTCTCAGACCGGGACGGGGGGATGTTTGTAATATATTGGGTAAAACTAAACGCGGGCGTTTCGCATTGCTGCCGCCAGAGGGCGTTCGGGGTTTTCACACTGCTAGCGCGAATGGCTCGCGGACGGTCGCAATTGTACTATGCGATATCGGTTTGATTTTTAATACGCGAGAGGGCCCGCGTTCTTTGATTGCTAATTAACTTGAGTTGTATTTGTGAATTTCCTGTTTGTTAAATAACTATTGAACTTTGTGTTTGTGTACCCGTCATTGTGACTTTCTCCTGTGGGATGTGACGCGTGGCTGCTCGCTCACATCTACCTGTTGCCGAGCCGATTTCGGGAAGAAATCTATTTATTTGTCCTGGGGAATTGAGATCTCAAGGGTTAGGTAGGGTGATTAGGAATTCCCCCTTCCCGAAGATACTCAAGTTTGGATCCGAAGAGAAAGAAGATTTAGCTTGGTAAGTGTTTTTTAAGTGTAATTAATTTATAGGTTAGGTTATCATATAGGGCCCTGTAGCTCCCTTCATAAGCTACGGTGGTAGCAGACTGCGTTAAGTTATTTAGTTTTTAGTCGGGCAAACGTGGTGCCGCGTGGAGATTTCTTCCCGGTACTTATTTTTTACCGGTGGTTTTTTCCCGGTGAAGTTCCGGTACAGGATTCTTCCCGCCGCTTCGTTTGTCCGGATTCGCTCTGCGCACATTTTCTGGCAGCAGAGCGTAGTTGCTCTGCACATATACTTTTAATTTATTTTATTACAATCAATCAATCAATTAATCAATATAGAAAATCAGATATCAGAATTATTTAGGTACATACATGAAGAAATTATTAGCAACTTGAGAGAGAGGTATTGAATTACTAGATATATATATATATCGCATATCGGTCGGTTTGTCAATAAAGCTCTTTCTATCTATTAATCGTCATTTCCTAGAAGTTCAGGAAAGAAACCACTATTATTATTTAATAGCCATCGATGTCCCAGCACTGGGCAAAGGCCTCTCTCTCCTTCTAAAGTCAAAGTCATTTTTTTTTATTGAAACTTGGCCTTCAAAGAAGGCTCTTTTTCACGTCGATAACTAATTATTTAATCATAATATATTATGTCTCAAAGCTACAAACTACAGTGCAGTAAAAAAAATAAAATAAAAGAAAAAAAAATATAATAAAACATGTTATGTTTGTGATCAAGTAAACACAATGAATTGAATAAAATTCGAATCAAGATCGAAGCAGGATCCCCCTGGCAACACGCGTTCCAGAGTTGACGCGAGGGTCAGCCATCGCAAAGCTCAACCATAATAGAGGGAACCTTCTTCCAAGACTCTCGATCTAAGGCTATATCACGCCACCCTTTATCAAATTGTAATAGATAAATAATATAATCCTTTTAAGAAACTAAGTATGCAATTAATTAATAAATATTTCAGAATTACAGGATATTGACCAATCTTTATACATTTTAAGTGACTGACTAGGCAGTCATTTAGCCATGTCCTTTCATCGAAATCTGTATAATATAGTTTGTGCAAACAATCCGGTCTGGTTCCGGTAGTTCGATGTAGTAAAGCTTCGATGTGACGTTTTTCGCAATAACGTACATTAAATAAATGTAAGTTAATAGCAGTGGGTGCATTCGCAGCGCAGTAGTCAGATTCGCAGTTTTGGTTTTGATTTTGACAGTAATGGATGACACTGATGCCAAGCTCATTCATAAATATATATATATTTTTTTATAGAATAGTAGGCAAACGAGCATGCGGGTTGCCTGTTGGTAAGCAATCACCGCAGTCCATAGACACCAATGACCCTAAGAAGGTCACTGATGCGTTGCCGACTTTTTGAGAAAGCGAAAAGCGATAGGCTCTTTTCTTGAAGGCCTCAATGTCGAACCTATATTTAAATTTTATTATAACAAACTGTTCATTAAAATCACTATGCGGAAAATAAACACAGAGAAATGACATCATATTCTTTGCGTAAGAATTTCTTCGGTAAACAAGTATGACCGCTTATCGTTCGCATAAAAAAAATCAAGTGACAATGACCTAATATCGGTCACAGTGATATCACTATCGGGGATCGCGTTACGTAGTACGTGTATGACGCGAGTGACATCACGAGTTCAACGACCTCGCGTCTCGATTATATTTAGACCGAGTATACTTGGTCCAGTTCCGCTTGACCTCCCGGGCTTAGGAAGTGTCGTTGAGAAGTAGGTCTTGTTGGTTTGGATTTTGTCAGCTGTTTGGTATTTTATAGTGACGGTGTGTTTTGGTTTGGGACTGCATTCATTTTTTTAATTTCATACCAATTGTAACTAAATATTGAAATACCTAGCCGTTCCATTTCGAATACCAAAGCTGCCTACAAATATTTTTTTCAATCCCATTCATGTGAAATGGATTTGATTTGTGTTAATAATAGTTTTAAGTACTAATAAATAAAATTAAATATATCCCGTCATCTCTCGGTGACAGCAGTTGTCAAACACTTAAAAACCTAAGCTCTGTTTATTTTAATTAATTAAAAATAGTAAAAGTTCATTATTTATAACCAAAGTGAAGGGATTCAGCTTTATAACCTCGAAGATACACAAGAATAATAAAATATCAGCGAATCCATCGATCACATACCAGTTAAATCAATCCGGTGAGCAAATATTTAGCCGTTGCAATTATTTTTCAATAGCAATAACACTAAGAAGTAACAAAACTAAAAATATTTTACACAAATAACAACAGCTGATTGGATTGCACTCTGACACTGGATTCTGACATCTCTTCTTCTGACATTGACACATCACAATAATCATAGACTATAAGCATTCATCAGTGGCACAGATATCAAAAGGCTTACATACCGAAAAGGATTCACACGCATTAAGCGATATTAGCGCCACCTGCAATTAAGCTTGTATGCAGCATTACTTCTGTCTGATAGATTGATTATATGATTAGATAAATACAATGAATAGTTGTAAGGGATGCTTGGGCTCAATTACTGCTGATGAAAAATTTCTTCATTGCAAAGACTGCAGAGGCAACTTCCATCTGCAATGCCTAAACATAAAAGATGATCAATTTACAGCTTTGTCTCGATCTTTGGCATGGACATGTCCATCATGCAGCAACGTGTCACATCGGCGTAAAAACAACACAAATACTCCTGTAAGAAAACATCAAATACCGATCGATGACAGTTCTATGAATATGTCTTATGATATACAGGATGGTAGCACAGCGTCTTTAGCTGATGTCGGACAGGCTTGTTGCTCAGGCTGTAACAATGAGGTTACAATGGAGAAAATTAGCAACATGTTTGATGTGAAGATGCAGGCAACTCTTACTTCATTTATGAATGACTTTAGATCTGCCCTTAAAGAAGACATCAAAACCATGGTACGTGCCGAGATGAGCGCAGTCGTGCAAGAAATCAAGAATGATCTGAATGTTACCACTGATTTCTTCAGCTCGGAGCAGGAAACCATAAAGTCGCGCTTAGCGGAAAAAGAAAACTCGATTAAAACGCTGGAGGCAGACTGTGAACGCTTACATATTGACCTCAATCACCTAACCAGCCGTTTATCTGCAATGGACAAGACTGCTCGCAGCTACAATCTTGAAATTCAGGCGGTCCCGGAAAGTCGCCACGAAAATGTCACATCTCTTTTCAAAAAACTTTGTCAGGTTGTCGACTTTCCCATTGACGACAGCAGTGTCTTGGCCTGCCGCAGAGTAGCCAAAATGGACAGCACCTCTAAAAGACCTAGAAATATATTGGTTACCTTATCCTCGCCTAAGCTAAAGGACTCTATACTATCTGCCACTCGTAGATTCAACAAAACTAACCCAAAGGCTACTTTAAGTTCACGGCACCTTGGAATTACGGTTGAGAGTCAAAAAATATATGTAGTTGAACATTTATCACCTGAATGCAAGCAACTTTACGCCGCCGCCAGGCGATTTGCCAAAGAGCATCATTACAAATACGTCTGGACCAAATATGGACGAGTTTATCTGCGCATGAATGATAATACAAGCGGCATCTACATTAAGGACTTCGAGGCTCTCAAAAATCTTTAAGTTTTATAATTTTGTCTTTTTTTTTTTCAACTTGGATCTTGTCATTTAGTATTTTTGTATTTTTAACATGTTAGTTTTTTATCAAAATGTCAATAGAGTTAGATCTAAAATCAAAGATATTTGCTTGAATGTATTGTCTTGTAACTATGATGTTATATGTTTCACTGAAACGAACTTGAACAGTAGTGTATTTGATTCAGAGTTGTTCGATACTAGATACAATGTGTTTCGTCGTGATAGATCAAGTAATACTTCCAGTAAAAGTGATGGTGGTGGCATTATCATTGCTATCAAAAAATCTATCCATGCCGTTCGTCAACCTTCGTGGGAGAGTTGTGTTGAAGACATGTGGTTGTCTATCGAACCTAGTAATCAAGCCGATAAAAAAATAAATATTTGTTTATGCTATTTGCCTCCAGATTTATCTAAAGAAAAACAACAAACTTTTTATGACAATGTATGTAGAGTGATATTGAACTCTGGAGATCGTGAGGAGTTCATTTGTATTGGCGACTACAATATCCCTGAGTTAATATGGTCAAAAGCGGTTGACTCTTCACATATGATTAGTACGGGACCTAATAATTGGAAGCCTTTATTACTTTTGGACACCATGGCCTCCTGCCACCTTAAACAATTTAACAACATACCCAACGCTAAAAACCGTTTCCTCGATTTGGTCCTATCCACGCTTGATGTTACTGTATACGGCGCTGAACCTCTTAGTCGCTTGGATAGTCACCACCCTGCTTTAATAATTGACGTAGACTGTTGGGTTGGTATTGCTACCAAATTTTTAAAGCCTTTACGTCGCAAGCGCTATAACTTTTACAAATGTAAATATGATGAAATTATATCAGAACTTTCACAAATTGATTGGCATTCTGTACTATCGTCTCCCGATATCGATACTGACATTGTTACTTTTTATGATATTTTGAACAATATAATAGCCAAACACACGCCTTTAACAAAAACTAAAGATTCCGAATATCCTGTGTGGTTTAGTCCTGCACTGAAACGCTGCCTTAAAATGAAAACTAAATTTCACAAGCTGTACAAACAATTCGGTAACCCTAGAGACTATGACGAATTTTCACATTACAGGACCCTGAGCAAACAATTAATTAAATCTTGCTACGGAAAATACGTTGCATCAGTGGAAGATTCTATTAAAAATGATATAAAATCTTTTTGGAGATTTGCTAATAGTAAAAAAGACAGTAATGCTATTCCTTTAACTATGAAATTCAATGACATAACTTCGTCTGATCCGAATGATATCTGCGAAATGTTTTCCACATATTTTAGTTCCGTTTATGATAATGACTCTAATACGGGTAATCATATTCCTGCTGAATGCTCAGTACATAGCAATACATTAAGCTCTATGAACATAACAGAGGATATAGTATTAGGGAAATTGAAATCGTTGGATACTGCAAAAGGACCTGGACCTGACAACATACCAGCAATTTTCATTAAAACATGTGCTAAAGTTCTTTGTAAGCCTTTACATATCTTGTTTTGTAAATCAATTAAGTCTGGAACATTTCCTACACTTTGGAAAATTGCTCACATAGTTCCTGTACACAAATCAGGTGACAAATCTAATTGTCAGAATTATAGGCCTATTAGCATACTCTCATGTTTTGCAAAAAATTTTGAAAGCATAGTCTACGATGCCCTATATAACCATGTCAAACCCTATTTGCATCCCGAACAACATGGGTTCATAGCCCACAAATCAACCGCCTCCAACCTACTAGAATATAAAAATTTTCTTTGCAACGCCTTCGCTAAGAGGTTGCAGGTCGACTCCATCTACACGGACTTCTCGAAAGCCTTTGATCGGGTGAATCATAGGGTGTTGAGCTGTAAATTGGCAAAGTATGGCGTTCATGGTAGCTTGTTGCGATGGTTCAAGTCCTACTTGAGTCGTAGAAGTCAACTTGTTGCAGTAAAAGGTCATCTCTCAGCTCCTATCACTGTTTCGTCTGGGGTGCCGCAGGGTAGTCATTTGGGTCCGCTGTTGTTTGTCATATTTATTAATGATCTAGTTGAGAGATTGTCATGTAATTGTCTGCTATATGCTGACGACCTCAAGATATTTAATGCTATTGAAGATTCATCTGATACCGTTAAGTTGCAGAATGACTTACAAGCACTTTCTGATTGGTGCGAAGAAAACCTTATGAAATTAAACACTGAGAAGTGTTTTGTGATAACCTTTACCAGAAAGTCTAACGTAAGCACTTTTAATTATTCTTTAGACGGTAACACACTGGCTCGTAAGTCAGTTGCCAAGGACCTTGGGGTTCTATTTGACAGTAAATTGACTTTTCACGCACATTATGATTACATAATTGAACGCTGTTCCCGCCTGCTTGGATTTATCTCTAGAATAACCAGGGATTTCAAGAATACCTCAAGCTTCATCCTTCTTTATAATGCTCTGGTCCGAAGCGTCCTTGAATATAATTCTGCGATTTGGTCCCCATATTACGCTGTTCACAGTAATCGAATTGAGGGTATTCAGAGAAGATGTCTGAAGATTCTTGCTTACAGGCGTGGAATGGGCCGTAAACTCTCATCTTACAAAGAGCGTTTGGACTATTTTGGCGTGACTTCTCTTAGCATTCGTCGTGACTGCATAAACCTCGTGCTGCTTTATAAAATAATTCATTGTCTGCTCGAATCTCCCTCACTTCTTTCCTCACTAAACTTTAATATACGTTTTAGGAGTCGTAACCGCAATTATAATGCTTTCAATTTACAGGTATACTCTAATAATACATCTTACTATAACCCTATTGTCAGAATGTGTCGCCAATACAATGACATCCTTGCCTCGAATAGAGATATTGATATTTACCATGACACATTACCCAAGTTTCGCCGGCAAATAATACTCCATCTCCAGAATACTGCCGCACCATAAAAATTGTTCATACTGTGTTAATTTATTGTATTATTACTATTATTATTTTTTCTGGTTTGCTTATATTGCCTGCATTGATTATGCTTTGTATAACTTTTACTTTTTCATTGCATTGCATACCACTTTTAACGATCATTTAGGTACTTATTGTCATTTTCTCGAATTTATTTCCATCAACGACAACTGATCCATTGTTTAATCCTTCTAGGCATACATGTTTTGGATTGTAATCTAGCTCAACACTATTTAATATTATGTCTTGTTATTAACCTTGATTGTAATCTGTTTTGTGTGCTATTAAATAAAAAATAAAAAAATAAATAAAATAAATAAATAGAATCAAAATAAATACCACAATGACACATTTTTTTTCATTATCTACAATTATTTTCTCATCCCCTCTATTATTCTTAAACGCATTTATTATAATACATTTTTTTAAATTAATAATGGTACTAAAATTAAAAATACTGAGTTAACAATCCGTGTAAAGTGCACCGTTGAAGACGTAAGAATACATTCAAGTAATTTCATTCTCACTTGAAGTACCTACTTACTCAGTCATTAAATTACTCAATACAAAAACTGTACGTGATCGATGAGTAATTCGGCTAGAGGTGAATGAACTCATTGAGGAATGTTCTAGTAACGACACCTACCTATTTGGCTATGTTATTAATTTAAGCAATAACAAATTATGAAATGGCGCCATATTTCTTACATTAAAAATTAAATGTGCTGTGTATAGAAATTACATTAACTTTTTAAAACGAACGTGTTTGAAAATTTCAATAATAAATGACCTAATTAAATTTAATACTGGCAGCAAAACTAAAAAGGAAAATAAAATAAAATGAAAGCGCTACATTGCTAACTGCCAGTCATTGGCGTTCGTCATTTTAAAATTAGATCGCGCCCTAAAACAAAAGTGACAGCTGTGACGTCACAGTGACGTTTGAGGTCACCGACCGCGCGGGAAGAGATGAGTGACATGACATATTCTATTTTTCATTTCAAGAGTGAACTGTCTATTACCTTTTAAAAACTGCACTTTCTTGACCTAGAACTTTCATCTTTTAAAAGAAAATTTTACGATACTTTTATTTTTGTCAAAAAAAGTATTTAATTGCAAAAATCGTGAGAAATGAGTCGTCGCCAAATATTATACTTATTCGTCATATATTTTTTTAAACTCTTGTAACCTACATTTTTACACCAAAAAGCCTTTGTAAAATAAAATTTCTGCAAGAAGTCATTGAAACATAAAGAATGACATCATTCTCGTCAAAGTTTGGGTTAGAACTAAATTAGTTAAGGCGTTTTTAAAGTGGGCAATTTATGGCGTTTTATTAAAGTCAATGACCCCAGGTATATAGTGGGATATTTTTTTATCATCAAAGGCATAGACAGACAGAAGCAATAAGGGATTTTCCGAGACCCAAATTAAAAAAAAAATAGTTCCATTCCATTTGGCATTAAAAAAAAAACTTAGTAAAAAACATCTAACAAGTATCAATATTGTGATTTGTGCAACTGTCAAACTGTTAGGTGATTATTTTGCTGCCTCTAGATGACAAGAATAAGGGCAGCGTAAAGGTTTAGCCATTATTACGACTCGGCTTTCATAAAACGCTATCTGTTGAGACTTTTTTATACTGATTTTTTTTCTTAATTTAGCTGTCAGAAAATCGCTCATTAGTCCTCTGCACTGCAGGATACTCGTACATTATGAAACATTTTTTTAATTTGACAATGACTTATGAAACAAAATGCGAAAGTACGTGAACAAACTATCAGAAACCGAAATTAGAACCGAAATAAGTGTCCAAAAAATTTCAGAAAGTCCTTCTCAGTACTCTATGTCCTTCTCAGTTCTTCTAAGAATGTGTATGCGAAACAGGAAGTTAGGGATTAGTTAGGACCAGGCCTATGTCCAGCAGTGTACTTCTTGTGGCTGAGATGATGATGAATGGTTATGTCATATTTCTCAGAGGACAGAAAATCATCGACAAAATTAAAAAAAGTCAAAATTGTTCAATTAAATAGAACTAAAATTATAAAGGTGTGATGAGGAGGTCGGTAGCGCAGTGGTTCGCGCGCTCGACCAGCGGTTGTGGCGGTTAAGCAACTGTTGTAATGGTCGGTCATGGGATGGGTGACCAAAAATGTACTATGATTTCGAGCTTATCCGTGCTTCGAAGCCGTTGGTACTGGCTATATTCGCAATTGTTAACACCTACCAATCCGCATTAGACCCGCTTTGGTCATGGTCATGACTATCTTCCTTACCCATTCATACAAAGGAAGACCAATGTCACAACAATACATTACAATGGCTGGAGAACTTATAATCATAAAAATGATAAAGACGATAGGAAAAAGTCGAAAATTTGTCAAAAATGATCAGTTTTAGGTTCAACGGTCACCCAGACAGCCTTGAACCAGCCTGGATTAATTCTAGACATAGCTCCAAAAATATTTGTCTGGCTGTATGGAGCCAAATGTCTGTGCCTACTTGTCTAGAAAATAAAAGTTAGAGCTATTATTAAGCTATGGTGATTGGTAGGTCAAGTGTCAAGTATAATTAAATGTATTTACACTTTACAATAGATAAGTTAAAACTAACTAAATAAATAAATGATTGATTGATAACTAATTTTAGTTTAGTAGGTAACTTAACTAATTAATACCTTGTTATCTTAATTTAGATATGAAACATTTCTACTAACACATTTTGTAAGGCAAAAATATTAAGATATTTTAAAAAGCTACAAAATATAAACATGACAAAGAAATGGTAAACAATACTGGCCACTAACATTCACAAAAATTAAACCATAGACTAAAAGAAACAAAAGCAGCAAGCAACAATACCGGTAACCTGCTTCTATTAAAAAAGAACTATAAAGCCAAAGTGCAAAGGCAGTATGTCAAGTGCATTCACCCCGCCCGAATTTTACACGTGCACAGTCCGTTGCATAAGCACAACGTATTATATGCAGCTCGTATGCAATCAAATATCAACTCAATTCATTCGTCCCTAGAGTTTCATTTAGGTAATTCAAATCTATCAAAATGTCCAAGGGTTCGTTTAGTCAAATACATAAAACTGAATTTTTCGCTCGTACATTTAAAGACTATATTCGTTTGCTATAACTCAACCTAAATTTTGGTTAATTAACATTATTATAGAACAAAGAAAAAAACCTAGGTTAATGGTAATTATTTGGGGCATACATTTAAATGCAATTGGGCACATGCAGATAGCTAATAGCAAATAAACTGGCTGTTTTTGTGGGTCGCGCTGAAGCTTACTTAAAACATTTGAAATATAAAAAAAATGTTTCTTTTTTAATGACACTGGCCATTTAAATTTTAAAATTTTAAAAGGAACGCAAAAAATCGCTTTTTAAAACCATAGAGAAACACGACTCCTATCATCGCGCCAAAGTTCTTTGTTCGAAATTTAAAATTTATTGCTGAACGAATAATAGAGAAATTGTATAATTTAAATCTAGCAGATGCAAATAATTATAGCCACTTTATATTTGTACAAATAAGAATTTACAGATATAGATACAGAATCTCGTCTTTATCCCTTACAGGGTAGATAGAGCCAAGAGTCGTGAGACGTGTGAATAAGAATTTAAGATTTTAAAAATAAATACTACTCTCTCTCAGCCCAAAGACGTCCACTGCTGGACAAAGGCCTCCCCCAAGGATTTTATCGTTTTGCCGTAATCGCCACGCTTGGCAGGCGGGTTGGCGATCGCAGTCTAATGGCATAGTACGCGGAAAGATGCTGCTGCCCATCCTCCGGTGTTTTAAATCCCTTAGTCGCCTCTTACGACACCCACGGGAAGAAATGGGTTGGTGCTATTCTAGGGCCACACCACAGGCCAAATACTACTACGAAGACTCAATCCAAAATATTTAAAACTTCATGCACAAATTTAACTCTTATTAGATTTGTGCATGTCTACTTAGACATAAAAGAAAAAGTATAGAAACTACTAAGTAAAAAAAAAGACAGAATTCCCAAATTTCCCACGGGATCGCAGCCTAGCTCAAGCTAGAGTAGCAACATACCTAGAGTCCACGAGACAAATATGTGACCATATCAGGTTTGGCAGCCATTGTCAATAAAAGTTATCATTGTGCAAACGAACAGAGCACAATTTACCGTTTATTAATTGATAAAGTCCTATTATTGGTAATTTAAAAAGACACGGTAATGCTATTGTTAATGCATTGATAATAGGGAAGGATGGCGTGAAAGAAGATATACCTTTGCACACACAACTACGCATTCTCTATCAGTTACTCAGTCAGTAATGGAAGAATTTTATAAAAATTGATGAGTTAAGATGTGTTTGAATTTATTTGATGTATTTCAGTCCACCGCGACAAATAATCTTAGCAATAATACGATAGAAGAAGTTAAAAATACTCGAATTTTGAACTGGTCTGACATATGGGTCTGCCCGTCTGACAATATCGTCAAAGAGTGCAAAAAGATCCATGGATCTATGCATTGAATTTTGACCTGTCTATGTGGAAGGCTATGGGAGAGGACTATGTCCAGCAGTGGACTTGTGGCTGAGATGGTAAATAAAAGCTTGTACCGAATATTTGTTAATTTTGAATGACAGGTCTGCCAATCCCGGATAAACTACATATAGATTTTTCATTTATTATACACTAGCTTTCGCCCGCGGCTTCGCCCGCGTGAATTTCCCACGGGAACATTGCTTTTTCCCGGGATGAAAGGTACCCTATGTCCTTCTCCGTACTTCTAACTATGTGTATGCAAAATTTCAGGAAGATTGGTTCAGTACATGAAGCGTGAAGAGGTAACAAACAAACAAACAAACAAACTTTCGCTTTTATAATATTAGTTAGGATTTATTGATCTATCCTATTGGATGCAAATTTGAAAATTTTGCATTTTTGAAAATACCTAATCATGACGCGTTTGCGGAAGTCGTAATCGTCTAAGCTGTTGGTAATGGGGCTGTATTTGCAAAACCACTGATCCGCATTTGGCCCGCGTGGTGGATCATGACCTTTCCACCTTATCCATACATAAGGATGGCCAGTGACCCAACAGTGGGGACATACAAATGGCTGATGATGTGATACATACATATTATCACGCCTTTTATCCGTGGAGGTAGGCAGAGCCTAGCGATTTCCACTTGCTACGATTACAGATCTCTCTTGCTTACTCTACACTCATCACCCTCTTTATACATGCTCTCTGGGGATGGGTGCACCTAAATCCCTTTCTATATTTCGAAAGGAAAAAGTGAGCGTCGGATCGTATCAAGAAGTAAAACAGTTAGCAATGGAGAGAGAAAAATGGAAGGAACTCCACCGACAAGAGCCTCGCTATTAAATTTGATGATGGTGATGATTTCGAAAGGCCGCAATCCGGTCGAAATGCGATAAGGAGATTCTAATTCATAATTATTTGGGATTATTTTCTCGAAGATGACTCGGCTACTGAATCAAAGACTCATCAAATCCTATCTCCGGGGGTCAGGTTTCTCACAAATGACTGTACGATAATTCTATAGTATCCTAGCACTTCTATTGGGTAGAGTGTAATAGACATTGTGCTTCTGGCTGATTTCATAAAAAGTAGAGCCTTGTATGAGTCAGAGGAAGAAATGTTGAAGAGAGAAAGTACGAGACTGAGGGACTTGGTCAGAATTAGTACACCAAGGCTTAATATTGTAACACATTGTCCGCGCAACCAAACATTATTGTTATTTAATAAGTTGCCAAGGGAGCTAAAATGTATAAGAAAATCATCAATATTTAAGAAAAGATTAAGCGAGCTGTTACTGGAGGAATGTTGTTATGCAGTTAATGATTTTTAGGAGTGACGCAATTGATTTAACTTTTTTTTAGAAATAGGTAAAGTTTATTTTTGTAAGAAATAATTTAACATTTGTAAATATTAAGTTGACATTATAGGTACTAAAATATGTATCATAATGTATGATATGTAGTGTAGTGTAATTCGCATACAATTGATATTGTTTTTATGAATAAACTAAAATTATAATGAATTATTTGAAGCTAGAAGAGGAAGGGGAGCCAAGAAGGGCTTATGTAGACCAAATAAAGGAGAAGGCAAAAGTTGTGTCGTACAAGGAGGTCAAGGCAATGGCTGAGGATAGGGAGCGATGGAAGGAACTCCACCGGCAAGAACAGTGTTCTTAAATTTAAATGAATCTTTTTTCTTTCGCGGGTCTACTGGAAGAAATTTCTATAGAAATAAGTAGAACCTTTGTACTTAGTTTTCGGGCTTGTGTTTGGCATGTTTCCTTTATATGTGTTTGTTGTGTACAAAAATTAATAAATAAATAAATAAATGAATGAACATGAATGAATATAATAAGTCCTATCAAACTAGCTTTCACTTAGTAGCAGAATGTCCTGCATATGCCGCTGCAAGGAGAGAAGTATTGGGCTCAGGCGCCCTATCTGAGGATGATCTGAGCGACTTTACAATAAAGTTGTTAAACTTCTGCAAAGTAACAGGTAGATTCAGTGGGTCGCCACCAACGTGAGTTACCAGGTAACTCAAAACCCTATACGGGTCTCGGGGAATTGGGTGAAATGGTCCCAGCATAAGTGGACTGATCACCCGTCTGGTGCTCGCGCTGGCGTCAAAAAGTAAATTACATACAGAAAGTTTCAAAATAAAAGAATCACTGCTTAAAAATGGCGTCCCTGTTCGGGCGCCATTTTTAAGCAGTGATTATTTTATTTTGAAACCCAAGTTTCACTTCAATATGTAATATAATAATAATCCTATCCTATATTCTATCCTATCAGGGGCCAAGTTTCTCTGCATATCCTACTATTATAGTATCAAAGTTAAAAAAGTCATTTTTTTATTGAAACTTGGCTTTCAAAGAAGGCTTTTTTTCATGGATCCTATCACTTCTATTAGGTAGAGTGTAATAGACAATTAATTTTCCATATAGCAACGTGCGAACCTGGTAGTTCTTGCGTGTTACAGTTAGATAACGTTACTATTGTATCATAGTGTATCAGTCTCACCGTTAATACTGTACATGTACAGAACCGTGATGCTATTCTTCGTAATTCCAATCAAGTTAACTAAGTTTATCATTCATTCATTCATTTAAATTTAAGAACATTGTTCTTGTCGGTGGAGTTTTTTCCATGTCTCACTTAACCGTAAAAGTGGAGCTTTTCAAACAATATCCTGTGCGACTGTGGTGCGATTCAGACAATGGATGACCTCCTGGCATGTCCCAACTGCCACATTTCATGCACTTTGGAGGACCTCAACGAGGCCAAGGACAATGCTATTGCCGTGGCCACGTACTGGTCTCAACTGATCTGATATAGCCATAACGACTCCAAAAGAAGAAGAAGAACACTTAAACCTACTTATTCAACGTTTCATTCTCCTAGTTCCTAGGTACTTCAAGCTGTATTGTCGTTTCGAATATATTGCCTATGCAACTATACTTTAAGTAGATTTACGCTATATTATCACTGATAAGTCGAAAATCTTTTAAATTTTTAAGCGGTTTTCTAGAGTGATTCTTGAAGGTTCGTGTGTAGAGCTTGGATAAGCCTTTTAATATTGTTGTCTAATACCAAATTGTCATTTACTTTGCGCTGGCCGTACAGAATTTAAAAAGAAAGAAATGCAAACTTGTGTTCCTAGTTCAAATATTTTTCACTCTTGACAGATCCCGCCAAATAATAAAATGTATCTATTTTAGTTCTCAGTCTGATATTGTAATATTTATTAATAATTACCAGTTCAATTTTAACTTACGCATTTTCATTTAATTAAGTAGACCATTAATACCTCAAAGTTCACACGCCAGAGTATTGGCGTGTACAGAGCTCATAAAGTTAAAATATATATATTTTTTTTATTTGATTTTTTTCTATCTATGGTAGATCTTATATGTTTAAATATTTTGATTACAAAAGTTAAAGGTGTTACAATTTCGGTTGACTTTTCTATACAGGTGTTTGGGGACGAAAGTCCGATGTTGCTATCTGATAAAGGTAGCGCAATTTCACGAGTAATCAATCTAATATTTTGAATTTAATTTGACCTTCATTCACTACTTCACCGTGGGAAAACAGCAACACCCCCAGGTCCTGAGAATTCCCAATTTGGGAACGCAGTTGAATAATTCCCGAAATTCTCCGCCCAGGGGCGTCGATAATATATAATAATGTCTAGGATCGGATCAAGATTAGAGATGTGATCAATGATTAAGAATTTTAATCCATTATCGTAGTAAAGAGATTCAGAAGTATCAAATGGCGTTTTGATGGCTCATAAATATAATTAAAAACAAAACAGTCAACACTGGCCAGTACTGGCTGTTTCATATACGAAACGTAGTTCGAAATTTAAAAAACTAAAATAAAAAACTAAAACAAGGACAATACCTCTAATAGAGTTCGCAGCCTTTTTATCCATGAACATTCCAGAGATTGAGGAGCCGAACATTCCATCACTGCTGCCAGGCGGTGGCGAGGTACTGTCAGCGACAGACCCCGATATGTCCATTCCCATTTGGTTATGCATCACCCCCTGGACTTCCGTGTGGGGTTCCCTTTTCAACTGCAATTGTGGCATCGACGACTGATGCAGCATCGTAGATGCCGACGAGTGGCCCCCGTGCTGGTCGGGGGGCCACTGAGACCCGAACAACTCGTGGCTGAACTGGCTGTTCATATTCCAATTCGAAATTTGAAAGTTTTCTTTTTAAAATGTTTTTTCCTTTTTAGGTTATTTTCGGCCAATGTTTGTGTTGGGCGAATCGCATTCGCATTGCGGTTACACTAGTATCACTGAACGTTTTGGTGTTTTTTTTTTCTATTATTGTTGATTTCGACTATGTCGTGTAAGGCAACTTTTTTTGTATTCTTGTATCACCATAAGAAATTTTCTATGAAAAAACTTTATGGCACTCCCCACTGTTTCTTCAACTTTGTTGATTTTGTTTTGTTTCACCAGTTTAACTGATGAATATATTCCGGCCGAGAGGTGATGTGAGATTTCTCTTAGCGAAGTTTATTTCAGGTATTATCTTTTTGAAGAGCAATGATTTTTTTGGCATTTTGTCTCCGTGGTTTTGTTTTTATCTCTTCTTTCCACTTAAATACGTAAGGCACTATTCGATTTATTGTAACTATTTAACACTTGTTCCCGTATACTATGTTGCTCCTTATCAAAACAAAAAATCTGTAAAGAGAAAACCACAGCAGAAGAAGAATTTATTTGACTTTACAACGCATTCGCTTAAAAAAAAGTAAAATGCCGATAAAATGCCATTTATTTTTTAAAGATTTTAGCCAACCGAACTGGTGTTCAGTTTTCTAAAATCCAAATGGTTAATTTACTTCAGACACTAATTTGAATTTTTAAATTTAGAACTGTGTAACACCACGTTCCATTTTCAAGTAAATCCTGGTCACTGCACTTTTTTGCAAGGCACTGTCACTTCAGTATTAAAAATCAGGATGCATTCACCTCACTGAAAAATTTGTACGTTATTTTGTACTATAGTTGTTCACAACTCCGCTTGCAGACCACTAATGAGAGTCTGAGATGTTGACGCCAGCGCGGCTTGGACGTGACTGACGCATTGACGAATCTTCGGCGAGGCTCACGAAAAAAAATTTTTCATTCCGAATAATCAACTCTATGATAGTTCAGTCGCCCCAAACGGCGAGCAGCTATGGGAAAATTTCTTCCTCAATTTTCACGGTTAAGGAAAATTTTCTTTGCAACCCGTTAAGTAACAGTCTAAATCGTCGGAATTATTAATTAGATGCTCAAAATTACGCCCAGGATTCGAGTAATTAAGATATAAAGTGGTCCATCACAATATCATAGTATACTGAACTCGATGTGTGTGTGAGTGTTGTTATGTACTGACGTAGCGGCGCGCGCACACAGCGTCATAAGGTCATCGAACCGAGGCCCAAACAAAGTAGATTTCGGTGAAATGCTGTTGAACTCTAGTTTTGAATGTGGAACCGCCGATATTACATAGTTTATTCGCAATTTTTCGCGATTCGATTTTTGAAATTTTAAAAAGTGCTAACTGCCAGCTCTACACACAGATAAATATATATATATATTTTTAATCTATTTGTGTCTTTGTGAAATTAAATTTATTGTCATTAGTTTATATTTGTTTTATTTTATTAATAGGTACAAGTCGTAATGAGTGGAGTTAATGCAATTTACTGGTTGTTGCTGTTGTATAGTTGTTGTTAACGGGTCAATGCCCCAGGAAAATGCGTTGTTAACCGCATAGTAGCAATTTTATATTATACTCCCACAAAACTTACAAGTATTTTTTTTATTAAATTAAAATCTTTGTTAAGATTCATTAACTAAAATTAATTATGTGTTCAGCACCGTTTTTTTCATGGTAAATTATTATATTTTTTTAGTATTTATAGCTAAAATAAAAAAATGTATTAATTAATTTAGATTGTACATAACCATTACATAACAAACATAATTTTTACATTGTACTACTACGCAGTACGCATACGACGCTCTATTATTTCTCTATATAAAACAGTTTTGAATTCTATTTTAAAATTACTGTTCGAATGAAAATAAATATTTTCAAGCCAGGATGATGTTTAGTTTTTAAATATTAAATGGATGAGAGATGATTCGAAGTTTAAAACTGACCAAAGACTACTAGAATCTTTAGACCCAAAAGAAAATATCCCAAATATATTTACAAAAAATAAGTTATTCACCTCAAAGGCGCCGACCTTGCATTAGAGCGAGAGAGTGTGACGTCACAGGCCTCTCTTTCTAGAGCTAACGACCTATCGATTTCGGACCACGTGGTTCAATCAATGATAATGGAAATATTGATAAAAGTCCATTTTGAAGGTATTGATAACAAGTATAACAAAATCAAAAATAAAATATCTTGGTGCAATAACAAATTTTATCGTTCATTGTACCTACTTTATCGCTTTAAATGTTTAAACAATTATATCCTTTTTTCTTAAAATAAGAATCATGTTTTGGGAGAGTTTTTGGTAAAGTTACCAAACTATTCAAATCATCAAAAACCGCTTCGATTTTGCAACATAATAAAGTTTACATCTTACGATCCGCAACATGCTTCGTCAAAAATAGACAGAAAATCAGCAACGAGCTTCGTCAAAATGTCTACAGAAAAATTTGTCCCGAACTAAAATTCGTAGCACTTCGTAGCGATCGTAGCCTCTCGTAGGCTCTCGTAGGCCTCTCGTAGATGCATGACTAAAATAAAACATTAAAATTAAATTTCCTATCCTCTTTTTAACCCCCGATGCAAATAGAGTGCAATTATGTATCCCTAGTACAATAAAGATATTACAAACAAACTTCTTTCTGATTTGGCTAATTAAATAAAAAAACAGTTAATCCCCATAACCTTGGTTTCCTAGGATTGAAAATAACATAGGGAATTTCACGTATAAATAACAAAATATATAAATCTATATAATGTACATACAATCGTCATCATATACATACATACATTATTGTGCAATAGTACTGCCAAAGTTCATTGACATCGTATTGTAAAAAAAATGATGAATCATGAAATATTTTTGATTAGTAATATTCTGAGTATAATTCGTGATGTCAGTTATATTCTTGATTATGACGACAATTTTTTTTAATTTAAAACCAATTCTATAAAATTTTATAGTTGCAAAATAAATAATTAATGAATTAAACGCATTTTGTCTTGCCGCGCTTGTGAAAATAATTATTTAACCCATACCATAAAGTTTTACACGGAAGTTGGTAAAAGACGCTCTGGCCAAGCAGAATATTAAAAAGTAAAACAGAACCGATTCTGATTTCAAAAAGATCAGAATATTCGAATTTCAAATTCGGCAAGAGCGTCCACCAACAATGGTCCAACGAACTATGAACCAACATGAACTCTATGACCTTTTTACACGACTGACCAAAAAAGGAGTGTTATGTTTTCAGGGTTCATGTATGTATGTATGTATGTATGTAAGTTTCTTTATTCCACCATAAGTCCTGAACGGCTTAACCGATTTTGATGTGAGAGGTATTTTTAGATTCCTTTCATTCCTCCGAGTGACATAGGCTATATGACGTCACCATGAAAACAAAATGGCGGATTATATATGCGATAAATAGCAGACCAAAAAAATAAAATTTGATCAACCTTATCGAGTGGGGTATCAAATTGAAGGGCTTTAGAAGGCGATTTCAAAAATGTATTTAACTTATATGTTTGTATGTACTTTTTGAGTAAAAACTCGTCAGTCGTGTTTTTTATTTTTAATAATTAGCTTGTTGTTTGGTACTAATGTACACTGTATTAAATACGTTATTCGGTATTTTTTATTATAAAGAATTCAAAATTTAATTTTTTTAAATAAGTATTTGTTATTCTCTTTATTCGTGTGTTTAATCAATACTGGCTGCAAATTTCGCATAAGAATTACCAACCTAACTAGCAACGGCTTAACGTTTCTATAAACAGCTATAATAGATAATAAAATTAAATTTATGTCTATTTGTATACTAGTGTTTGAACATGTCAAAACGGTACGGTAAATTCGAAATTTATATTCCTCTATACATACGAAAATAAACGTTTACAGCTTTAAAATAACGTATCAACCGAGCAGTGCATTTACTTGTTGATATTAGTTCCTAAGTGCGGGCTCGACCTCCCATAAAATTAAAGTGTCGAAGCTCAAAATTCCATCAGTCAGAACTCAGAATCAGAAGTTTACGACATAATCCTACTAATATTTATGGACGTATAATATTTAAGGACATAAGTGTGAAATTCCTACTACGAGAACAGTATTATCAGTCTTAAAAGACAAGTCTTATGACTTCTCTTAAGACTGCTGTGAGTATGCTAAGAGTATATTCTCGTATTTCTGAAGAGCCCTCTCATTCGTAATCTAATAATTTTACTGGTCTAAGCTAAGTACGTTCTGCACATAGGAGGTATTTGGGGTCTAATAGAATTAAATCGTAAATCTAATAGAAAAAAAGCAATTCAAAAAAATCACATGTCCTTGGAAACGATTGCTTGTCTAGTCTATCGTACTGAAATGACGAAGATTTTCTCTTTTTACCCTGCCAAGTACTGGCTGGTTGAGGACATGAAGAAAGTTCAAAATTCTTACTAATCAATAAGAAAAAATACATCTCTTTGGAAACCAGTGGTTGTCTATACCGAAACGAAATGACGAAGATTTTCTCTTTTTACCCTGCCAAGTAACTGGCTGGTTGAGGAAATGAAGAACGATTCAAAATGAGAAGTGCAAAATTCTTCCTATGCTAGACGAGCGTTGACCCGCAGTTTCGGCAGCGGGGTTCGTCGCCCGAGCGTCGAACTGCGGAGAGAACTGAGATAACTCGAACAATATCGATCTCTCGACGATTTGTTAGCGGCCAGTGATATGAGTGAGCGATTGATGCGTTTCCGTCACACCCCCCTTTGCGGGATTCCGAATTTGAAGATCAATGAGATAAATTTGGCACTTCCGAATCTTCTTTTATAAATTTGTCGCTTGATTTTTTCTTATTCCGATCGCTATTTTTTTTTATCAAATTACATTCAGAGACACATATTTACATAAGGTTATTATGATTTGTACTATTAATTGACTACTTAAGTTAGTATTTAATAAAATGAAAGATTATTATGAGGTGTTCATTTAATTTTTGAATAGCTAAAGAGCCAGAGAGTAAAACTAGCAAGCTAAAAGATATATTAATAGATGTCACAAAACAAACTATAAAAAATCCCGTTACACAGATGATGGACATTGGAAAATTGTCAATAAAGTTTATTTATTAAATAAATTCTAACACAAACCCGGAAAATGCAAGAGAATCGTAAAAAAAGCAAGATAAATCTCCAACCAAAATAAAATAAACTAAAAATAGTTTAATTCTCGAGTTAGCCTTAAGCAAACACGGTTGACCCGGTTTCGCCCGGGTCTTCGGCATCGTTTTGGGAAATTGGTTCAAGAGACTATGTTACTCGCGCGGCTTTACACGTTCTACTTATTTAGTGTTTTACTTTCGTTCAATCTTACTTTTAAAGACCCACTTTAGCTCATATGCCAGATTTATGTAACGATAAAATATTAAGATGCTCATTAAAATTAAATCTCAATGCGTAAGGACCAGTCATCGTTATCGGTTCTTCTTGAATTTTTTGTACTTATAGCCATTTAATTCAGGTTCTACAGTTAGTTCATAAAATACTGCCTGTGTAACTAAAAAATCGTTATATCATTGAACACGTGCAATGCCAGGTCAAATCGCTAGCTGCAATCAAAACAGTCAGTTAATATTAGCCCGGAAATAATAAAGCATTCCAGTTTCAAAACTGCAACCGGTCTTGCCACAAACGAAAATTAAAAACAAAACCTCGAGGAATTTTCAAAATTCAAAAATGGAACCGGGAAGCTTGCAGCTCGATAAGGCCGGTTCCCGCACCCACGTGGTGGGTCAACGTCTGCCCCACTGCGCAGAGTTCGCTGAACGCAGCGCGCGTACCGAGCTCACACAAGTGATGCTTGCACGCACACACGCAACCTGGTACACAGGTGACTAATTGTCTTCTTTTTACAAAATCATTTTTTATTCGCGGCCAGTACTTTTAATTTTTTTGTCGATGTCATGGGTGTTGGATTGTATGTAATTGGATGATATCTCTCATCCATTATGTCTGCAAAAAATCTATGGCTGTGGATACGTTTGATATGACATCATGTTAAATTTCTTGTCAGGATGGTAAATCAGCATATAATATGTACTTACATAGATAAGAAGCTTATTGTATACCACTAGATAAGTATAGTATAAATACTAAGTACCTATATGGCGTGCCATTACCAAGAAAAACTAGGGAGAGAGGGTATGGCTACTCTCGCTCCTCTTACGCACAGCACAACCTTCCAATAAAATTATCAAAATATAAATAACATTAATTTACAATGCAACAAAAGCCAGCTCAAAGTAATTTAAATATCGAATTTCTTTTTTTATATGTATATTTTGCCAGGATTACCATTATTTTAAAATAAAACAAAAACATTCCACAATCAAATGATTCATATTTTAAGGTGTGTAACAAACAACACTTAATTTTTTTTTCAATCGAGGCAACGGAATTCATTCCTACGCAGCCAAAGGCCATCATAGTGTATTTTTAGTTCCGTTTAAAAATGTTTACATGCTATGATCACTGTTTTAGATCGTTCAACTTCATTTACTGATTGTAGCTGCGATGTAGTTTTGCGATGTTTACATAGTAAAGGAAATATTTGGGAAGACGTACAATTATATACGTCACATTAGCAGGTGAGAGGATGGAAGATGGAGCAGGAAGGTTGTTGATTGGAGACCGAGACAGGGCCGTAGAAGTGTGGGGAAGCCACTGACGAGATGGGCCGATAACATAACCTGCATATTGGGAAAGACCTGGGTGTGGCATGCTCAAGACCGGAAGGAATGGCATGTGCATTGGGGGTTATCTGTGGCATGACGAGACCTATAGCAGTGGGTGGACAATGGTTGAAGAAGGAAAACACATCTAACATCCAGACTCAAATGTCTCTGAGATTTTATGTCAAAAATAAAGCATAAAATAATAATTCCAAAACGGCTTTACTTATTTAGATAGGGTTTTTTTTTTAAATTCAGCGGTGGTTCCTAGAGCGATGGGCCCTATATTAATTACAATGAAAAGAAAACTAAAAATTTAAAAAAAAAATTGATTTAATCAATCGTCGCGGGTGGGTGTTTTACGCACATACTTAACAAGAACTGTCATAAACACTACTATTGAAACACCATTGATACACGATTATGACTTAACATTGGTAGAATCGACACCCAGGTCATAGAGGTTGTTACACGACCTCTAAGGCCGTTAACGTCGGCACATTGCCTCCCGCGATGTCGGGAGTTAAGCAACGCTACTTCCAGCTACTCTTAAGATGGGGCGGAAACGCAGGTCGGATTTTTCTATTTTTCTTTTGAAAAAAAGGAAGTCTTTAAAAACACAGACCGTTATTTTTTAATTTTGTTTTTTTTTCCTGGGAAACTCACACACACACATTTTTAACTACATATTTATTAATTCATTGATTTCAGGATTTTCAGGGTTCAGTTACATTTTTTATATAGAATAGTAGGCAAACGAACATGTGGATTGTCTGATGGTAAGCAATCACCGCAGTCCATGGACACCAGATGATTTTTGAGTCTTTCTAAAAAACTTCGTTATAGGTATTCTTTGAAATACTATACTATAGATACATAGAATCACGTTTTTATCCCTTACGGGGTAGACAGAGCCAAGTCATGAGACTTCAAAGGCCACGCTTATCTGAACAGTGGGCTCTCTGATGGAATGGAGATTCAGGTATAGTGACAGGTTGCTAGCCCATCGCTTATGAGTGGAGGAATCCCCAGCTTAAAGCCTTTACCCTCGATTGACTTTTAAAATCTGCGCGGGAAGAGAAGCAGTTGGCACATTCTATGTTTTTTCTTCGCTCCCAGACCAGCGTGGAAGCTTGGAATAAACATCCCAAAACATCTAAAAGACCAAAATATTGACCAAAATCGCTTAATTTTGCTCAATAGTAAAAACAATCGAAACTCCCAAGGTGTACATCCCCATTGACCAAAATATAGAAAGGTGACCGACCCGAAGGTCGTTCGCTCGGGGTGAACCGGGGCTGACGGAACATTGCACCCTCTGTTGACACGGTGTCGGGGTAGGCCCGTGACGAGCTCAAAATTAAAAATTCTGGCCTGTATTCAGCCAAAAAGTTTAGCTGAGCAATCCACAGAGAAATTGTCAGCGGAAAAGACTGACAAAAGGTATAAAAATTTATAACCAATTAATTTAAAACAATTAAAACAGAGGAATTTCGTTTTTCTCCCTTCAGTCCGTGTTATAAGAAAAAAACTAAATTCAATTTTCACTTGACAGGTGTCAATGTCAAAAGATTGGCGAATAGTCGAGTGGGCTCGGATGATTCGTCTGATAAAGACTCAACCCTTATACTAGTTTCCAGGCTATAATAACCTTAAAAGAAAAATAAAACTAATTTATTCCTGTTCTTTAATTGGTGACGTCATTCATAAAAGTAAAATCACAAAACTATACTGGATAATTAATATAAAATCCGTGGGAATTCAAAGTACTATAAGACAAATGATTGCCAAAAAGAGAATAACCTATGACAACCAGGAAATCGGCCAGGGTTCAACTTACACTGGCCGTTAATTTTGGCACATTCACCCCGCATCGTCCGTTGACCCCCGGACTTATCTCACTGGTGATAATGTATGAATAATCTTGAGTTTTTTATTCATAACCGTTCGCGTTCGAATTTCGAATGGTAGCGGTCAATTGAATTTTTAGAAAAAGAAGGGAGTGACGTTTTTGCCAAATCCTTGCCACGCGTAATGCAATCTATGTTTGTCTATGGATAGTCACATATTTTGGTTTGGCGCCAATTTTTGACGTCTCCTGTAAAATATCTTTCTTCAGAACAATAAATATAATAAATTATTTTGTGAAAAATTGAGATAATATTTTTTCATTCTCATGTATTTTGGGAAATTATTCCGCACGTGAGATATTTTCAAAGGATAAAAATAAAACAGTCAGTTTTTTTCTTATATTCTTATAACAACTGCGACGTACTTGAGTTCAGTCAACTATGATGACTTAAACACACATATTAGTGTAAGGAACTATTGTAATGAATAGCTAAGCCCTGAGGTCATGTTTTCAAATAAAAAAAATAATAAACTTCGATGATTGGATATTTTTTTTGTATCGGTATGTAATAAATATAAACATGACATGAAATTGCTATGTTTGATAAAAATATTGATGAATCGCCAACAGTTTGTTATTAAATTTAAAAAAAAACACCATTAAAAAGATACTCATAAAAAAACTTTTTAACTTTTTTTTTACTGTTATAAAAAGTTCGTCTGTTAAAAATACTGGTATATTTAAGTCTACTGACATTTATAAATCTTTTAATTTCACTCTGCCCACCCATCTTATACGACGACACAGTTGAGGTTACTTAACCAACTTTTCCGGCGTCAAAACACTCAAGGTCATTGAACGAGTGAATCTATATGGAAATGGCCGAATATTGGCGCGAAACGTCACTGTTTTGTGCCAATTCGTCATGTTTCGACCTTGGAGGTTCCGAGTTCGAATCCCTATTGCGTAATCAGTGGGAATATTTTAAGCACGTTCACCTAAGCTTATTTACCTACTACTCTATGGTCGTTGGTGCCTGTGGACTGCGGTGATTGCTTACCATCAGGCAACTCGCATGCTCATATGCCTACTATTATTTATTTTTAAAAAAACTAGGTTCTAGCCTAATTTTTCATCTTTCTTCTTCTTCTTTTTGAGCCAGCATGGCTATATCAGATGTGGCCACGGCAATTGCATATTGTCGTTGGCCTCTTCGAGGTCCTCCTAGCATGTCCTAACTGCTATTCCGTGCACCATTGCACGAAGTAGCAGTTGGGAGATGCCAGGAGATCCATTGTCTGAATCAAAGATTTCAATCTTTGGTCTGAATCGCACCACAGTCGCACAGGTTATGGTTAGAAAAGCCCCACCTTTTGCGGTTCACTTGGCATCCCCCAACACCAGCCCGGAGTCTGTTTAAGGACTTCCAGACTGGCCAGGGGAGATCGCCATCCGGTGGGAGCTTTTCACCCTTTTAGGAGTGGAATTCCCAAAATTCCTTTATATGTAAAACCTCTCTGTTCACGTTCCTTTCTACTTTCAGCGGTTTCGTCTCTGCGTTCCTTAATATCCCAATCATTCAGACAGGCACTACATTGGTGCATATGTGTTGATGCTATCTGTATTTTTTCTGTGTATTTATTTTGTATGTGTGCCAAATATATATTTTTTCTTTCTTTTTTAACTTCATATTTTTATTTCATGCCTTTGCAATACTTTGTCCGCATAAGTAACATTCCTTGGCGTCCTTTAAAAAGTGGAGAGCAAGAAAAACTAAATTAAAATATTCTTTTTAAAATAAAGAACGCGGCCAAACCATAGACCAGAAAAGTGAAACAGCAATTTGTTCATGATGAACTGAACCGTAGGTCAGTTATCCTGAGGTTAACGACTCGCGAATTTGATTCTGGAACGTTCAATAGTTTTGTCTTGTTTTGTAATAGCTACGTAGGTGCCAGTACGTTGACTTCGATCGGTCGTGAGTCAAGCAACGCTGATGATGGTCGGCCTTGAGATGGATCAATGATTTGTGATTTTTCCAAATTTAGAGCGTAACATGTCACTTTATTGCGACATTTGCATGTATCAATTCCATCTTGGTAGAATGACTTGTAATATAAAAATATGACTTTAAAAAAAAAGATTTGCTTACGACTCAGACAGATAGACATCCACAACTGATTTGGACATAATTTATTTTTTTATAGAATTTGGCAAACGAGTGTGCGGATTGCGTGATGACGACCCTAAAAAGGTCACTGAAGCGTTGCCGACTTTTTGACAAAGCGATAGGCTCTTTTTTTAAAGGCCCCAATGTCGAACCTATTCGGGAACACCACTAGATGACTTATTTTGATTTTTAAAGTTCTAAACGGCGTAGGTATCAAGATTCTTATCAATACAACTGTGAAAATTATATCAAATTTTGCGTAGCCGATGCGCGTAAGATAAAGGCAAAAATTCTTTTAAAGACCATTTTGGCTGCCATTGTCCCTATAAAGATACATTTATTTCTTTAATATCTCATGAACATTTACAGTTTTATTATTTTTATATCGTATATGTACATCAATTTACCTATATTTATATCTTCCTTGCCTAAAACCCGCAATATAAGCATGATGAACGTTTACCATAGATACGGAGCCGTTCGTTCAACTGTTCAACCCAGTGCGTTGACATTGCACGAAATATTTTGCATGTAACGAATATTGCGTGAACACAGATAAAATAAAAAAAATAAGATACCGAACATCGCTATTTGTTTGTTCATATTTATAAGAAGCTTAAAAATGGAATACGAACACGATAAAGCTGTTTATAGTTTTTGGAAATTATAAATTGTAAAAAAGTAATAATTTTGAATTTCGATCATCTTTTGATAGTCGTGTGTTTTCTTTATCTGATCTTCTATTTTCCACCCCGCGGGATCAATTGACTATTAATAAAATTAATCGTTTTCTTTTGTCAATTGAACCCGCAATTAAAATGTAAAAATAAATATCAACAAATTATATATACTTGAGACATTCGATGCTATTTCTTGTATGACTAAATCTTTTTTAAGTATCCATACACAATTATCATCAAGTTGGTTGCGCACCCTAGTATCAGTTTCTTAACCATCTAACGACCTCTGACTTGCTACTTGACCGTCCGATGGCGACCGGAAACAGCTTAATGTGGCTTCCGGAAATACGGGAATCTTTCTAACTGGACAATCAGGTAATTCAATTGAAAGTTTGGTTTTTAGAGTTTGTGAATATGTTTGTTACACAATAATACAAAATCTACTAGACGGATTTCGATGAAATTTGGTACACGGGTAGAAAAGTACCGGGAATAGCACATACGGTACTTTTTACCCTGATAGTTTTAGTAGAGTAATATATTTGACTCTAACATCTAACCTCATTTCACTGACAGAATTTCCACCGAGAAGGTCGTGGAAGTTAGCTAAAAAAAATCGACCAAATGTGGCTATTTGAAATGTGTACAAATGTCCACGTCTTTATAATTTACGGGGTAGACAGAACCCCAGGGCATTACCCCCAAATAAGTTGTTAGGTTAGGATTTTAAAGATTTAGGTTTAGCCCATTCCCTTGACCGATTTTTACGATCGAAAAACGAAGAAGCGGCTAGTTTAGCTATTAAAAACACAAATTTCGTTATCAGCCGCAAAATATCACGTGTTGTCTGTCCCTCTCAGACTATAAATATATATCAGAGGCCACTGCCCGGTCGTTGACCTGCCGAAAATTCTGAGGGCAACGAACGACCGAGTGAGTTGAATGAACCAAACACTGATGGATTTTTTGCTATTTTTCGCGAATGAGTATTTTTTTTTTCGCGTTGTAGGCTAGGATTTTGAAATTTATAAGTACTTTTGATTGGACCTTTTTTTGAAAAATATCGTTTTTTTATATTGATTTATTTTTAAATTGTACGCAAATATGTTTATTTATTGCTTACGAAAATAAATGTTATTTGTTGAATTATGTTATGTTACGTAGGATTTTTCCCAACTAGGTACCTTTCCCAATCTTAACTAATTTAGCTATAATTATAAGCGAAAGTGACTTTGTTACCTCTTCACGCTTTACCTACTGAACCAATCTTCCTGAAATTTCGCATACACATAATTAGGAGTACTGAAAAGGACATAGGGTACTTCTTATCCCAAAATTCTCACGCGAGCGGAGCCACGGGGCGCGGCTAGTTTTTTATAATTTTCATAAAACTCATCGTGAGAACCATTAAGCCTATTTGGGAAATTATTTTTTCATATATCTGCCGTACAAATTTTCAAAAAATTTCACCATTTACGGTAATATTTTTTCGTAACATAGTATGTACTATGGAGCGGCGATAACATAGCGATGTAGTTCATGGGGAATATTGACCGTTCATTGAACCGAAACATATATTTCGCTGATCAACAATTCTAACTTTCGTGATATTTTTTTTCTTCTGACATGAAAAAGGGTCCTTTGCCCAGCAGAGGAAATGAATCAAAATAAAATAAAAAAACACAATTAATTAATACATACATACATATCACGCCTGTTTTCCATGGGGGGAGGCAGAGACTAGCGATTTCCAATTGCTACAATCCCTCGCTTCCTCTACTACTAATTCTTATAATTCTGGCTACTTATAGATAAAGATAGAGGAATCTTACCTGCCTATATACCTTGATACCTTATGTATCATAAAAAAATGCAACGTGAATAATAAAATTACAGTATTTTTTAATGCAGTTAATATGAAAAACTGGCCAGAAGTTATAAATTTTGTTTTCCTATATTATTTCGAGATTTCTACACATCTGCTTTTGCCCGTGGCTTTTCCTGACCGAAAATTCCGTGAGAATTAGCTATTTTCGGGATAATATGTCCTTCTTCAAATTATTAACTAATTACATTACCTATATCATTCAAATCCTATGGTTTATTAACACGATAATCAATCGTGATAAAAAAAAAACATATTGTTTTCAAGATCAATGACCGGATTTTGACGACAAACAAATGTTTATCAAAGGATTTTCCAAGAATATTATGCCATTTGTGAATCATATTTTTATTTAGCGATAATACTAAGGATCATTTGTTTAAAAGCTTTAAGTTTAAAATGACAAAGTTTAAAATTAAACAAAGTACTTAAATGTTTTATGGTTGTATGAGAGAGTATATGACAAGAGTGATGTGATGAGTCTTTTTATGTGGTTTTTAAATTCGCTAAGATCTTATAATTTAACTTATTTTGATGCGGTTTTTTTAACTATCATTTAGATAAGTTCTTTCGGATAGCAAGCGAAGTAGGAACGCGGGTCTAGCGACCCCGTGTTTTTATATTTTACAAGATTTTCATAACATTAAAATAATTTGAAGTATGTAGGTATTAAAAAAACATAACTCATTTTCGAAAATTGGCAGATATAGCCGATGATCCTTTTTTACCCCCGATGCAAAAACAAGGGTGTTATAAGTTTGTCGTATCTGTGTGTCTGTATGTCTGTGACATCGTAGCTCCCAAACAGATAACCGATTTTGATCTAGTGTTGTTTTATTGATGATGATCTAATCGACCAGCCATGATTCATGAAAATCGGTGTAGTAGGAGTAATAAGCATTTTTTCAACTTGATGTTGTCAGGGTTTTTTGCAATATATTCCTTTATAATACAATTCGCTTTTGTAAAATAAGTGTATGAACAATATATTTGACTAATTTGACCCAATTTTGAAAATTCCTTCATGTTTATTTTCCTGATTTATTTCGAATTAGTCGTTGTGTAAATTTTAAGGAAATATTACAAATAAATATACCTATGACTGTTTATTTTTAAAATTGGAAATAGAAAATTAAAAAAATACATATACATACAATGCATAAAATACATTTTATTTCATGTAACTTTGGTGCTACAATTACATAATATAAAATATGTTTTTATAAGGCGACCAACCACGCCTTATTTAAGGAAGTTACAGGAAGGCCTTCTTTACAAAATAGGTCCAAAAAAGGTCTAATCCTTACACTCCAACCGTTCAAAATGCTCCCATAACTGAAAAAGTGACAAATATCACACTTTCCTTTCATCTGTATTTTTTCTAATAAAATACTCCGTCAATACGGGTCCAATAACCGCTGGGGGTGAACGCACTTTGGTGCCACCTAGACATGAACCCAGTGGGGAACACCTTTGATAAGCGCCATCTCTTATCAAATAGTTAGAACTATTGTTGGTCACTTATTAGGGAACTGGCCACAAAAATCTTTGTATATTGAAATGAAAATAGACCTTTACATGCTTCTTTTTCTCGTCAAAATTAATTACAGAATTGTATTAAGTACCATAAATTGCAACAAACTACTAGCATTTCGGTACGACCACCGCTAAAAAGAAATATATATTTCTCGCTTATCGTGCCAACCATCGTAAAAATAAATAATCATTGCAAATTATTGTAGCAATATTATGACAGATCTAATAGATGGAGCCAAAAGCTGGCCATAATTCCATAGAGGGCTCTCGGGGGCGCGGTCCAGGTCCCAAAAACCTCCCAACTTATAGATAGGAACTTTTTAATAAAATACATAACCGCATGGAGTTAGGACTTGTGTATTTTGTCTTTAAAAAAAGTCAACGGGACCGATCGACCAATTCAAAATATCTTTAGGTCAACTTATCCCTCGGGATAAGTCTGAGTGGGTTTAATCGACGAAGGGCCAAACATAGTCCTGTCAGTAAAAACTTACACTTAGCAATGCTATTTTATAAAAAAAAATGTTAGCCGTCGGGCAGATGTAAAACAAATGAGCATCGTAGCACGACCCATCATGCCAATTTCCGTCAAGTCGATTTAACTGCCGAGCCAATAGATGTTTTACATCAAAACATCTACTAATATTCTTCATCTTGAAGTCAGTCAGGCGCACTGCCAATTCAATGACGTAATCGTAGACAGGATAGAAATCTCACACCATCTTATCTAACCTACGCTGCGATGGAACTGCTGTTGCAGATTTACCTACTTTGAATTTGCGTTACCGGTCATGAAGCATGAAGGTAAATTATATCCTTATGTTATTTTTTTTTTCCTAAAATATATAATTATTACAAACTTAGTTGTACAGAATTTTACTCCCGTAAAAATGTTTGAAGGGAAAATACGAAAATTTAATTTCCGATTCATTTATTTTTTAAACAGTCAATGAATTTAATTTTCACAGAAAATTGCAATACGCTAAATATTTGGCAATAATTTCCTCTATTTTTTTACATACATACATAGAATCACGTCTCCATCCCCCACGGGGCAGACAGAGCCAAGAGTCGTAAGACTCGAAGGCCACGCTTAGCTAAATAGTGGGCTCTCTGATGGAATGGAGATTCAGGTATAGTGACAGGTTGCTAGCCCATCGCCTATGAGTGGAGGAATCCCCCGATTTTTTTTACGATTTTTAAAAATTATAACATATATCATAATTCCTTAAAAATAATGAAGATTTTTATAAAATATTTACCGCCATCTAGTGTAGAATAGCAGTACCAAAGTTCAAGCAACTGCCAAACTAAGTTGAACGACCTTAGGCTTATCTTTTGTTGTTGTGTGACGCAGAGTATTTTTTCATAAAGTACCAAGGAAAATTATATTGTACTGTACGATACAATTATGTCATTTTACAAATTACAATAATGGCCTTTATCATCAATATCAATAAAACTGTAACTGGTCTGGGTCTGTACGTTGAAGATATTTAAGAAAAAACTATGAGGGGGCTTCATAGGGCCAATAGAAGCCAAAACCATTTTTTTTAGAATTTTTTGTCTGTCAGTCTGTCTTACTATCTCAAATCAAATCATTTATTTGCAATAAATAGGGTTACACAAGCTGTTAAAGATAGATTGTCCTTATACCTATTTAACTATAATTAGCATGCAAATTTTAAATAATAATTATCAAATTATTAATTATTAAATAATTATTAATTATTAAATAATTATTAATTATTATATCTGAATGTTTGTACGCGCATCACACAAAAACTACTGGACCAAATTTGATGCGGTTTTCACTGTTGTATTGTTGAAGGTCTAACTTAAAATCTGGCGTAGGTTTCATCTTAATACGTTGCTTAAAACCTGAGTAAATTATTAATATAAACATTAGTAAATTACGCGCGAACAAAGTTGGCGGGCACAAGCTAGTGGCAAATATGTATTCGTCATTGTTTAAAAAAATTTAGACGTCACTGGACGCTCGGCAGATGAGAAAAAATGAGCATCGTGTGCCACGACATTTTCCATCCTGGCATTCGAGTCCATTTTACTGCCAAACCGTGCCAATAGATGTTTTACATCAAAAAGCTGGAAACACTGACTATAAGGTTACGCTTACATGTTTGCAAAATCTCGACAAATCTCAACGTACAGTGGGCTTAATAGAAAAGTACCTATACCACATTTTATAGTGGACTAGCTTTTGCCCGCGGTTTCGCTTGCGTGAATTTTCCACGGGAACAGTGCTTTTTCCCGGGATGAGAGGTACCCTATGTCCTTCTCAGTACTTCCAACTATGTGTATGCAAAATTTCAGGAAGATTGGTTCAGTAGATAAAACGTGAAGAGGTAACAAACAAATATATAAACAAACAGATAAACTCTCTATTTATAATATTAGTTAGGATTAGGATACTATTTATTCTACTGTATGTGCCTCACTGTACATTACTTAGTTTCAATGTAAGCTATGTTTTGACACATGACAAAAATAAGCAATGTTAAGTAGTAGTATTGTAAGGAAGAAATCCCTTTTTGGGATAAGTCCGCCATTGTACGCCTCTCTTTTTTTTCACTATGTTTTGTATTTTTCTTGTGTGTATGTGCAATAAAGAGTTTACAAACAAACAAACAAACGAACAATGTTTTGACAGTCAGGGACAAATAAACCTGATCCCCATCCTGGGATAAGATTCTGTAATGTAAGGGGGCCACATTATCTGCCTGCAACTGTACATGGCTTATTTTTGTCATATGTGTCAAATCACACAAATTACCGTAACATTTAGCAAGCATGTAAACTATAAGGCTCACTCGTTTTTTTTTTCTTCAATTCACTCCCAGTCCAGTCCAGACCAGGGGGCCGATTCCACTAATTACAAACGTAAATGTCGTATCTCCATTGTGTTTTAAGAGCCAAAGAAATTGAAATAAAGTGACAAGATTTCTGTAAGACTTCTATGTTTTATTACGATTTCTTTGGCGTTTGAGACACTACCACAGGGCGGGCGCTTCATAGAAACGGCGCGTCAAATATGCCTACTACTACTACAAATGAAACTGTATATCCGTGAACACGTCAGTAACACGTCAATGTGTGCGTTTTCATAGTCGAACGTCCCACAGTTACACAAGAACGGGGGAGAAGTGCGGAAGGAGCGGGGGGGTGCCATATTGCGGGAGGGGCAGGGAGTTTCCTTTCTGTACGTAGTACTAATATTAATTCTGTGACACTACTAAAGCACGACATCTACGTTTGTAGAAGAATCAAGAACAAAATGGCGGAGACTAGTAAACAATGAAATAATAAATCATAGACTCAAGGTTGTCAACATTATAATTAACTCTGGATTTCTGAGGCGTCAGTCTGTCTGCGACGTTATCAGTCTAGGCTCAAATGGTGATAAGACAAATCTGAATTATCAAACATGATGAAATCATTTTAATGAATGAATGAATGAAATAATATTTATTCAAGTAACCAGGACTCCAGGACAGGAGTAATGTGCAAAATCTTATCTATTACTAGCCTGTGCTTGCGACTTCGTCCGCGGGTTTATTACTGTTGTTCATATCTCAAGTTCTAAGCGGCGTATCAAGAAACCTACGCCAGATTTTAAGTTAGACCTTCAACAATACAACAGTGAAAACCGCATCAAATTTGGTCTAGTAGTTTTTGTGTGATGCGCGTACAAACATACAGACAGAAATACAGACAGACAGACAAAAATTCTACAAAAAATGGTTTTCACCTCTATTGGCCCTATGAAGACCCCTCATAATTTCTTTTCTTAAATATCTTCTATGTATGGGAATGGAAAGATGGACAAAAATAGTTACATCTTGGGTCCCGACTGATGGCAAAAGAGCGAGAGGCAAGCCGAAAATGAGGTGGTCTGACGAATTGTCGGCCTTTGATAGGCAGTGGCAGCAGCTAGCGAGCGATAGAGGTAGTTGGAGAGATAAGGGGGAGGCTTTTGCCCAGCAGTGGGACCTATCAGCTAAATAAAAAAATATCTTCTATGTAAAGACACAGACCAGTTACAGTTTTATTATATGTATTGATGTCACTAATCATAGAAGTATCCTACATCTTTTCTTACTCATTCGTATTGAGTTTTCCGTCGACTGGCCCCGCTAAGCTAGCCCCTCGGGGCCAGTCAGATTGCAATATTTTTTAAATTCTGCTTCGGTCAACTAAACCCGCTCTCAAAATTCTATTGTTTAAGCTAAATTCTACAATCATCGTTAGAATAGAGATCGAAAAAATCATGAAATTTCTGACTGCGGCATATTATTGCGGATATTGTATGATTGTGACCATTCAAAATACATATATATGTGCAGATGGATATTTTCGTTGCAATTAAAACAAGCGAATTATTAAAAATAAAACACACGACTGACAACTCACATAGCCTATGTCACTCGAAGGAATGCAAGGAATCTAAAAATACCTATCACATCAAAATCTGTTAAGCCGTTCAGGACTTATGGTGGAATAAAGAAACTTACATAGGTACATACATGAACCCTAAAAATATTACACTTCTTTTTTTGTCAGTCGTGTAAAAAAATGGATCAACTCGCACTCGGGCTCAAATTTATGAGTGCCAGTTGGGACTTAACTCTGATATTTAGATGAGGAATAAACAGAGAGCTATAAAAATATTTACAACTACCTACTACTAGTGCCAATAATAATATTTACTAGATTACTTGTAAAAAAAATAATAGCTTTTTTATCCCATAACTCATACACGCGCTACACTGTGTCAAACTAAACATGTACCTATTTCTCTGCAAATCGCATAAGTTGTACAATTTGCTTTGCAGTAACCGGTAATAATCGTTCAACGACACGGCAGTAAAAAAACAATAAAAATGCAATCGGTCAGTGAACGATTAATCCGCAGAGCTGATAAAAATGACATAATGCAAAAGTCGCTGACCGGATGGGAAAAATTCACGCAACGCCATCTACCGGCGAGCGGCGGAGTCAAGGGTCAATGACGCCCATCCGCGTAATATTTACAAGTACATTGATCCGTAAATACGGTAAACAAATGTGTTGGATGGAAGAGTTCTGTAAACACTCTCTAGTTCCGCTATCCGACGACAGATGGCGTTGTAGTGAAACCTATTTTTTTAATTAAAAATCCATATAATTACACCGCGAAATATTCTCATAAAATGTAAAATGATGAAGGAATTAACAATATTAATAAAGTATAAATAGAAGAATTCTGTTCTGATAGAGAATGCCATACCTATGGCGTTAAGTCTACCATTTGTAAGTACCTACCTACAGTTTTTTTTGTAATTTTGTGCATTAAAGTTATAAATAATCCACAAATAGGCAATTTCTTTATACTGAACATGGGGACATGTAACTAATAATTAATATAAGTACATAGGCTAAATGTACAATGTATGGCTAGACATGAGTCATGTTTCTTTATTGGATAGACAGACACACAAGCCACGTATTTGAACTATAAGAACAATAAGGAATTTGTTCTCTTGTGTTAAACAAAATAAGTCTTTCTCTAAAATTCTAATTCTAAGTCTCAAATTTGCTACACTGTGATCAAAGGAGAGATGTAAAATATTTGATATTTCCCAAAGATTTAAATCTTTGATATTTCTTTTCTGAGGTAAGCTAGGTTATTAACTAACTAAAAAAGAAAAATAAGTCCTAATAAATTAGACTTTAAGTAGAAAATGCCCAGAAGGCTGGCAGTATTGTCACGTTGGATGGCAATGCTTAATCGTTCAGAAAATAATTCACCAGCCCTCCGGTCACACGACACCTCGACCAGCATTTTGCTCAAAAAACTAAAAAGTTTATGAGCAGAGGGACTAACATAGGTTATTAACTTAAATAGGGTTACTTACAAATATGCTCAAGTGGAACTGGGCTGGACATATTTGCCGCATGCCGTCTGATAGATGGGCTCGAATCGCCAGAAATGGGTCGAAGGGCGCAGGAAAAGAGGTAGACCGCGAACAAGATGGCAGGACGATTTGGAGAAGTTTTTGTGATTGGCAACAAATAACCGCAGATAGAGATGTATGGAAGAAAAAAAGGTTATATGATAAACTAGCCGGCGCCCGCGGCTTCGCTCGCGTTTTACCTTTCTTAGCTGATGCCCACGTCTTATCACCTGCATGCCAAATTTCAGCCCGAACCGTTCAGTGGCTTGGGCTGTGCGTTGATAGATCACTATGTCAGTCAGTTGAGTTATTTATATATAGATTGTAGGAAATTTTCTCTAGTTTCATTTTGTCGTGAAATAAGTTGGAAAAGAGATATTTAAAAAAAAATCCAAGATGAATGATGATGACGGCATGAATCATCTTCTTACTTTCAATTTTGAGATCATTTTTCGCAAAAACTTTTCTTTTGATTTTTTTTTATTCAATATTGAAATTAAGAAGAGCACATCGAAATTTATACAAATCACCCATTTTCAAACTTTCCGGCAAACTTGTAAGGTAAAACTACCAAATGACTGTAGTATTAACGCCATATGGCATTCTTTACTAATCGTCAATCGACCAAACAGAGAGTGTAAGGTGGTGTGATAATTTTTATGAGAGATAAAACTACATGGGCCTAAAGAAGAATAAACCAGACTCTTTGATAAGACTCTTTAAGCCCTACATACCTAACATCTTCAATTCCCTATCTCCCCAAGTAGATTCAAGGTCAAGGAGCCCAAGGTCACTTGGGCGCCATAAAGTAGAGTTGAATTTTCTTAAGCCGACTATTACACCGTCGCGTGACACAAACTTGCTTTTTTATTAAGAGTTTGAGTAACAATATTTTAATTAAATATTAAAAACATTAGAATACCAACTGAATAATAATTTGTGTGCAATAACTAATAAATATCTAACTATAAATCTCTACAAATAGGTAGCTACGAAATCCATTGGGAACAAGGACTATTTTAAAGATTTCATTAAAGATTAATTTAGGCAATAAATCTTTAATGTAAAAAAGTCCTTCTATGTATGTCATTTTCTGGAGCAAAATTTTATGATTTATTGGTTCAGGAGTAAACAAAATAAAACTAAAATTAAATATTTACAAAAACGCCAGTCCCGACAATTCGTCGTCAGTAGTAAAATATAAAAAATCCAACAAATAAAATGAAACTAGATTATGATTGATTCTCAAATGCTTTTGGTTTAATAAATTACTTTTTTATCAGCATTTACAAAAAAAATCAAATCAATCAATTCATTTAATTTTTATCAAAATTTTGGGCATAGACACAGAATTAATATTAGTACCACGTACAGAAAGGAAACTCCCTGCCCCTCCCGCAATATGGCACCCCCCCGCTCCTTCCGCACTTCTCCCCCGTTCTTGTGTAACTGTGGGACGTTCGACTATGAAAACGCACACATTGACGTGTTACTGACGTGTTCATGGATATACAGTTTCATTTGTAGTAGTAGTAGGCATATTTGACGCACCGTTTCTATGAAGCGCCCGCCCTGTGCCATAGATTTAGCAGTTTGTTTTCTTAACCGGTGTAAATGCGCCCACATCGTGCTCTTGTCACTGTCAGTATTGCGCAATCGGCGATTTCTAGAAAAGTCTGGTTCTTCGTGACTATGTAATGTACCGGTTTGAGAATGTGCCCGTAACATGCGCATAATATAACTACACTTAGTTATGTCAAATTGCAACCTCAGTAAGAAGAATTCTCCTTGAATTCGAGGTCTATTTATCACATAAAAGTTCTCCTTAAAAATCCTTGGTTCTGCTTTATTACTAGATACTAGTCCAAATAGGATTAAGGTTGCTTTTCGTTTCGTTCAACATAAATATATAACTGACAAGCGCGAAAGTGGTGGTGGGTAGTAACTGTGACGTCACCATTCCGAATTTTTTTCACAGATCCTATAGATGACTTGAACGAAAACGATTTCTAGAAGACTTTTTGCAAATTGCCGACCAACTATTAGCGGTTTGACCATAACTGGCCGAATGACAGAAGGGTCTGTCAGATTCACTGACCAATGACATCAAAGCACTATTGTCAAGCCTAAAGTCAGTGTATTTTATCTTTGCTAAAGTGCTGGTATTATTTATTTATTTAAAACTTTATTAAACCAAAATAATACATGGTATAAGAGGCGGACTTAACTCTAACAGCATTCTCTACTACACTACACTACACTACTACTATACTTTGTTCAAAATAGGGTACCTTTTATCAGCTTTTATCCAATTGACCAACTGATTAGACCAACTGTTACACACCATAAGTTATTCTATTCCGAAATTCCAACGGGAGCGAATCCCCGGGTGTAACTATTACCTTATCAGTGCCCTGGGGGGCGCAGCCCGTAAAGCAAAAGTGGTACCAATTTCGCAAACTTTTTAATACTTCATACATATCGTGGCGTTTTACTTAAAAAATGTAAGAAATATTAGAATGTTTGCGAAATGCCACTTTTATTTAGGTATTTAATGAGATTTGCAAAATAAAACGTTTGCCAAATGGAACGTAGTCAAAATAGCGACATATTTACAGTCGGGGGCAGAAAATCCTGTACTAATAAGTTTGCTTCAGATACAATGATATCAAATAGATTTACATGTCAGTCGCACCCTTCATATCAAAACTGTATTTGTGTCCGTAGATATAAATCTGATTTCGGAAATTAACATAGGGTAAGTTAGCACAATAGCTGACAGATCAATAGTTGACTAGGAGCATAAACTTATAATATAGTGGAGTATATCATGCTTATTATTCCTTCCATGCTGGTCTGGCAGCGAAGAAAAAACACAACAACATATGTGCCAGCTGCTTCTCTTCCCGCGCAGATTGTAAAGCTCAATCGAGGGAAAGGGCTTTAAACTGGGGATTCCTCCACTCATAGGCGATGGGCTAGCAACCTGTCACTATACCTGAATCTCCATTCCATCAGAGAGCCCACTATTCAGCTAAGCGTGGCCTTCGAGTCTCACGACTCTTGGCTCTGTCTACCCCGTAAGGGATAAAGACGTGATTCTAATGTATGTATGTATGTATATTATGTCTATGACTATAATAGGAGTAACTACGGATTGACTTGCCTTTTTATTAATCACATATCACTCTTAATATTATAAATAGAAAGCATAAACGTAGAAAAAAAAATAAAAAAAATCTATCTCTATGAGAGAAAGTGTAAGTTTGAGAATTTGTTCGTAGGGGGTAATGTCCGGAACTACTGAACCGATTTTAAAAATTCTTTCACCAATAGAAAGCTATATAATACTGAGTGACATAGGCTAGAATTTATGTATGTAGCTTTCGAGCGAAGCCGGGGCCGAGCGTTAGTATTCAATATACCTAAATTGTAAAAATATTTTAGAAAAAGCAGGCGTAGGTATACGGATTCCATACGGATTCCATATAATTCACGAATTTTGCTGTTATCTCCTAATTAATTAATTTAATTTTCTTTTCGAAAAGATAATATTCGATCATTATTGAAACATTATAAATTTTATAACAACATTTTTCTATTTATATACTTTAGTTTTAAGTAATTTTATGACGTCAACTGACTATAAAACAAGAATATGACGATTTAAAAGTGCTATTTTTAAGCCTATTTAAATAAAAAACAATTGACTTTGACTTTGACTATAACCTAATTGTAAATGACTCAAAAATTAAAAAATCGGACTATATCGTAATTAAAATAACAATTTTGAAACATTTTATGATAACGTGTAGGCTCTGTCTCCCCGCAAAGGATAAAGACGTGAGCTTGTAACAAATTGAACGATCAAGTTCAAAGTACAAAGTAGGGCGAAGGTTATGGATTCAAAGGTCCAAGGTCACGCAGATACAGGGCAGCATCAGGTGACCTAAATTTGAGGTCATATCCGCTTTAGGGGAAGGGGTCATTGAATTGGTTGCTACTTTTGTTTTGAGGTCATCTGGACGCAATATTATCTCTCTTTCTCATTTGAAGCAAAAGTCAAAGCTTAAAATTTCCAAAAAATATTTTTCCAAAAAATTAGTTAATATAGTATAGGTAGGTATGGACTCTTTCCCTTTAAGTTGTTATCCAAAACATTAAAAATACAAAAATGAGTTTGTTTGTTATCTCTTCACGCCTTATCTACTGAACCAATTTTCTTGAAATTTGGCATACACATAGGTAGGAGTACTGAAAAAGACATAAGGTACTTTATATACCAAAATTCTCACGGGAGCTAAGCAATGGGGCACAGCCAGATTCTTTAAAAAAAATCACGCCATGAACTAGTAGCGTTTCGAAATTTAACAAAGAACAAAAAGAAGAAAGTCTGAAAGAAATTCATTACACAGAGGTCAGTCAGAGTTCGTACTGATCATATTTACGTGAAAAAAATAATCTTTTGTTTTGTTTTGTTTTGTTTTGTTAGATCCCAAAAAGAGAGATATTAAAATGCTGTACATCGTACCATCTATAATCCAACTAATATTAGAAACTAGCTTTTGCCCGCGGCTTCGCTCGCGTGAATTTCCCACGGAAACGGTGCTTTAGCCCGGGATGAAAGGTACCCTATGTCCTTCCCAGTACCTCTAACTATGTGTATGCGAATTTTCAGGAAGATTGGTTCAGTAGATAAAGCGTGAAGAGGTAACAAACAAACAAATATACAAAGAAACAAACTCACTTTCGCATATAATATTGGATTAGAAATTATTTTTTAAAACAAATATTTGTTAACACATGTCAAAAACTCCTGTCCAGGATAGCCGCGTTAAAATGAGATATATTGTGTACAGTTGATAAAACAAAAATAATAAATGTTTAGTCCATCCATCCACCCATGTCCAGTATGGTCCAACTTACCACGCCCAGTCAGTAAATAATTTTATGGCTTAATTGTAACATAGAACTATCTGCTTTTATAAAATATTTACTTGAAGGATAGATATCAAAGCGTCTCAATAAATAACCAGCACAGTTCTGAACTTCCCATCCAATACGGAGTTCCTCAGGGCAGTATCCTAGGCCCTACTCTCTTCTTGGTCTATATTAATGACCTCCTCTTGATGACCATCCCTCATTGTAAAATATTATCATACGCAGATGATACTGCTCTATTGTTCTCCGCTAAGAGTTGGCAAGATACTTATCGATACGCACAATCTGGATTAGATTCCGTGGTTAAATGGCTGCAACGCAATCTTTTAACTCTTAACTTCCAAAAAACACAACTTCTAAATTTTTCTATCCACAATCTTCTCTCCAACAAAAACATTCTAGCAAACCTCTCAATTACCCCACACTCTCACCCATTAAATGACATTCCTGCTGATTGTGCCTGCCTCCCTCTACAACCTTCCGAACACGTCAAATACCTCGGTATTATTATCGACCAGAACCTCAATTTCAGACCCCACATCAATCTTATGGCGGGTAGGATCAGAAAGTTGATATATATATTTAAAATACTGCGACAAGTGGCTGACCCAAGTACTGTAAAAATGACCTACCTTGCACTGGCTCAGTCACTCCTAAATTACTGTATATCATCCTGGGGAGGTGCCAGTAAGACCATCTTAATTAGACTTGAAAGAGCTCAGAGAGCCCTCCTCAAAGTCTGCACCTTTAAACCCTTTCTGTTTCCCACTTCACAACTGTATCAGTTTTGCGAGGTTTTGACTGTTCGTCAACTACACATCCTAAACGTCATAACTCAGCAGCACATCATCACTCCTTTAAACCCTAACTTTAATAGAAGAAATAGACTCGTAGCCACCTCCTCCTCTTTTTCTACTGAATTCTCGCACAGATTCTTCTGCTTTTCGGGTCCTTTCTTATATAATAGACTCCACTCAAGATTGGCTTTATTATCCCTTCCAACATTTTCTTGCAAAAAAACAACCATCAGATATTTATTGTCCCTAAACTATGACGAAACAGAACAACTTCTACACCCTATTATATGATTCCCCCCTATATATTCTACGTTCATATTTATATTATATTTATACACTAGTAATTTCATTGAATCTGACTAGTTTTTTTTTTTTTTTTTTAGTTTTTTAATTTGTCATTCAGCTGAGAGAGCACTGGCGCACTGTAACACAGGCCCTGCCTTATACAGGCACCAGTCTCCAATATAACTATACAGTTATATAAGTATTTTTTTTTTGTACGCTATGATTAGTATAACTTTTTAGTTATGTAAGTGTTATATTGGAGAAAATAAACGAATTTTTACTTTACTTTTTACTTTTATTTCTTATTTATTTAAAAACTTTATTGCACAAATTACAAAAATTATGTACAAATATTATGAGTCTGACTGATGACTTTTATATATATCTTATGCTACTCTTAAAACTACAGGTGGACTTAAAACGTCATAAGGCATTCTCTACCAGTCAACCATTAGACCAAACAGAGTAAGGAGAGAGATAGTCATTACAGTTATTTAAAAAAATAGAGCCAACTAGAACAACTCTACGAACTGTTACGTTATACAGAAAGCTTTCATTTCATTTATTTAATCATAAACAATTTTTACATCGTATTTGATATTTCTAACTAAACACTTACTGCTCACAAAACTTTTTACTTACTACTTAATTACTTTTTTGTACTTTTAAAACACCGCACAAAATTATCCTAATCTTCACTAATATTATAAATGCGAAAGTAAGTTTGTTTGTTTGTTGCCTCTTCACGCTCTATCTACTGAACCAATCTTCCTGAAATTTCGCAAACACATAGTCAGAAGTACTGAGAAGGACATAGGGTACCTTTCATCCTAGGAAAGAGTACTGTCAACGTGGGAAAATCAGTGGTTTGTTCTGTGAGCAAACATATTGCTGAGCCTAAACCCATTGCTATCGATGCGGCACACATGTTTAATTTTCATGTATTTTTTTCACATACTGTTGTTTGTATTTCTTTTATTAGTGTAATTGTAACGTGTTGTAATAAACAAACTATCTATCTATCTATTCTAATAGCAAGTACTCCTATAAGATTTCGAAGACCGTAACTCAAACTATTAAAAGGCGCTTCAAGTATTACTGAAATTGAGGGGAGTCTTATCTCTCTTTCGCCCCATTTCTATAGCAAGGGACAGCTATATATATTGTCTACAATAGTTGACCTATTTTCGCCACGTGGCCCGTTGAAAAGCCTATGTGTTTCCCCACGAAAGTGTTTAAAAAGGGGGAGTTGAAACATGAAGCTTTTTGCGGTTGAGTACATGAAATTAGCGTGAAATATTGAAAACAAGCTTTTGCCCGCGGCTTCGCCCGCGTGAGTTTCGCTTAGATGAAAAATCTTTTAGTGTTTCAAACTGTAGTAACCTAAACTCCAGTACTCAAAATTTCAGCCATTTGGTTATCCCGTGTCCCGCGGGAATATATGTTGATGAACGGGAACAGATGTTCCAGATCTTCAATATTTACACGTCAGTAGAAAATGCTCATCAGGTTGAACGACTTTTGATAAGGCGCCATTTCCATATATGTAATAGTGTAGCTGGTTTCTTGGAGTTATTTATCAGATGATCCTGATCTTAGATTTTTATACGTCAACAGAAAATGCTCGTCAGATTGATAAACTTTTGCAAAGATACCATTTCTTATTGTTTAGCTGTTCTGTTATGATTCTTCATCAGGTGTTCCAGTTTTCAAAATCAATTATAGCCTATATGTTGCCCAGGCTTAATAGCTATATAACAAAAAAAGTTTCATTCAAATCCGTCCAGTAGTTTTTGCGTGAAACGCGTACATACATACAGACAGACAAGAAATTCCAAAAAAATATGTTTGCTCTCTATTATTCTTTTTAGGTGTCTCTCTGTCCATTTCAGTCAAAAATACTAAATGTACAGACAAAATATTTTTACTGTTTTATTATATGTATAGATATTTATGTATGAGATTATGCGAATTTCCAGAATAAAATTGCGAATATTCTGTTAAGAAGTGAAGAACCTTTCAAATGCATAAAATGGAGAATGTGGTAACTGTTAAGGCTGTTTTTACTATCGGAATAATAAATGTGTTTAACTGGCAAGAGAATGTTAAATAAAAGTAGGTCCTAGGTGCTTAGTTCATCGGAATATGTCATTAAACAAGAAATAATTAATCAATACATATAATAAAACTGTAACTGGTCTTTGTCTGTACATAGGAGATATTTAAGAAAAAAAACTATGAGGGGTTAAGACCCCTCCTATTTTTTTTCTAAATTAAATAAATAACTACGTATCTTAATTTTTGCTTATTTATCATTGACAAAAAATACTCATGGGTTCTTTTTTTAAATATATCGATACCATTAAAAAAAAACAGGTGAACATCGTCAAAAAAAAATCATTTTAGTGTTGGCCAATAGAAACCAAAACGATTTTTTGTAGAATATTTGTCTGTTGTATGTTTGTATATGCGCATCACGCAGAACCTACTGGACCAAATTTGATGCGTTTTTCACTGTTGTATTGTTGAAAGTCTAACTTAAAATCTGGCGTAGGTTTCATATTGATATGCCGCTTGGAACCTGAGATATAAACAATAGTAATTTACGCGCGGACGAAGTCGCGGGCACAGGCTAGTCTGTATATGTATAAAATTGGACGCTGATTGATTGGTCAAAGCAAAGACGAAACCGTTGAACGTAGAGAATGTTATACAGAGGTTTTTTTATATAACGTAAGTGAGTACTAATAAAGGAATTTTCTACATTATTTCTTCTTATTTTATAAAAGTAAGGAAAAATGCGACAAACAGCTTAAATCATTGACAAACATAGGTCTACCAGGATCTGATGATTTTCATATATTTTTTTGCCATCAGATCCTGGCAGACCTATAATACTCATGTGTTCTTTTTTTAAAAATATCGATAGCAATTTTAAAAAGACAGGTGCACATCGTCAAAAAATTTACATTTTAGTGTTGGGCACACATATTATTAATACTAGTCGTAGACTCGTAGTAATAATATTAATTTAAAAATACGTGTTCGTTTTGTTATCGTTTTTCAGAGAAACCGAGATAGGTATACCTATAAGTACACAATGTAATTTTTATCGGCGGCGCCCTGTCAATGTAACTATTGTAATTTTAACTTTTGTGGTTTGAGCAAGCACGTTTGGTTTGTGTATTCGTCTGTTATCATTTTTGATTCGATAAAATATTTTGATCTGATCAAATATTACGAATCATGTTTATATATAGAAACTTATTGATTTTGTTGTATTTATTATATTTTTACTGATTTATGGAATTTTATCACAGGTGTTTTTTATGTTTTTCAAAGACACTATTGTTTGATTGCCTAATAACGGATACGTTCATCAAATTATGTCTGTTTTTTTTAATAAGTGTTATTATGTCTTGTCTACATATAAACAATAATTAGATACAAAAAGAAACAAGTACCAACGAAAGGCAGCCTCTAATCACCTCATACATTAGTTTATGCAATCATTGAATAATTCAAACCTAAAAAGACACGTCAAACCCCTTTCTTTAAAAACACGTTGTTAGGCGTCAATTAATTTCGTTATAACCACTTATTACGTCTAGATTATGTAAAAAGACAATAAAAACAAATTGACCACGACACAGTGGCTCACAGTGCGCGATCATCGTAGGTAACAGTTACATTTAACTGTTACACATGCCGTTAATGCAAATAGCAACAATTTCAGATGCAAAAAACGTTTCGCACTTCTAATTGCGTAATTAAAAACATTATTAATTATATTTTGTGTGAAGAAAGTCCACATCTCGTTATTCATAACGTAACCTGTTATTATCGCTGTTACATCACTATCGTAACAGCGGAAACAGCTTTTCCAGCGGAGTTGTGACAACCATTCTAAATTTAAATTTTAAAACTAATCAAACCTCCTGTCATTCCGTAAATAAAATTCCTTATTTAAATTCACTGCACTGACACATAACTGGTCACTTTTCACAACACTGGCCACTAAAAACAAACGATTTTAAAATTCTAATATCGAAAATGCGCGCCGAATTTGTAAGGACCCGCTCACACCGAGATGTTGCAAGCGGGCCATCGGGGGAACAACTAGGAAATGAATACAGGCGCAAGGCACACGAAGAGAAGTGCGTATATGTGTGTGGTAGCCGTCTGTGCATGCATGCGTGTATGAAGGTGCATACATTTTGACAGGCACATGTGGAGTTTATTTATAGGCCTATGCGTGCTATATGACACGTGACGTAGTGTGCGTAATTAAAAAAAAATCAAATTAAAATATTGCAAATTTAATTAAAAACATTCGATCCTGGTGTATCGTCACAAAATCTAATTGGATTCTAACAAGCGAATAAAATGCGAAAAAACTAGCGGTTGGTCAATTAAATTTTTAATCAGTATCATCTTATATGTATGGCAGATTAAAAATCTCGAAGGGGCTAGGTAGCGGTTCCAAGAGAAAAATGTTACTCGGCTAAATCACAACAACCGTTATTGCATAACAGTCTGAGGGAAAAGGAGGTGCAGCACTGCAGCCTACGTTAGAAAAGGACGGAGCTATAGCAACTGAAGTTGTGTAACTCTACACAGAGAAAGCTCAACATGTACTTTCTTTATGGCTGTATATACCCACTACCTTAAGCCTTTGATAGCAAGCAGAGGCGTTCATGTGTGCGTCTCTTTACATTTTTGAATTTCGAACGAAAGAGCGTAAGTGGCAGGCGTACTTTTTCCAACTCTTTTCCGGTAATGAAAAAGGATTTTGAGTTTTAAAAGCATGTTCTTAAGGAGCAATTTAGTAGTGAGAGAAGTTGTACTCTTTTGGGGTTCAATGACACGTGGTTTGGCAGAGGCCTGGCGATTTTTTCCACCATACTGTTTGGAAAAGTCCACAAAAGACAGCGTTACTTTGAATTAAAACTAGGTCGTATGCGTAGTATTTTTTCATGATCGATTTTTCCTCAAAACGCTGAAATAAAACGATATGAGAAGATAAATAATTTGTTTAGAATGTTTTCTCGTCACAGTTCCGCTGATGAATCGTCTGTAGCGAGAATTGACCCAAAATGGGGACAAAACTGATAGGGTAATAAATCATCAATTTGCGCAGTACCACTACTCGACTAGAGATGGCGTTAAAAAATATTTTTTGTTTATGTCCCAACACTATTGTCATCCTAATCAGTATTTATATTATTAAAATTTTAAAAATGTTATTCTTATATTTCTAAAAGAAAATTGGTAAATTAATTGCTTTATCAAAATCTGCGCATAATTTTCTCATAAAAATATTAAATATCATCGCAATAACATCAAAAAATAATAATTAATCTTAATTTTGTTTACATGCACAACATATAAGTGCAATTTTTACTGAAAAATGTCTGAAAATACGCGCGTTTACGGTAAATGCTGTTGCATCACAGCGAAGGAAGTGAAATAAGAGTCTTAAATATATATCTATCTCTCACACTATCTTTGTCGCACGCGCTGCGTTTGTCATTAAAAAAGCGGAAGCGAGGGACGTTCGTCTGTGCTATTTTAGCGTGAACAAATTGATATATGTCTGTCTCGCTCGTGCAAGGCAACGCAGTGCATTGACCTGTCCTTGTTGTGGTTGTGTGCAGCCTTGCTTTACTGTTATACGGCGTGTGTATGTAGTGACTGTGCATCATAAGGGCCGTTTTACACTTAGCATTGCGGTTTTTCCGAATTTATTCGTGACTTGGAAAATTGTGGTTCTACGTGTATAATTGGTATATTATGTATGTTAATATTTAAATACAATTGATTTATGATGTGCTGTATTTTCTATATTTATAACATTTTTTATTTTATTTTAATACACGTTTTTATATTTTTTTACCACAAATAAAATCTACACCTCCTTTTGTAACGACTTCCCAATGAGTTTTTTTTTTATTAAGAGAACTTGAAATATTTTTTTACATAAATTAAAAAAAAATTGCAGCAGTTCTACTCCTTACGTAGCCGGGATAACTCAGTGAATCTTACACATTGGGTTATCCTGGCTCACACCTATATATTTCAAGACGTTTAGGAATTACAAAGAAACTCATATACCCTGAAAAATATAACACTCCATTTTTAGACAAGTAAAACATAAATTTCTCATTGCAATTCAATCTTAAGTATATACACAGCTAAAATACACTGAAATAAAATTATTAGCGCTACTCAAGGCTGTAAGGTAAGTTGGTATTTGAATCTCAATGAGATAAATAGGTATCTTCTCGGAATCAATCGGCCTGGTAATGTTGCATTGGTACTTGAAACTAGTATTACTCAGCTACCTACTATTTTATATCTAAGTTTATTAACTGGTTAAGTTTATAAGTTATTCAAGTCAAAACATTCTGTAAAACCTTTTATCATTTATATGTGATGTAAAACATCAATTGGCACGGCTTGGCAGTAAAATCGACTCGAATTTCATGACAGCGTCGTGCCACGATACTCAGATGTTTTACATCTACCGAGCGTCCCGTGACAGCCAACATTTTTTTTTAAGTTTTTTTTAATAGCTTTAGGCTTCGTTCGTTTTAATGTACTTAGAGTAAACTAAATCCTAATAATTTTATAAATGCGAAAGTTTGCATGTGTTTGTGAGGAGGTTTGTTACTCATTTACGCAAAACCCACTGGACGGATTTCGATGAAATTTGGTATACGGGTAGAAAAAGACCGGGAATAGCACATAGGGTACTTTTTATCCTGAAATTCCCACGAAAACGAAGCCCCGGGGCGCGGCTAGTAAATCATAATACGTATTATAAATCAGACCACTAACCCAGATAGACCAGCCTGGCATGCTGATTTTTTTTTTTATTCAAGGTAAAGAGCAATTAAAAATGACTAAATATTATGCGTCATAACATAACGCACTTTATAGAACTGAGTCTAATCTTTATCATATAAGTACTGAATATGTACTAAACTATGTACAGTCACGAGCATTAATATGTAAACATATTGGTCCTTAAGACTAATATTATAAGGTCTACAATTGACTGTACTAGGCAATCATAGGACCTTGGATAGCTCAGAATCTGTTCGACACCTATTCATCAATCAATCCATATACGAAATTAATACATACTTTAAATTTCAAAATGTCAATAAGATAAATCAAATATTACACTTTAGGTTTTTAATCAATGCAATTAAAGGTTGATATGTGACTTTAACAGAAATTTAAGTGTTTTTTCTTGCGATATTCAGTGTCCTTAAAAGATACTTTACCATTTTCTGCCTTGGATTTATCATATACTTGTCTTTTTCATACATACCTGTGAACAAATGAATAAAAAACATTAGAAATTTTAGTTATACATTCAATCAAAAGGAATACCGTAAACTGCTGCAACTTTGCACGGAATTTGACGTTTTTTGCGATTTTCTCTGAACCTATTCATAATTTTGACTCTCAATTGTTTTTAAATGGAAGACAGACATAATGGCTTGCTATTGAGACCCCAAATCTTATTAATTTCCACCAATTTTCTGAATTACAAGGGCTCAAAGTCGTAGGCAAAGTTGTATGTAAAAGACACAAGTTTGCCTAGAAGGATAATTCGATACTTATTGTACTTATCGTTTCCGTTAATTTTTTTTCATGTGCATTAAACAACCTACTTGTCCCTTCCAATTTAATCAGTGCAATATACTGTATCATTTTTTTATTACAGCTACTAGGCCAAGTTGTAGCAGGTTCTACAGACTTTCCATACAAAAATGTCGTTGACTATAGGGTTGTCCAAAAGAATACAGATCATTATTAATACTTTTTTATAAAAGAAAAAAACCAGATGGCTACTTTCATTAAAAAATCACAATTTTAATGCTTCTTGGTAATAATGTGTCATCATTTTAATCAACAATTATTAATAATCTTAATTTTTGATTGTAGTATAAAAGAAAAGTATACAAAGCGTTGAATTTCTTTTACAATTATTTCTTCAAAAAATATTTGAATATTGTTTTACAATTTTACAACGAGTACTTTTAATATAACTAGAGGAAACAAATTCTAAAATAAATTTTCAAGTATAATGTAAGCGAGATTCACGCGAGCGAAGCTGCGAGTAAAAGCTAGTTAACAAAATTTGACAACCCTAGACCCAGGCATAGTTATGTCACTCAAGTTTTCAAAACACTACACATGATTGCCTTCTAAGTTTTTTTTGATAAAAAACAATCTTTTGCGTAAAAAAACAAGTAATACTAGAAGAAGACAATATTATCCTACCTTAGGCAGTTAATCCTGTGCGAAAACACAGTTTTTTAATAGTTAAAATTCAAAAGTTTTGGAGCGCAAAAAAAATGCTGCCTCACCCACCGATCTTTGTCGTACAACTGACAGAGTATTAATGGAGTTACACTTATAAAAAATGAAAAATATGTTGCCCAAATAATGAATAGTTACTACAGAATGGTAGAAAACGAGAAATAGGCAAATTTGTGTGTAGTTGGATAAGTTGCAGCAGTTTACGGTAATCTCATCCTATCCCAAAAAAATTTAAATTATTTTTTATAAAAGATGAGCTTGCTCTTGACCACAATCTTGCCCGAAGACAGAGATAAGGTCTATCTAAGTGTAAAAAAAAATAAAAAAAGAGAAATGCTTAAAAGTTTGGATGTGTGTGAGCGACTATGTGTCGTCGTGACTTATTTAGCGAGGTATTGGTATAACCGCTAACTTTGTAGAGTGCCGATTGAAGTTAATAAATTTTGCATGTTGTGTAACGCTACGCTACTGATGCGTAACGCTTCTAATAGGCCTATTTGCCACCTAGCTATTGTTTATAATACTTTTAAAGCCATATTTTCATAGCTTGCCATGATCAAACTAGAATTTTGACAAACAATTACATTCGAGATTGACCCATGATATTTTTTTATGAATTTTCAACTGGAATGAACTGTTTTTTCTTGCTTTATTTTTTATAATTAGCAACTCACTAAAGTAAAAGTTGCCCAAGGCGTGCAGTGAGCTAAAATAACATTAATAAAATCTCTTCCAGTCGCACTTTTGTATAGCTACGCACTTTTGTGTATGCTAGTAGTTTGTAGCTTTATGACAAAATATATTATGATAAATTAGTTTTTGACGTGAAGAGAGCCTTTTTTGAAGGCAAGTTCAATAAAGAATTTTTGTTTTTGATTTCTATTTTTAACATTTTTTTTTAAGATTTTAAAAGTAGTATTACAATAAATAATTAAATCAAACGTAATTCCTGTGGGATCATATGAACAAGTCTTAAGCACAATATAAAAAGTTGCGTCAGAACCCATAAAAAATGTCTGCGGCGCGGCAACGTGTTACATCACTATTCACACGTGTGTGCGTGGCGCACACTCACACATCTCGCGTCTCGCTCGCACGCACGTGTCTGCGCCTGTGTGCGCCTAATCTTTTGTGGAATGCAGGTTTTCATACTAATGAGTACTTTTAAAAGGCTGAAAAGAAAATTGTGGGCCGTATTCAGACTCTGAATTTGCCTTGATTTTTTTAAAAGTTTGTGCACTGATTTTTATGAAGTCTTAAACGTTCATTGATATAAAAGGAGTGTTATGTTTTCAAGGTTCATGTATGTGATTATTTATTTTAGTTTCTTTACTTCACAAACGACTTGCCAGATATGGATGTATGACATTTTTAGATTCCTTACTTTACCGGGCAATATAAGCTATGTTACTTACGTCTTGTACCTATAGTCGTATTTATTAGTTTTTATTTCTCATAGGTACTCGGAAAGTGGTGTATATTTGATCCTAGTACCGTGTTTCACACAAATTCATGAAAGAATCATTTTTTTCTATGCCTTTGGATACTAAATAAATGTAGCCAATGGTGGCATAGAAAAAAATAATTCTTTAGAAAAAAAGTTCTGCTCTATTTTCATCTTTGTAATCTATATTTTTCAATTAGGTATGTAAATTTAATAATATTAATAGTATATATTGTATAATTAATTATGATACTTAATTGTTATTAAATAATTGGTGTATTTTCTATTTAGATTAAAAAGAAGAAAAAACAGCGGTGTTATTATTGTCTACACAGCCTATGCGAATTTAAAAAAAAATACCTAGGGCGTGGTGACTCACTCAAGGCCGCCTAGTGATTCCATGTTTAAATTTAAATTTTTTAAAAGACTATATTTTATCGGGATTTTACTTCTTAGGCTGTATCGAAATCCTAAATCTCTGTTTTATTGTCAATAACTATTATGTAGAATTTTTTATTGTTTACTTTCCTTATATTCGAAATGAAAAGTAGAGTGTTCACCACGGGTGAATGAAATCAATTCATACTCGGATTATAGCCGTCTACACCTCTTATAACAGAATTGATGTCATCCGACCCTAGCTTCACAATCTACTACTTAATTAGATATTTCGGGTCTACTAACGGGTAACGCACTTCGACCAGATTGCGGACCTCCTTTAAAAGGGAGATATTAGGAGCACCCATAACCGGCGAGCATGTATGAAGAGAGTGATGAGTGTAGAGGAAGCGAGAGAGATCTGTAAGGATCGTAGCAAGTGGAAATCGCTAGTCTCATCTCAGCCTACCCCCATGGGAAAAGGCGTGATAATATGTATGTATGTATTTCGGGTCTATAAGATAAGAGGTAGGTTCATCAGATGTTTCGCAATGTTTATCCTGCTTTCTAAAGTGATTCATCACGGATGTCTGTGCGTTTGTTTCCTAAGTGCATGTAATGTTTGCCGTTACAAAATACAGATAATAAAACGCTTGACTGCCATTTTGTTTTATGACAGACAATTATATTGCATAGAATAATTAATTATATCTACAAATGAGACTGTAACTGGTTTATGTCTGTACTAGATGTTTAAGAAAAAAAATACAGGCGATTTGAGAACCTCCTCTTTTTTATTAAGTCGGTTGATAATGTAAGTATGAGGGGCTTTACAGAGCCAATAAAAGCCAAAATTATATTTTTTTAGCAAATTTGTATATCTGTCTGTTTGCTAATAAACTACTGAATTAAAAATGCGGTTTTCACACTTGTATTGAAGACTTTTCTCAGCAGTGGTCGTTCCGAAATGCTAGTAGTTTGTAGCTTTGAGACATAATATAATTAGTTATCGACGTGAAAAAGAGCCTTCTTTGAAAGCCAAGTTTCAATAAAAAAAGTTGACTTTGACTTTGACGGTTTAAGTTGAAAACTGGCGTATAGACGGTTAGGACCTGAGTTTATTAACAATAATAAATACTTATCAATGCTGACGAATTCGCAAGCATAAGTTAGCATTACATATTATCATAGAATACTTACTTCCGGTGTAGAGTAACAATGTCTATAGAGAAAACTACGCGAGTGAAGTTACAGAGGAAGTTATATATTTTTAAAAACAAATACACCCTCTTTTTGCAAGTAGGTAAATAATAACAGGTCATTGACCCAGAGTCATATATCGGACACCTTCCAACCTCAAGTCTCAAGCGATCCTATGCGGAGTCAATGTTCTAAGAATTATGACTTAGCATTTGCCATCACAGCAGTCTTAGTCCAAACGTCAAACGAATAAATGAAATTAATAGTTACCGAAAAAAATCGGCTTAATATTCTTTAAATAAAAAAAAAAACGGGACATCCCAAACAATTATGTGGGGTGAAAAGCAGTGGGACGAAAGAAGAATAAAGCGAAAATTTCAACTAACTTGAATTTAGAACATCTATGTGGCCAGTATTTATCATTCCTATTATTATTTTTTATTATATTGCCTATTTAATTTGTGCTATTTGAAACTAATTTTATTTTATAATTTTGATGGATATAAGATAGGTACTCGTAAAATAATATATTTCTGTGTTATTTTGCATGTGATCTTCCAACTCATAGTAATGTTACTATGTTGTCTTAAATTACTATATTTGTGTGGAAATTGCGTTCAAAATATATTTTTTTAACAAATCGATAAATCATATTACAAGTTTTATAACAGTTTTGATTTTTTTTTGCCATTATTATAAAAAATATATATTCAAACTCACTACAGATATATCTGACTCTTGTCACCCGTTTAAAGTCAGAATATTACTTAGTTCAATATTAAAATTTGCGCAATCCCTTCAAATATTACGAGTAATAAGTATTTGCGGCATACTAAACGTCACTCATAGTACGCTTACGTAATCACTACATTGTTGTTTGTATACTATTTATATACTATACTACTATATACTGTATTGAGTTAGGTTAGGACCGCAATATGTTTTGGAATTTAGTTTTACGACCTGTCAATGTATATTTTAACATTTAAAACGGTTATTGTTACTACCCACGTTTTATCTAGGTTCATCTATAGTATTTACAATAATGTAATAGAGCTTAAGTGTTTGTTTGTTTGTACGTGCTTATCTCTAAAACTAACAGTCAGATTTGAAAAAAAAGACATATGTTTACATAAAACAAAAATATATTTTTTTAATGCAGCCTTTGTATAAACTCGGGTCTTTAACTATATTCATACCAAATTTCATCAAAATCGGTCTTGTGGTTTAGCCGTTAAAGCGTAACGGACAGTCTTTCGCATTTATAATATTAGTATGGATGTGGAAATTATTACAGAGATCATAAAGTACAATAAACGTATGGATAGGATTGACGCACTTAAAAAAAGTATAATTTTAAAGTATTATCTTCAATAAATGATTGAAAATTTTAGTTTGATACTATTTTTATGCTTCTTTGAACTATCTCACAATAATAGAATCATTCGTAAAAGAATCACATTCATAAGCAAAGTATTTCCCAAGATATAGCAAAAAACAATTCACATTTTAAGCGATGTTTCGACGATACCAAACGCCTCTAACTAAACGTACATTCATATGACGTAGAAAATGGACTTTCCCTAAAAGTTTGAACTCTAATTAATTAGCTCTAGAAAATAAAATCGTGCTGACAAGTCGCAAAATGTGTTTAATTATAATGTAAGTACTAGCTTTCGCCCGCGTGAATTCCCCACGGGAACAGTGCTTTTTCCCGGGATGAAACCCTATGTCCTTCTCCGTACTTCCAGCTATGTGTATGAGAAATTTCAGGAAGTTTGGTTTAGTAGATAAAGCGTGAAGAGGTAAAAAACAAACTCACTTTCGCATTTATAATATTAGTTAGGATTCTAGCATAAAATTACATAATTTAACAATTCTCATACCTTGTCCGGTCACCTATTTGTAAGAATCCTAAATTGAATTTTTATTATCAAACTTTATAACACAAAACGTTTTGTTGTCAAAAAACTATTTTCCGTTCCGTTTTTAATTCAGAGCAACGACATAACACCGTTCCCACTATTTCAATGCGTTCCGTTCAAACTAATTATTTCAAAAACAATCATTATAATAATAGTTACTTAACTTATAACCTAACAGGTATTACGTGTGTACAAATAATAATCCAACGACATTGACCAATTTTAGCGTTAAGACAAGACATTATGCAGATACCTATGCAGTTGGCAAAAACCTATGCCTACTTGATTTGAATACTAATACCCGATGTCCTTCAAATCTACTGCTAATGGCATAAAGATGCTGATTATGTATACAATTACATAAGGACCTGTTATTTTAGTTACTTAACGGGTCAGTTTAAGTTCGGTCTAAGTTATGAAGCTTTATTCATAACTAGCTTTTGTTCGCGGTTTCTCCCGCGTGAATTTCCCACGGGAACATTTAATTTTCCCGGGATTAAATGTAGCCTATGTCCTTGTCTATACTTCTAACAATGTGTATGTATTTCAGGAAGATTGGTTCAGTAGATTCGTGAAGAGGTAACAAGCAAAGTATCTTTCGCATTTATAATATTAGTTAGGATTAGGATAGGATTAATAATTCATTTATTTACAAAACCTGAGCATAAAGATGACAAAAATTGCGCAGCCAAAGTGGGTGTAGCAAAATTAAATATCATATACTTCATGGTTTCAAAATTAAAATTATTTTATCAAATTCTTATAAGTTTAAAGTCAAATTTGTCAAAATTAAATTAGATGCATAATTAGCGCAGTCGCAGAGAGTCGTAATACGATGTCGCAGAGAGTCGATGTTGTTCGGAGGGGAGGTTCGGATTATTATAACTTCTTGGTTATCCTATCATTCATTATACAAAAGGAAATATAAATTTTAGTCCCATGGATACAAGTACACATTGCACTTTGCACTGTGACCAGATTGAAAAATCGTCCAAAATTCTCTTTCGGAAATCGGGTAGAGTAGAGGGTCTACTTTAAAACAATAAAATAAAAATAGTTTGTTACAATTCATGTATCATTGATCTATCCTATTTTACCATTACATTTTGTCATAAACACAACATTGAAAACCCTAACAAAAAGTCTCATCCCGAAGCTTTCCTTTGCCTGAGAAAAAAAAATGTCAACACGCGAAAAACACTGGCCGAAAACACATGTGTTAAAAAGTATACAACACGCCGCAATCACGAGACTCGGTCGCAGGCTCGTATGTGTGCGTGCATCCGTGTGACCTACTTACGAACGCGTTCGGCTGACTTCGGGCGTCTCCGGCGCCTGAACATACGCCGCTTCGGCCATTTTTCCTTATTGACTACGAGTTGCCAACCTAACTTGACCTATCTCCGCGCGGTTGCCAACTGAAAATTGGAACGCGAAGAAAGGAACGAGAGGTCAGTCGATTTTGGTCGGTGTGTATTACGTAAAGTCTGTTTACTTGGCGTTAGTTATCGAGATAGCGAATCCCTACGTTGTATACAGTCGATTGAGTAGTTTACGAGACGGGTTTGTTGATACTCTCTTATTTTAATTGATATGAAGATTCGCTTTTTCATGTTTGCTCGTTATGACGTCAACAGCCCGTACAGCCTGGTAAATAAACAAATATATACGGACAAATCTCACAGATGAGTTAGCCCCAAAGTAAGTTCGAGACTAGTGTTATTTATGGGATAATAACTCAACGATACCATATTTTATAACAAATACATGTAGGTATAGATAAACATCCAGGTCAATCTGGAAAAGATCATTTTCCATCTTAACTCGACCAGGGATCGAACCTGAGACCTCCTGCCGGTATGGCATTCCGGCGTGATTAGATAGCAATTCGGGACCTAAGGTGGTACATGGCTTCCGAAGCACGGGAATCACCTCTCTTACGGACAAACAGGTGATCCTATTTAGCCTCCAATGCTCTAAACTGGACACAATGTAATAAAGTAATTGAAACCAAGACCTGTGGGTCATAAGATAAGCACCCAAGTCACAGAAACACTGGCAGTACCTACTTCAATATCAATAGTTTAAATAGATTTTAGTCAATTTCGCTACTATTATACTTATCTTGTTTAATGTAACGTAAGAAAGTAACATTTAGGCATCGAAATATAACTAAAGTCCATTTTTTCATAATTGTCCTATTATGTAAACAATCTTACAATGTCTTTTTATGTTTTACAACAATATAAATTAAAATAGACTTTTTAGGAAATTACTTTCGTGGTTAGTAAATGTTTTACTTTAGAATGTTTAGGTTTGAACTAATATTATATTTATTTTCAACAAAATGCAACAAAAAGTACTGTGAAGATTGTTTACATAATAGAACAATTAAGAAAAAATGGAGTTTACTACATAATATCTCAATGCATTTAGGTAGATAACATCATGTAGTTTATAACCACATTTTTTTTTAATTTAAGAACTTCCAATTCATTAAGTAAATTTTTTGAGGAGTTCTCAAGTATATTAAAAGTGCAAGATCATGACTACCTGAAAGTTATTTGGCTTCCTCAACAACTTTCCAAGAAATCATTTATCTCTCATAATCCTTCCCAAAATAATTATGCAATATATCAATTAAAAATAACATGACATAATCGAATCGCGTGTCAATATCCGAACGTACTTCCGCGTTCGAAATTCAACTTTTCGCGAATGGAACATAAAATTTTTAAAACGCATTTGGCGGGCAACTTTCACCTATTCGAAAGTCGAAAAGAGAGGAGTGCGTGAGCTGCTATTTTCGGCCAGTCCCATGACGTGGTTGAAGAATAACTGTTTAAATAATAACTGTTTTATAACGTTTTGTAATAACTGCTTTTTGTTATTTCGTTCTTTAGGTGGAATTTCATAGCTAGTCTAGGTGATTGATTTATTGTTCTATTACATATACGAGTAAGCATATTATATCAATCATATTATTACAGAATACAAGTTATATAATTATTCAAACCCAGTAGATTATTAAGTATACTTATGAAAAAAAAACACTAAAAATAATTATGACAATCGTTATATCCTAATTCTAACTAATATTATAAATATGAAAGTATTTGTTTGTTTGTTTGTTACATCTTCACGATTTATCTACTGTACCAATCTTCTTAAAATTTCGTATACACATAGTTAGAAGTACGGAGAAGGACACAGGTATCTTTCATCCAGGGAAAAAGCTCTGTTTCCATAGGAAATTCACGTGGGTGAAGCCGCGGGCAAAAGCTAGTAGATGATATTTTGGTAGATAGAAAAGATGTCCAGCAGTGGACTATTTGAGGCAGAAATTATGGTATGGTATTAATTTGTTTTTTTTTTTTAATTAATTTCTATATGAGAGTACTTCAGAAATTATGGTTTTTAAAGCCAGTCTTTGTTAGTATATGTTCTAAAATTACATGTAATGATGTTTTCTGAACAGAGATTTGAATCAGAAGTCGGCGAGGGGCATCGCGTGACCGAAATCGGTGAAGGCCTAGCCTCGAGTGCAGTTCGCCGCTAATTTGTTCTGGGTACAAACAAACATACACTTTTTGCTTGTTATTGTCAACCGTCACGCAGATTTTGTCATTTTTGATGAGGTGTGTGGAATTTTTTTTTTTTTTAATTTAGAAATTTTATTTTACCAATAATAAAAATAATTGCGGACCTCCTTAAAAAGGGTTGTTTGTATTAGGAGCACCCGTAACCGGAGAGTGAAGAGGGTGATGAGTGTAGAGGAAGCGAGAGAGATCTGTAAGGATCATAGCAGGTGGAAATCGCTAGTCTCTGCCTACCCCCACGGGAAAAAGGCGTGATAATATGTATGTATATTTTATATATAAAAATGAAAAAAAAAGAGATACTTACCAAATAAATAAGTAAAGATATGATAATAGTGACATTAGTATATCTATAGGATTTTGCAAGCCCTATCTGAATATTAGATTTTATCAAAATTTATTTAGCTTGTAGAGTGCGCAATGAGATAAACATCCAAATTTTTGATTTTATGAAATTAATCAGTCGAATATTTTACAGTTATCAGTATTATATAATACTAGCTATCGCCCGCGGCTTCGCCCGCGTGAATTTTCCACAGAAACAGTGCTTTTTCCCGGGATGAAAGGTACCCTATGTCCTTCTCTGTACTTCAAGCTATGTGTATGCGAAATTTCAGGAAGATTGGTTCAGTAGATAAAGCGTGAAGAGGTAACAAACAAACAAACAAACTCACTTTCGCATTTATAATATTAGTTAGGATTAGAATGAATCAGATAAATATTTATAAAATTTATTTGTTTAGATTTATTATTTAAATAATATTATGAATTTATGCAATTATCTTTCCAGAGTGCAGGTTTCCTCACGATGTTTTCCTTCACCGGAAGCAAGTGGTGAAAACTAACGTAGCATATGATTTATACAATATTTACATAGTATATGCAATTATAGGTATATTTAAATATATACTGAATTGTAAAAATATAGAGCTATATATATTTTCTGTGCTTTCAGTAACTCAAGTAATCAGGACCAGTCTGTTATCTAACAGAGAAAGTCACCCAGTCCCCGGACTATGTTTGTACAAGTACAATAAACTAAGTTTGCAAGTGTACGAATTGGACAGACTAATGTATATCTTCGCCCCCCTGAATTACGGTTATCACCTATTTTATATTCAAGGGTAGAATTTCCAGAATTTGTGCTCATTTACGTTGTATAAAGAAACTCTTTTTTTCTTTTTTTTCGAAAGAATATTAGGTAAACAAGCATGCAGGTTGCCTGATGGTAAGCAATCACCGCAGTCCTTGGACACCAGCAAACCTAAAAAGGTAACTGAGGCGTTGCCGACTCTCAAAAAATTTGAGTTTCTTAGTCAGATGGTCAGCGGCCAATTTTATTTAAATAAATTATTATAATTTTTCTTTGCATGCGAACCAAATAACAGCGTAATAAAAAGCAAAATTACCTAACATTTTGGTGAGTTTATAGAAATCTACGCAAATCTACAGAGGCAAAATGTTATCGGCGCAAACGCACCAAGTCCAAATATAATATGATAGGAAGCTATAAGGAGTGGTATCTAAAGATCTACCTCCAGTTATAGCTAGTAACTTGTAGTAGATAGATATACAGTCACGTTACCTCACTCAATACGCATCAGCACGAAATAATGTAGGGATAGAAATAACGCTTCATAGCTGAAGACTGAGTTTGTATCCTATACTATATTTCATAATATTCGTATATTTTAGTCTAGTTATCTAGTTATATTAAGTACTGCTTAGTGGACTAATTCTCGTATTCAGTCGCTTCGATATCGTGGCGACTTGCAGTGTGTAAGCGTAATAGTCAAAAGTATGGCATTATATATTGTCGTGCCGCTCACACGCTGCTAATCGCCATGATACCGTAGCGAATTTAAATTAGGTCGCCGAGAATTAGGTCACAGGCTCGGCTGTCTCGCGAAAAATACACTCTTCTGAGGTGGACCTACCCCTCTCAGCTCTCCTCTCAGCCCGTGCGGTTAAATTACACTCTTGTAGTTTAACCGCACTGGCTAAAAGGGGATAGAACAGAATAGAGCTGTCTAGCTTAATAAAGTACTATTCAAGTAAATTGGGATTAAAATCCTTTAATTTATTTATTTATTTAAACTTTATTGTACACACATACAAAAGTAAAGTACAAAAGGTAGACTTAATGCTAAAAGCATTGTCTGACAGTCAAAACTTAGGGTTGAGCAGAGAATTAATTGATCTTGGCGAGGCTTGATTTATTTAAATAAGTAATTAATTTGTCGTACTTTGTTCATGTTGTGCGTGTGATTACTCTGGTACCCTACATCTCAATCCAGAATATTTACCCATGTATAACATGGCTATAAAGTAAAAAGACAAACTTTTATTTATGATTTTGTAGGAATTGAGGTGAGAGAAGTGGATTCCAGTTTCACAGGAATAACATAGTGTCGCACAGATTCGCACTTTGTTGGCAATATTGACAAGACTAGCTTTCGTGGTGTCAGTACTGGCTGGCGACAAACTGCGAGCGAATATCTTAACTTAATCGCAACACAGGATCTTTGATACCTAGCACGGACACCAGATCTCCAGAACGATACTATCCTATATGGTATTAACTTTAATTTTTGTATTTCACATACCTATGTTATTGTCTAAGGCCAGTTGTAGTGGAGTAAATAAACAATTTGTAAAAAAATAACAAATCAATTTTAATTTTTTTTATCGTTTTATCTGCTGGCTTAACTTCTGTACTCGATGTTCTGTGCTCCACCTCATGCATTAGTAGCGAGGACAACGGCACGCGACTCGGTGTGTGACTACAACTACTGACTATGCTTGCTGACTGTTGCTAGTCAAATGTTGTGTATTTATAGTTTGTTATGGTGCTCCGACCATAGATATATTAATAGACCTAATATACCTAATAGACCTAATATTATAAATGCGAATGTGGGTTTGTTTGTTTGTTGGTTTGTTTGTTTGTTACCTCTTCACGCTTTATCTTCTGAACCAATCTTCCTAAAATTTCGCATACACATAGCTGGAAGTACGGAGAAGGACATAGGGTACCTTTCATCCCGGGAAAAAGCACTTCCGGTGGGAAATTCACGCGGGCGAAGCCGCGGGCGAAAGCTAGTAGACTTATAAACTTGATAGTCAAACGAAGCCCACAAACGTTCATAATAGTGTGCTCCAAATTCAAATTTGTTTACAGATTGTTCACAAATTCTATGGAACCAAAACACACCAAAAATGTCAAACTTGGCAAAAATGAGCCTCACAGAAGATGACATGTCCTTCACCAACATAGGCGAAAACCATATCTGACATCCTGCTTTCTCCGCTGTCTGTGTCTCTAAGTAAAATTTAAAAAAAAATCTAGCTCTATTTCTCCGACACGGCAGTTATAAAATGTTAAATAACATTTACTGTCTCATTATTCATTAACTTGTAACATAACAGTGACAACAGATGTTGTATAACATTTGACAACTGTCGGTGTGGGAGCACCATTACAGTCCACTGTTGGACTTTAAAGTCCTTCATTTCTTAATAAATAAATACATACGGACAAATCACACAGATTGAGCTAGCCCCAAAGTAAGTTCGAGACTTGTGTTTTGGGATACTAAGTCAACGATACTATATTTTATAACAAATACATATATAGATAAACATTCAGGTCATTTCGAAAAAGATCATTTTCCATCTTATTTATAGGTATTTATAGTTTGTTACAGTCCATAGTTGGGTAAAATCTTTCATTTCTTAATCCTTCTCCATACTTCTTAGTAATACTATAAATGCGAAAGTTTGGATGTGACTTTGTGAGTATGTTTGTTACTCAATCACGAAAAATCTACTGGACATTTGAAAGGTACACGGGTAGAATAATACCGGGAATAGCATATAGGGTACGTTTATCCCGAAATTCCTTAGGGAGCAAAGCCCTGGGGTTAGCTCGTTTCTTAATATGAGCTACTTTATGGAACACTAGCTGCGTCCAGGGGCTTCGCTCACGTGGGAATTTAAAACAAGATGTAAAACAAATGAGTATCGTGGCACGACATATTATACCATTTTCCGTCACGGCATTCAAGCCGGTTTTACTGCCAAGCCGCGCTAATAGTTGTTTTACGCCAAATTAAAAAACTGTTTAATTCTAAAAAGAACATAAACACGGGACGTTGATGTTTTTCTGTAGCACGGCTACGAAGGTCTACGAAGGACGCTGCTACGAGCGTAGAGAATTTTTAAATATAGTACTTTTTGAAAGCACAAAATGGCGGACTATTATTCGTTATTAATTTAATTTTCAAACTTCAATGTAAAAAAAAAATGTAATATTATCTATTTTAAGTTTTTGTCATATCATCGTGTAAATATTTACTTTCGTGTGATAAGATGTTATTTATGGAAACAGATATTCATCGTAAATTCATTACACGTTTGAAATCCACATTTTTCTAATATTAAATTCCAAATTAAAAGGTTTTCATGTAAAAAACTGGCAAGCTACATTTTACAGAAAAAGGAATAAATTTAATTTGAATTAGGAACGTTCTCTATCTGCGTAGACCTACGTGTGTGTGCGATGCGTATGCGAGGACATGCATGCAATTTGTTATGACGGTTGACGACTGATGTACTGTGATGGTTACGTCAGATGCTAAAACAATGTTTCTAGGCAAATCTGCAAGTAAGGGCTATATCGCACTAATAATTGGTAAAGTTCCTATTTGATTATCAATAACTTTTCTAACCTATATGGCGCTCAATCATGGTCACTTACACAAGAGAGCGGTTCAAGCTAAAGGTTTGCCAGCGAGCCATGGAGCGCAGCATCTTGGGTTTGAAACTGACAGAGTTAGAAAAACCACGTTGCGCTCCATCACAAAACTCAATGATGTGGGAGAAAAGGCGGCTAGCCTGAAGTGGAATTGGGCGGGTCACGTGGCCGTATAAGATGGGCTCACATACTTACCACCTGGGTGCCAGCTGATGGGCACAGAAAGCGAGGAAGGCCTAAGACAAGATGGATGAACTTAGGGCAGTCGACAGAAAGTGGATAGAAAAGACCAGAGATAGGGATACATGGAAAGAGAGTGGGGAGGCTTTTGCCCAGCAGTGGGACTAGCTATAGCTACAAAAAAAACTTTTCTAATCGATATTGACTGGTCGTGTAGGATTTGAGTACCTAGCAGATATTATATTCCTACCTCCTACGAAAGTTTGGATGTGAGTTCGTGAGTTGGTGAGGATGTTTGTTGATCAATAACGCAGAATCTACTGGACGGATGTCAATGAAATTCGATACACAGGTAGAAAAATACCGGGAATAGTACATAGGGTACTTTTTAGACCGAAATTCCCACTGGAGCGAATTCTTACATTTTACACTCCTTATTGTCCAAAAACTTTTTAATCTTGAAACCCTTTGAGTATAGCAGGTTGTTAAAAACTTATCTAGTTTTATTCCTGTTACAATCTATAGTTTTGCCGTGTGAACATCACTTTTCCTCGGAAAATTTAGTTTCGACACAAGGAAAACTATGCAGCGATGACAAACACATCGTTACGTTCACAACACCTTTAAGGTTATGTCATGACGTTTACATGTTTTTGTAGCCCTTTTGCAATAAATGTATTAGGTACTTTACTAGAAGTTACAGACACAGAAACCTACACAAAATAACATAACTACCTACGCCCCGGGGCTTCGCTCCCGTGGGAATTTCAAAATAAAAAGTACCCTATTCGCTAGATATTTTTCTAGCCGTGTACCAAATTTCATCGGAATCCGTCCAGTAGATATAGATAATAATATGTTTGTTACTCAACCACGCTGAGTGGGAGTAACATCAAAACTTTCGCATTTACAGGGTTATTTGTATTAAACGCAAAACCTTCCAAGGGGTGAAAGTACTCATAAATATGAACATCTTTTTGTATGGGACCGACTCTGAAATCTCAAAAAAAAAAATCTGCTGTTCCATACAATTTGGGCGAGTAGGTATTGCAAAATGTATGGAACAGCTGATTTTTTTTTGAGATTTCAGAGTCGGTCCCATACAAAAAGATGTTCATATTACAATACATACAAATAACCCTGTATATTAAGTAGTATTAAAAAGTTTGTTATATTCCCCGCTCGTTTATAAATACGATACTTTTGATGTATGCATGTATTTTACTTAATCACGCAAAATCTATGGGACGGATTTCAACAAAACTTGGTTCACGGGTAGAAAAAAAACTAACATCAAAAAAAGAGAGTTCTCTTTATTCCGTATTCCGTGAATTTATCACAGGAACAGTGCTTTTTTCCGGGATGAAAGGTACCCTATGTCCTTCTCACTACTTCTATATGTATGCGAAATTTCAGGAAGATTGCATTAGTAAACTCCATTTATTCTTACCAGTCCTATCATGTAAGCAATCTTACCATGTCTTTTTATGATTTTACAACAATATAAATTAAAATGGACTTTTTAGGAAATTACTTTCTTGGTTAATAAATGTTTTACTTTAGAATGTTTAGGTTTGAACTAATATTTGATTTATTTTCAACAAAATTCAACAAAAAGTACTGTGAAGATTGTTTACATGATAGGACTGGTAAGAATAAATGGAGTTTAGATAAAACGTGAAGAGGTAACAAACAATTAAATAAACAATTACACTTACTTTCGCATTTATAATTTAGTTAGGATGCGAAAGTGAGTTTGTTTATTACTTCTTCACGCTTTATCTACGGAACCAATTTTCCTGAAACGCATACATATAGTTAGAAGTACTGAGAAGAACATAGGGTACCTTTCATCTCGGGAAAAAGCACCGTTCCCGTGGGAAAATCACGCGGTCGAAGCCGCAGGCAACAGCTGGTATTTAAATATGCATAGTTAGTCACTAATATTGGTAATATTTCTGCAGGAAAGAAAAACTATAAAACATTTAGTACCTCCGTTACGTGCAAGGGCCCTTGCGTAAGCGCTGCTGTTTGCTATATCATTTTGTACTACCAGCTACTCGCTTACGTCATACGTGAGGCGAGAAAATAGCTCTAGGCTTTGCATCTTGTCTATGATTTGACGATGGGGAACTTTCTTTTTTCGAATTGTTTATTTATTTTTTGTGTTTACAGCCAGTATTGGTATTCGATTTATATTTTTACGATTTATTGTGTTTTTTTTTTAATTTTTTGAATACTATTGGTCTTTATTTTTTGTTTGTTGATGGCCAGTACTGGTGTATTATTTTTTATTTTGAATTTTTAAATTTTTTGTGTTATTTACTAGCAAGATAGTCTTTTTTTCTGTACTGCTTTTTATGGAGTTTATATGATTTATACTCGTTCAGAAATTAACTCGTTCTACTCTACATACGTACAACAAATTATATGATGTATGTTGATTTTTTTTTTGTCGTCTGTGTCGTATCTTCAACTTTTCCAGACAAAGAGCCAACGGCCTAAATATGAGATTTGTTTATGTTAAGATAAGATTACGGAAGAAAGTGACTTAACAATCAGATAACCTGTTTTTCAATTCAAATATTGTCCTTTCGTTGTTTTCTCATATTACTTTATTTTGCGTCGGACAATACAATGCCAAAAGGATTTAGTTCAGATAAAAAAAAAGATAATATTTGGAAATTTTTCGTTATTAATCACAACATATTAGTAGTAATAATCAATGACAATTTAATTGCAACGCCCTTGCAGGGCTTATTTGTGCACCTATGTGAAATGTATAAGACCTAATGTATATCAACCATGGAAGTAGTAAGTACTTTGTACAAAGGTACTTATTACTTCCATGATATCAACAAATGAACGCAATAAAGGGAATGAGAAAAAAAAAATCGGTAATAAAAGATAAAAAAAAATGGACATCGAAATACAACTAGTGCGTTAGTACATAATATCTAGATTATAATGGAAAAGAGTTTGATAGCTGATCAAATAATTGAATACACTCTTTGTTTTATTGAGCAAGTGTGCATTAAGAAATTAAATTGTTTTCGGTACGAAGCGGATAGCTTAAGTTTCAATTATTAACTAGCTCTTGCCCGCGACTTCGTCCGCGTGGAATTTTTTTCTTTTTTTCTGTGGTTTTTATCTACGATCAGCGAAGTACAGCGCTTTGAGCAAATGTAAAGGCAGCCAGTTTGTAGGGTGTATTCTCCAGCGAGGCCCTCTCCTATTTATTTATTACTTTCCTTTGTTTTTAAGGATTTATTATGTCCTTCCTCTTCAGCCTCTTTTGTGGAATTTGCGTGGAATTTTCTGTCGTTAATTCTGTTTTTAATTGTCTAAGCGGCGGCGTATTGAGATGAAACTTGCATTTGACCTTCAGTAACATAACTATGAAACCTGCATCAAATTTCATTCAATAGCTTTTGAATGAAATTTGAATTGAAAAAAATTGAAAATTAAATTGAATTGAAAAAAAAAACATTTTAGTTTCTATTGACCCTTTAAAGACCTTAAAGGCATTTATTTCATACATCCATACTAATATTATAAATGCGAAAGTTTGGATGTGAGTTTGTGAGTTTGTGAATTTGTGAGTTTGTGAGGATGTTTGTTACTCAATCACGCAAAATCTACTGGACGGATTTCGATGAAATTTGGTACAGAGGTAGATAATGACCTGGAATAGCACATAGGCTACTTTTTATCCCGGGAAAAAGCACTGTTCTCGTGGGAAATTCACGCGGGCGAAGCCGCGGGCAAAAGCTAGTATATCATATGTACTTACTTCGATGGCTCGACGACCCAAAGAGGATCTTGGCCTCCGATACTAGAAGCTTCCATTCCTTCCTGTTCTTCCATTTCTTCCTCTTTGGGTCGTCGAGCCATCGAAGTAAGTAAGTATATATCATACGTACAGACATAAACTAACAGTTTTATTATGCACCTATAGATATACCTATTTATATCTTTACCGATGAAACATAAAGCATCGAAAATAAACTATCATCAAAGTATATAAACGCAATGATAGTGCTATATCAAAATAAACATGGAACATAGATACGCGAAGGGTCGCACATCCGCGGTTCTGCGCGCGCACTCGCGGATACTCGGCCTTGCGTGTGCTATTCAACTCTGTGACACACTTTTGACTTGGCTTGACGCCGCAGCTCCGCCCAAGCGACATTCAAACTTGTCACTAATGACATAAGAACGCATTTGCAACGCGCGCGCACAAAAATATTGTTTTAATTGAGACAACGCGCGGCGTCCTATCGCGAAATGTCGAAATTTAAATTTCGAATTTCGCGGCTTTTATTCTTTTATGGCCCGTTGGCATTTAGGTATATCGCAAAAAAATGTAACTTGTCAGTTTAAAAAAAAAGTTAACTTGAGATCCTCCTCTTTTTGAAGACTTTTCAGGTTTTTTAAAAGAAACGAGGGCTAGTAGCAAAAATGTAAAGCCCTAGTTATACTACTGAGCTGGGTCAAGCTTTGGGAGGGGCCAAAACAAAATTCTGGATCCGCTACTGTGTGCTGTCTGTGTTGATCTTAGAGCTATAAAAACTTAAAAAAAGAAATGTCTAACTTTATGATGTCAATCATTTTGAGAGAGCATTCGGCGACTCAGTATTATTTTTTAAACAAATTCGCAAATATAAAATTAGACCCTGACTGACTGATTGGTAAATCAACGCAGAGACGAAACCGCTGAACGTAAAAACATGAAATTCTTCAAAGAGGTTCTTTAGCGCATGTGTGCACTAAGAAAATATTTTTGGGGATGGGAAAGGTGCATCTATTACATCTCCTCCCCTAAGGAAAACCAAATTCACGCCGACGAAGCTGAAGGCAGAAGCTTAATATATAGAAATACTAGCTGCGCCCCGGGGCTTCGCTCCCGTGGGAATTTCGGGATAAAAAGTACCCTATGTGCTATTCCCGGTATTTTTCTACCCGTATACCAAATTTCATCGAAATCCGTCCAGTAGATTTTGCGTGATTGAGTAACAAACATCCTCACAAACTCAAAGACTCACAAACTCACATCCAAACTTTCGCATTTATAATATTATTATTATATTATTATATTATTATATTATTATATTATTATATTATTATATTATTATATTATTATATATTATATTATATTAGGATGGGAAAAATTAAATAATATTGTTGACCGTATTGACATTTAGAACTTAATCGATCGAAATCTTATTTTATTTATTTATTTTATTTAACCTTTATTGTACAAAAATACAGAAAACGTACAATAGGAGGGCTTAAAGCTAATAATAAGGCATTATCTACCAGCGAACCTTTGGGTCATGCAGAGAATTATAGGTATTAGTTACATATAGGGTTTTATCATCGATGTTTTCATCGAACACCCAGACAAACGATTTTCACGTCGAGATATCGATTTTCCCTCCAATTTTCCAACCTTCAAGGACTGGCCCCGTTTCGGCTGTCAACAAAAAACATTTTACCTTGAGGGTTGCAAAATATAACCAATGCTTTGACCATGTTTCGACAGCGGAAGGTTGGATTTCACTTAGATTGTCAACTTGTTACTATAGGAGGATGTATTGTGACAGGGGACTGTTTTTAGTATAGACGTAGAAACAAAAATCATTCTTTTTAATAGACATTGATTGTCAAATGAAGCCCAAAAACGATCATAATAGGTAGTGTGCTCATGGAAGTAATAAGTACCTTTGTACAAGTGTGCTCCAATTTTTTTTTATTTACAGATTGTTCACAAATTTCTAACTCTATGGTTTTTAGAGAGAAGTTTTGTTTTTGTCGACCTCCGTGGCCTAACGGTTATCACGCCGGACCGACACCGGAGGTCCCGGGTTCGATCCCCGGTCGGGTCAAGATGGAAAATGTTCTTTTCTAGACTGACCTGAGTCTTGCATGTTCATCTATGTATTTGTTATAACATATAATATCTTGAGTTAGTATCCCATAACACAAGTCTCGAACTTACTTTGGGCCTAACTCAATCTGTGTGATTTGACAGTAAATAATTAAAAAAAAAAACTTTTGGACACTTTTACAGATACAGTATATCTTTATCCCTTACGGGGTAGACAGAGTCAAGAGTCGCGAGTCAAACAGCTAGGAAAATGACTACGTTTAATTACTTGCCTAGGCTAGTCATTTGAAATTAGTTCCTATTACTGTCACTAGGTGCTGAAATCTCAAAATGGCGTCGACACTAAACAAAACTATTGATATATTGCACAGATATATTGTGTGTATTTCCTACAGCGTTACGCAAAAACAGTACTGAAAGTGTTTAGTTATAGAAAAATATCACATTTTAAAGAAAACTTTGATCGAAGACGAGTTGAATCTCAATGAATAAACAAACATCAGCCAGCCACTTCATAATCATGTCATTCATTCATTCATAAAATGTGACATTAAACGATACGGCTGAAAATCATTCAGGTTGCTAGATAAACGTCACCATTTAGGTTAGGCATTTTATTAAACAACTAATTTAACCACTGATTTTAGTCAGAAATGGTCCATCTGACACATGTATGGTAATATCATATCCTAATCCTAAATCCTAATCCATACTAATATTATAAATGCGAAAGTTTGGATGTGAGTTTGTGAGGATGTTTGTTACTCAATCACGCAAAACCTACTGGACGGATTTCGATGAAATTTGGTATACGGGTAGAAAAATACCGGGAATAGCACATAGGGTACTTTTTATCCCGAAATTCCCACGGGAGCGAAGCCCCGGGGCGCGGCTAGTAATATTATAAATGCGAAAGTGAGTTTGTTTGTTACCTCTTCACGCTTTATCTACTGAACCAATCTTCCTGAAATTTCGCATACACATAGTTAAAAGTACTGAGAAGGACATAGAATACCTTTCAACCCGGGAAAAAGCACAGTTCCCGTGGGAAATACACACGGGTGAAGCCGAGGCCAAAAGCTAGTTGAAATATAAATGTGTACCTACTTAGCAGCGGACTGTTGATATATGCTTGTATAGGTCTTCGGTTCTGGATAAATAAATAAAATTCCGGGAGTGATTCACACTTTATTGCGGTTCAAAGAAGAAGAGAACAACAATGTTGCCCTATGAAAAGTTAAAATAATTGTTACCAGTGTTGCTAGTCGCAACACCTACTAGATACTGTTTAGAAAGTTCTAGCCGTTATCATAGACAATAGTCAATAAATCTATATGTATTGCAAAGTCCACGAACACAAGTGCTTAAATCACCCACTATCAGCTACTCCTTTTTTTTTTTTTTTTTTTTTTTTTTTTTTTTTTTTTTTTTTTTTTGATTCGCAGGGGGAAATGCCTTTACACACAGAGTGTGGGACTCCGGGCCGCTAGTCGGCCCAGACTACCCACTAAAACCCTGCGGATGCCGTCGGCCGCTTTACAGGGAGGCGCCTCGGATCTATCTAACACAAGGCGCCTCAGCGACTGGCCGGTCTCTGTTATCGGAGACCGGACTCACCATTCTCAGGGGCACCTTCCGACACCTGGAAGACCCCTGCCGCCGGGTGGGACAACCAGCCCCACACTCTACGGCGCTTGCAGGCGCGCAAGGTAGCGCCTGCGTCGCACACCCCTCCGCCGTCTTCTAATAGGGTCCGCGAGGGGGTGGTCCTCGCGGTCCCTTTCTTCGGCCTCCTCTGCGACATGACAGTCTCGCAGACTATCAGCTACTCCTGGCCTAGACTCCTGTTATCTAGGCTAGAAACTGTCCAATATTATTTAGGTACTGATAGAAGTATTAATACCTAAATAGAAGTGCTTGGAATAACAATCTATATGATTATATATAAAACTATTTTTCCAAAAAAATGAACGGACTTCCATTATAAAACTTAAATCATGAAATAACTTAATAGGCAGATTAATCAAAAAGAAAATTGTATTGGCATGATACCTACTGAATGAGGTGAAGTCGGTGCCAAGTGCAGGAGTAAGGTTAGCCTTACTTTTTGAATTTCTCACGGGAACAGTGCTTTTTCCCGGGATGAAAGGTACCCTATGTCCTTCTCAGTACTTCCAACTATGTGTATGCGAAATTTCAGAAAGGTTGGTTCAGTAGATAAAGCGTGAAAAGGTTACAAACAAACTCACTTTCGCATTTATTATATTAGTTAGAATAGTTAGAATTATTTCTTACTGACTGACAACAACAGCCAAAACTACTGGGCGTAGGAAGCTGAAATTTGGCATGTCCTAAGGGAGTGTAGGGGAGCACTAAGAGAGGATTTTCCGAAATTCCCATAAACACAAAAAAAAATTCTTGATAAATTATATCAACTAAAAAAAATTATCTATTAGCTTTTATTATCCTAATCAAAGATTCTGAATTAAATTGTCTGACGCAAGTTTTCGCCTTCAGAATATCGGTGCAAAATGTCCTTACTTTGTACTTACTGCACAGTACCATAGTGCACGCCTAATTTCAATATGTAATACTATGACGTCACCATGCGTAGCGTGCAGTAACACACGAGGTGCTCCCTTTAACGGGGTTAGTAAAGTCAGTTTGCGAGATTTGAAAATCGCGCGTTTTTTAGGGTTCCGAAGTAAACAAGGAACCCTTATAGTTTCGTCATGTCTGTCCGTCCGTCCGTCCGTCCGTCCGTCCGTCCGTCCGTCTGTCTGCGGCTAATCTCAGAGACTACTAGTACTAGAAAACTGTAATTTGGTAGAGATATACATATTTATTACGCGGAGTGAACTGTAGAATAAAATTAGAGTCAAGTGTCCCCCCCCCCTCGAACAGGAAAATGGTGGAGGGTGGATACATGAGACAAATTATAATAACTAGCAAATATAATGAATTTAAAAGGAAAATTATCACGGCTATGTAGACTTTACACGTTAATGAGTAATAGACGATAAACTTACAAAATTGATTTTAGTATGAAAAATATTCGTAGGAACAATTTTCATTGTATATGATGGTATATACTTAGGTTATTTTCATTAGTTATATAAAAGTGGAAGTATATATAAGTTCATGTGTCCGTATTTCTACAGGATACCTTCCTAGGTACCTTCAGAACCCTAGATTGTTCGTGGCCCGACACGCACTTGACCAATTATTATTTTTTTCTAAGAACGCGTGATTTGGAAATCCGAACGTTTTATTTTTCTTTTTTCTCAGGACGACAGGATAGTAATGATTAATAGATAGTTTTTTTGAGATGAAAATGGAACGTTTTTTAGCTTTTCTCAAGACACAAGTTAACTAAATCTATGTGTTTTGTCCGTATATAGGTCTAATTATATTTATCCTTTTGACAAAAATATTGTATTAGTCCTGAATCTCCATTCTATCAGAGAGCCCACTATTTAGCTAAGCGTGGCCTTCGAGTCTCACGACTTCGTGGCTCTGTCTACCCCGTAAGGGATAAAGACGTGATTCTATGTATATATGTAATGTATTGGTAAAGTAACTAAGTTCAAGTCTAGACCTAGACTAGCTCGTCTAAACACAGCACTAACTATTATCATTTGGTACCTGACTGCATGTTCCACGCATGCGCATACTTATGTGTGTACGGCGCTTTACTGACATTGATACTTGAGGATTTGTATGTGGGAAAATCCCAAGGAGATATTTATTGATTTGTCCGCAGAATGTTTAACTTTGTGCCCAATTTAATAATAAATAGTTAACTAGCTACCCGAACTGGTTTCGTATGTAACCTTCTAATAAACTTATCCTTGAAATGAATGGAAATAAAATATTTTATTTGCTGAATATGGGTATAGATAAGGTCATAAATTAATACTTATATAACAACCAAACATATTCTACTGATGTTACAGCTTGCAAAAATTTAATTACAATTATACAATTCAATTAAATTTCATATGAATCCATACTAATATTATAAATGCGAAAGTTTGGATGTGAGTTTGTGAGTTTGTGAGTTTGTGAATTTGTGAGTTTGTGAGGATGTTTGTTACTCAATCACGCAAAATCTACTGGACGGATTTCGATGAAATTTGGTACAGAGATAGATAATGACCTGGAATAGCACATAGGCTACTTTTTATCCCGGGAAAAAGCACTGTTCCCGTGGGAAATTCACGCGGGCGAAGCCGCGGGCAAAAGCTAGTAGTTAAATAAAATAAAAAATTCCTATATCACAGTATAAACCAGGAAGCGCGCCCCCCTTCTAGAACTACAATAACGAGCTAGCCGCTCTAACCATCTACACACCAAAAAAATATTGCAAAGGAAGTCGTCAATCTGATTTTTTATATGTAAAAACGCCATTGCGCAGCACTGACTTCAGCATCCCCGGCCCCCTCCTTCAGACCGACACCCCCGCTCGTGGCACGGTCGGTTTGCATACATACAATGCCATATTCCAATCCAATTCTACGAGTACCGCCGCCACGCAGCTCTTCCTACTTCTATGGTATAAACCAATAAATGGGTGGAAAACGTTCTGACGTTACGCCATAGCGCGCCAATGTTCAAGGCAACGAACTAATATACCATAGAACTCTAACAACGCCAAAAAAATGGTTCCACGAAATATGCACCTCTGTGGGCGGGGCGTAAAATACACACCTCACTTCGCCTCAGTTCGCCGTGGCGCTGCGAGTTCAACGGTTGTACTTGTACCTAACACATAAGTGTCAATTGTACGTATCATCGAGTAATTTCGCAAGTTTAATTAGAAAAAATATGCCATCGTGTGTCGTAAAGTGGTGTAGAAACCACACAGATATGAAGAACAGCGGAATTACCTTTCTTTCCTTTGCCGAGACTACGTAGTACTTATATTAATTCTGTGCCGAGTCCGAGACTTCAAACGCGAAACGGCTGAGCCGTTTGTTTGAGCGGTAGCCGGCTGCCGCGGTGTGTTAACGCCGCGGAGTGTCTTGTTGTATTTAAGTACATTTGTTTGCGTAAATGGAACCAAGATTAGAGCGTTCGTTGTATGAGAATTACACTTCCATATTTATTTATAATTCAATGGTTCAAGGCTTTCTGTGAGGAGAGTAACAATAATAGATAGCAAACGAAGCGTGTTTTAAGACGCTACCTTGGCTACGGTCGCTACGGCGTAGCTGCTACGACGTAGCAGCTACGATTTTTATATGAATAGCTCTACGTAGCATATTATATTTTAGAGTTAAAATTAGGGTACATCTAACAAAATTGTATGTTATTTACAGAATTATAGTGTAGTTGTTGAGGTAAAGTTGGCTGGAAAGAAAAAATAAGTCTAGATTAGTAGGTAAACGAGCATGCGATGCTCGATGGTTAGCAAACACCGCAGTTATTATTAAAGACGCTATGTCTTTACATGGCGATCCTACCAGAATTAAAAACATATTTTTAATGATATGTACGTTTACTTTACATGGTATTAGTATTTCCTACGTTTAGTTTGAAAGTATGTCTTCTTTAGAGGTTTTTATTTCTTAAAGACATTTCTAGGTCTTTCGACAGATTTTTTAATCTGTCACCCAAATGTTGCCTGTCGCCAGATAAAGTATGGTCCAGTATCAAGACGCGCCGGTCGCGCGCATCGGCCGCGCTATATGGGTCTTGGCCGTACAACTTTTTCTTCGCAACTAAACAGCGCTCACATGTTTATGTTATCCTGGTAGTTTGGGCTGATGTGACATTATTTTTGTTTGTTTGTTTGTAGCATGGAAGTAATAAGTACTTTGTACAAAGTACTTACTACTTCCATGGTTTGTAGTATCTTTATTTGTACTAAGGATAAATAATTGATAATAACATAAATAGAAAATACACAATGGCGGACTTATCCCATGAAGGGATCTCTTCCAGTCAACCAGCGATAGATTGAAAGGAATATTTACTCAATACATTTTTTTTTATTATTTTAGACTGTTATTGTAGGGAATTATCAAATGACTCATCAAAGCTCATCGAAACTTAACAGAAGTATGTATTGGAAAGATAAGGGTTTTATGTCTACTGTTAACATTACAAACATATAGATAGACAGTCAAAAATTCAATTTTCTTTTAACTAGTGGTTCGCCGCGAACTTAGACCTCGCGATTATTATTTTAAAATATCTCAAAAACGGCTGAACCGATTTTGTTGCGCAACGAACTTAAAAATTCTATGGATAGTTGCTACACGTATTCTTAATATCATCGAAATTAATTCAACGGTTCGAGAGTTATCGCGGAACAAACATACATACATACATACATACATACTTACATACTTACATACTTACATACTTACATACTTACATACTTACATACATACATACATACATACATACATACATACATACTTACATACATACAAACAATGTTGTTTTCGCCCCAACTTGAATTATAGCCCTCGCTTGCTTCGCTCGCTCGGTCAACTATTTTGATAAAGCGCCCATTCATGAAATAAGTAACCAAACAAGTTTTATGTCGGCAAAATTTTGATTCCCGTATCAATATGGCTATATGGTTTTAATCAATGTGGAAGTCTATGGGTGACCTATGTCCAGTGGTCTTCCTGTAATGTAGATTATGATGATGACTAATGATTGATGATGAAGATTTTTTTATTGAGACAAAGTTCATCAATACATCAATCAATATCAATAAAAAAAATACATATAATAAAACTGTAACTGGTCTGTGTCTGTACATAGGAGATATTTATGAAAAAAAATAATGAGGGGTCTTTATAGGGCCAATAGAAGCCAAAACCATTTTTTGTAGAATTTTTGTCTGTCTGTCCTTCTGTCTTTCTATCTGTATGTTTGTACGCGCATCACGCAAAAACTACTGGACCAAATTTGATGCGGTTTTCACTGTTGTATTGTTGAAGGTCTAACTTAAAATCTGGCGTAGGTTTCATCTCGATACGCCGCTTAGAACCTGAGATATTAACAATAGTAAGTTACGCGCGGACGAAGTCGCGGGCACAGGCTAGTAATACATAGTTACCATCTCGCCTTTTTCCCGTGGGTAGGCAGAGACTAGCAATTTCCACTTGCTACGATCCTTACAGATCTCTCTCGCTTCCTCTACCTACACTCATCACTCTCTTTATACGTACTCGACGGTTATGGAAGCTTCTAATATCTCCCTTTTAGGAGGAGATACTACATTATATAAAACTAATTTGAAATGTTATTCGTAATATCTCTAAATAAGTGCATTAAATGCGTTTTTAAAATAATCCCCGCATCATAGTTGAAAGTTTGCGAATTGACAAAAAACAGTAATTTGATCCAGTGAGTGAAAATGGTGTTAAATTTCGTTATTTCCATCATATTTCTAATTTATGCTGATAAATATACTAATCTAAACCTACTTTGCATTTTGACGTGAAAAGTTTGTTGATTTTAATATTTGCTGAGTCGTAGTTTCCAAAAAATGTATTAAATAACTAAATCATATTTTAATTTATAACTAACTTCGTCATAAGGCTTTATTATCACATGATTTTTATTTTAAATAAAAAGCAGTATCCGTACAAGGTCAAAACGAAGGCTGAGGATAGGAAGATATGAAAAAAAAAAAACCAAAACAAGAATAATGTTCTTAAATTTAAATGAATTTACAAAAATATGTGTACAATTTCACAAATATGTGTTCAGCAATTTTTGTGTTCAAGAGAAACAAACGCCCTTCCAAACAGACATGTTCTTGTGCCCGACTCACACTTGTCCGGTTTTTCAATGAAAAATGTTGCAATTTTCAATTCGCAAAAGCTATTCAATAAACCAGTCGATAATTGCCGTGTTGTCAGTGAATTCGATCACTGTTACGAGTACTCGAATTCAGTTGTGAAATACCTGTTACAGCTACCTGTGACACGTACTATTATTCAAGATATTATTTGTTTGTACTCGTTCATTGAAAAACTTTCAGTACGAATATTTTAAGGAATTTTGTGGACTAATATCCAACTCAGATTAAGGAAATTGATCTCAGGTACTACTTTCAAAACTCTATGTGCAGTGCATACCCACCAATACCCATACATACCCTTCTGGAGTGCCATATATGACGTTACTACAAGATAAGAGTTCCTGGGGAACCCAGGGACCATGAGGGAAGCCTGCCATACACCTTCAGCGGTTCTTCGCTTCCTAAAGGAGCTGGGCTGGCTTGAGTGAAGTTCCGGCTCAACCTCCTTACGCAAAGGACCCAAGTTCGAGTCCTAATTGCGGAAAACTGTTTTCGGAAGAAGTAAGTACCCATACATCGTGTATCTCTCTCTCTCAGCCGAAAGACGTCCACTGCTGGACAAAGGCCTCCCCCAAGAATTTCCACAACGACCGGTCCTGCACATCGTGAATAGTAAATAGGAAAAATAGGTTGCAATTTTTAACGTGAACAGAACTAATTTATTACATGTCTTATTTGGGATGTTTTTTTTATGTTTTATGGACTAAAATATATTGTTTTTATCCAAGGGTGGTTCCGTATTATTTGGACTAAAACAAGGCACAACTACTGCCATCTAACGACAGAAATAAGCGAAGATTTTTATGCTTTTCAAATATTGAAAAGCACACGCGAATTTCATCATTAAATAAGTAGCTTCGTGTAACTGTTTGTTACTTTTTCTAGCAGAAACCTATAAACCGATTAAGATAAAATCAATACATACTTATATTAAATTCTCCCATTTCCGAGTGACTGACAGACAACGCACAGCCAAAACTACTGGGCGTAGGAAGCTGAAATTTGGCATGTAGGTTCCTTAGGGAGTGTAGAAGAGTACTTAGAGATGATTTCCCGAAATTCCCATTTGAACAAAGTCCTGTGCCCAATGCTAGTTATATATATGTGACCTTACATATATTGCAACGTTCAAAACTAGATATGAAAATGTTCTCTATATTTACACACTCGGTGAAACGGAACATTTTTTTTAAATTTGGCAATACATAACGAAGAAAGCCTAACTAGTTTTGCCGCATTGTTTGCTTACTGATGACCCACTTTGGATGTATGACTGTGTATGGCTTTGTAAAAAAAAATTGTCGATAAATTATTTTCTTTTAATGCGTGGATGTTTTGCTTTCATGCAAAGATTGTTGTACCTATAGATTTTCATAAACTTTAATATGAAGGTAGGTTAGAGCTGGTACATGGCGTTAGTCCACCATATTTGTACATATTTTTGTAATTATGTGCAAGAAAATCCATACTAATATTATAAATGCGAAAGTTTGGATGTGAGTTTGTGAATTTGTGAGTTTGTGAGTTTGTGAGGATGTTTGTTACTCAATCACGCAAAATCTACTGGAAGGATTTCGATGAAATTTGGTACAGAGGTAGATAATGACCTGGAATAGCACATAGGCTACTTTTTATACCGGGAAAAAGCACTGTTCCCGTGGGAAATTCACGCGGGCGAAGCCGCGGGCAAAAGCTAGTTTTATATAAATAAATAGGGATTAAAAGTAGTGTATGTGCTATTCCCGGTATTTTTCTACCCGTGTACCAAATTTCATCAAAATCCGTCTAGTAGATTTTGCGTGATTGAATAACATACTTACTTCCACACTTTCGCATTTATAAATATTTAGTAGGAAGTCGCGTAAATACGAGTGAAATAAATAGTATGGTTCAGTTTCTTGATAAATGTAAGCAATTGGTATTGTGTCTCATCAGCTATACAATTTTGCGGTTAGTAACAAGTACTAACAACATGGCGCAGAAAAATAAATAAATATTCATTACAAGACTTAAATTTGCAAAGACGTATTATTGCAAACTTTTTAATTTTAGAAGGGGGCGCGCGATCCAGTTCCATTCATTGGAAGCACAATAAAACAGATAATAAATAGTTGGAACTGGTTGGCTGTACGTTACGCAACCAACGTGTTATTATTTAAAAAGAAACCAGATTTCGTAGCGGTACTTTCTTGAGACTGGCATGCATGTCCTTTATTATTTTAAAATTCGAACGCTTTTTTACCGTGAAAGTAAATACAAGCGAAATGTCAATTTAAAAGAAAATTAAAAGTAGACGCGTTCAGATACGCGTATGGCTTTCGAATAATTTCTTTTTCCATTAGGGAATGTCCTTTTTCGTAATAATTGGGGAAACGTCAACCTTGTTTTATTACGTCACTCAAAGAATGAGATAGAGCTATGACAACAACAGAAACGGCAGTTAACGAATTTTAATTGGGCACTTTCTTAACGTGTAACTTTCAGTTGCGTAACTATCAAACGAAATGAGAAACAATTATGTATGTATTAATACACCGGAAAAGATGTATTTTGCTTACTTTCTAGAGATTTCGTGATGTTTTTTTCACGCCGCTTCTAAGATTATCTCACATCATTGTGTGTCATGTAATATTAAAATATTAGGTAACATCTTTTATTTAATAAATGGAAACGACTTAATTAAAAGTTAAATTCCAGCATTACTGTGAATCAAAGACGTAATTTAGAGCGTAAGTATTCGGTGCAAACGTAGAATGTTGTACTTATAGACCATGTATTGAATAAACAGGGCTAAAATTACATGTGGAAAATTGCTGTATTAAAACTAATTTAAATCGATAAAAAAACAATACAAGAGCTTTTAAAATCGACTTAAGTACATGTCATGCCAAAAATAATTTAGTTTTGTACGATTTGGTCGCAGAATGATCAATCGATTCAGTAAACCTTTATTAAATTGATTACATTAATCAATTGAAAAATACTCTTGTAATCTTTTTATTCAAAGAAAGGATACCTTCGCCCAGCAGTTGAACACTATATCAGACTATTAAAAAAAGGGAATTTATAGATTTTTTATAATGTGTTCAGATTTTGCATATTGACCTTTTTGCGACTGATAAACGAAAATTAAATTGAAATATATTCTATAAAAATTGAATATTATATTTTTGTAAACTACATGCTATTTCGAGGTCTACAGTTTGCACCGAATCGGTCCCTTTATTAACTGGAAATTACCTTTAATGCTCCCACCTGAGGTGTGAGGTTGCTGGCTCTGCTGCACGTTGCTCTGTGCCTCCAACTTGCTCACAGAATTCCACATATCAAACATGTTCAACATGTTTGTCCCCTAGGGACCAATGTCACACCAACTTATCCATAACACTGAGGAGCACCCACTTCAGTCAAACCATATTTTTTATCACACACTGCAAAAGTATCAAGATTGTTCGACGTTGTACAAAAATCTTATAAGGCTATCTCTGATCCCAGGTTTAATTTGTAATTTATTGCGTTTTCAATATATATTTAATTCTACAATTATAAACTTTCTCAAATGGTCAACTAATGTAAATACTATATCATCTCAGCTAAGTTTATATTGGATTTAAATATCAGTCTAAAATTTTCGTTCGTAAGGTTTGGGTTTACTTGCTCGGGAAGTACATACTTGTGGGCCTTAGATTTCTAATATTTGTGAGTATTTCTTAATTATTGTATTAGATAAAAACTATTGTTTTGTGATTATATATTGCGTGTAAATTTAATAAATTGTGATATTTATTTTTTTATATATTAATTAAATGCATTCGGAATAAAAATTAACTATTGTCACCGGGCCGCGTCCTCATACAAAATGCGTTTTTGGTAATCTGTGGTTCCGTATACGGTTTCTGTGTGTTGAGTGAATCCGTTTTTTCCTCTTCATAGTTCGTTCAATCGCCGATTCGCCCTTTCCTCTCGCACTTGTGACCGGCCAGTGTTACAATGCGGTTAAATCACACGCGTATCCGAACATCTTCCAAATTCGAATTCGGTATATTGGCACTCAAGACTTTTGTTTTTTTTAAAGCACGGATTATTAGAATGTCTATGGTATTGCGTTGTATTTTTGGAGTTTTTTTAGTGGCGTCGTCGCTTGCACTGAGTGCAGTTGCAGTGGGGGGTTTCAGCATGAATTCAGCGGTGGGGGGGAGGGTCGGAAGTGGCAGAGCGGCGTGCGCATGCCCGCCATCGATCCCGCGTGGCCAGCGAGGTATCCCGACTGAAACACTTCTTTCTTGCTATGTGTACAGGCTATGGTTAGTTTGTGGTAGGTATACGTAGAGGCGTCGGTCCTCTATTATGTCATTCCCTTTGATGTTCGCTCTGGGTATTTTATGTACAGACTGCAAAGAAGGAAGACAGATTCTAAATTTAAAAATTCATGCCAGTGTCAAAAATGTTACTTAAATTTTTTTTTATCATGCAATCTTGTTTAGTTACTTTAGATAGGAGTTTAATAACACGATAGTTATTTTGGTCGGTCGTGCATTGAAAAACGTTGCGACACTGCGACTACAACTCTTGCATAACTCTGCTTCTATTAATATTTTATTCAAATTGTTAAGATGAGTCGTTTATATGAAAATGTTTTATCTATTCATAGAAATAAAACACGTAGAATTATAGGCGTACGTATAGGCGGCGCACTACGTGTATGTGGGAAAAAAAAAAATATTACAGGGAAAAAGGTGTTTTCATGAAAATTCGTATGGTCAACATAACAATAATCTATTCAAATTCATTGAAAAGTCATTACTATGTATTTGCGTTAGAGTTGTAAGTTCTGTACAAAAATATGCAATAGATGCTCAAAATGTGATTCAAAATTCAATCAAACGTAAATTAGTACTTACATATTAACAAATAGTGAAAGATATAATGTCTATTAACAAACCCTAATATAATGTGAACGTATTTTTGTCCGTCACGCGTTAATTTTCCATTATTATATTGAAATTGGGTGTCGCAAATCATTGCTCGGAAGGTTGATTGGTCGATTTCACTTCTGCTGAAGGACTGGCAATCGACACAGCAAGCGAACGAAAGGGTTCGATATTTGAATGTTGACACTTCTTAATATTCTTAATTCTAATAAAGAACTGGCAATCGACACAGCAGCATGTATTTTTTCTTCGTCAGCAGCGCAGAAGACAAAAGGGTTCGAAACTTGAATGTTGACACTTTTAGCTTTATTTAATTATGCGGTATTAATTTGAATGTTTTTAAATGAGGAATTTTAAAGCACAAATTACTGACTGAGGTGGTATTATTTTTAGTGCCATTGTAAATTGCTTTATTTTCGTTCATTTTTATGATTTTAACAAAAAAGTGTATATCGACAAAGTTGTAGTTCGTAAAATTTGATCAAGGGAATTGATCCCTTGATCAACTTTTACGAACTGGATGTACAAAAGCAGCATTCCTATGGTCGCATTTGTATAAATATTTCAGGGGTCTTTCAATCTAGGATGAATGGTACAAAAAGTTCTCAACTCTGAGAAAACTAGAGGTTACATAGAAAATTATATTTTCCTTGAAAAGGGAAGCCTTTTTCTGCGAGTGGGAACTCCCCTGTGGATTCGAAAACCGTTTGCTCGATCAAGCTCAAACAAAATCGCATACAAAACTGTTTAAAATGTAAAAAATCTCGATTTCGATCTCATATTTCAAATTCTGAGTAAAATGACTCACGTACCATATTAACGTACTCTTTTAAGGCGGGAAAGAGAAAGTACGAGTCTGTAAATAAGTTTCAGATCTTTCAAGTCTTTCACTTTGCACACTTAAAAATGTTTAAGTTTAAAAAAACGGTCTGACTTCTGACTGACTCACCGCCATTGATTTTTTTGTTAATTTCAATTTATATGCTGGAGAAGAAAAAAGTAATTTACATAAATAGAAAAAGCCGTAGGTCAAAACGTTAAATATATTATCGCATTAACTTTTTCTCTTATGTAAGTAATACTTAAGTAATGATTTTAATCCACACTCATATTTTTTTTATTTCTGATTGATGAAAATATTCTAAGGTTTTGATTTATATTAAAGTTAGTTTTAGTTTATTCTTTAAGTTGTTTACTTTAATTTTAGTTGTACTTGTTAATTTGTTTTATGTACTTTTGTCACTGTGTCATTGACAAAGCAAAATTTGTAAACGATACGCTTTTATAAACAAGATAGTTCTGTTATTTATATTACACCTAAACTAGCTTTTTGCGTAAATACATAAAAAACTCAAGGACTCCTAAACAAAACGTCAAGGACTAAAAAAAATTCAATACTTTTTTCATCCCTATTATAGAGTCAATCCATAGACATATACTACAGTCCATTCAATCAAATATTTAAAAAATATAACCCATTTATATTTTTTTTTACTAATTTAGGAATACCAAAGAAGAGATGGGTGGATTAGGTCAAAGACAGTTCAAATAGGAAAGGAGTGTCAAATGAAATGATATAAATGGAACTAACATACTATGCCGAAACCACGTAAGTAGGAAAATATCAAAGACGATATTTTGTCCATCGAGCTTAAAAGAAAAGATGCGATACGAATATAACGTTACCCGGCGTCCTAGATGAGTGACAGAACGCTGCGCTGCACGATGCGATGCTGTGCTAAAGTCAAAATTGCACGCGACAACATAGGCCATATACATACATTTGTTATTGACGCATCGCGCCACGCTGCCTTGCTGCTTTTGACGCTCACCTAGGACAATGTTAGAGCGAGAGGGACATTAATCAGCATTCGACGCAGGCGCAGGCGACAGCGTTGCGCAACGTTACGTCGCCGCGCACGCACGAAAGCTACTTTTGGAGGAGTGCGTGCGAGGCATGAGCGGTAGCGGGCGCGATTCATTTATTTATTTTATTTTATTTGGAGAACATGACAGCTTTGGAATATCTATAAATATTATCTTGTACATGTATGATTACTAGATTTGATTTATGGCGCATGACATCTTTTCCCTTACCTTTCTTGAGGTCTGTGGATTCGTTATAACAGTTTATTCATCATCAAAAAAATATATGGGGTAGGTGTGACGAATTAACTTTCAATGTACAAGTACGTGACTGTGGCAAACTAATAAAGTTAACACCCTATCTTGTAATCCATGGGAGTCATTTCGTGTCGTCGAGTGTAGAAAGCTGGGAAGACCAAGCAGTGAATATTGTTACAAACAGTACGTCTTCTTCCCTTATGGGGTTGACAGAGCCATGAGTAGAACTCGAAGGACGGGCTTAGCTGGGGACCAATTCCACTAATTACAAACGTAGATATTGTGTCTCACTTATGTCTCAAGGGCCAAAGAGATTGTACTGTAATACGATCTCTATGTTTTAGTACAATGTCTTTGAGATACAACTGGTGCACGATATAATAATAAATAATAATAAAGCCTCTTTATTCCATAATTAATTGTTACAGCATGCATCTGACTGACATAGTATTAAAATCAATAAATAAATCATTTGAATTACATAACTAAAATGAGTGTATATGCATTAAAATTTATATATTGTTTATAGGTGAAGTTTAATGATTAATTATGGACCCCTTTCTGGGTAAAGGCCTCCTCCGATGCACGATATAGTACGTTTTTAATTGTATAATAGAATCGTAGCCCTGAATAGCTGGCTTATTGGTGAAATGGAGATTTAGATCGGTGACAGGTTGCTAGCCCATCGCCTATGTGAAGAATCCCTATGATGAAAATAAATATGAGTATTGGGGTTACCCGAATGTACATAAAACGCTTATATTTAGTAGATAAATGACGTTAAAGTGTATAAACAGCGTTTCTAAAACCATAGCTGCTTGAAAGGAAACACCCGTTTGGGAGCTACGATACAGACAGACATACAAATACATAATATGCCAAACTTAACCGTTTTCACAACGAGGTTTAAAATGTACAAATAAGGATATTTCACAAAAATCGCTGCCTCCTCTCCTTGGACCACACTCCACTAGTGAAAGTACCCACTGCCAAAATCCCATGTGAAAGTGGCGAGAGTTGATCGGCGTAATTATTATTACCATTATACGATATATGCTAAAAGCAAAGCCGGATGTATCGAGTCTCGGGTAAGTATCGATTAAAAATATATTTTTGGCTGTACGAGCGGCTTCTTTTGCCGACGCGGCGGATGTGCTCCATTTTCAAATTTGAATTTGAATTCCTGAATATATTCCTGTTTTGTGGATAATTTTAAACAAATCGTTATTAAAAAGTTAACCGATAAACAAGGTAATATAAAAATAAAAAACACGACTGGCAACTCACATAGCCTAGGAATGCAAAGAATCTTAAAATACCTCTCACTTCGAAATCTGTTAAGTCGTTCAGGACGTCTAACTTAGATATATACATACGTGAACCCTGAAAACATAACACTCTTTTTTGGTCAGTCGTGTAAAAATGGTTAAAGAATTTCATTATCAATGTGCGACCAATAATAAAGTTATTTAGAGCAATCCTTATCATTTACACTACAGTAAATTATTATATTTGGCACACTGGTAGAATATAATCTGATATACCACATATGGTACTTTTTATCCTGAAATTCTCACGGGATCGGAGCCCCGGGGCCAAACTAGTCGGTATGTAGTCCATCTTTATTTTATTACTAACTCTTTGACTATAAAGCCGACCGATCACCGCGATTTAAGCTAAATCAGCTCGCATAGCTGAGCCAGGTTTTCCACCGCAAACTATTCCAGCTCAGCTAAGCAAAATAGAAATATTTGTAACTAAGTTTTGTGTACTAAACTTTGAGTTTCGTGTCTACGCTCTGTCTACCCCGTTAGATATAAAGTCGTTTTACTGTATCGAAACTAAGTTTGTAGTGGACGACCGGCTTCGTCCGCCAATCCCTCAAGTATTTTACCTTCAAACAGCTAAGTACGCATACCTGCGCCTGGGCCGGCTCGCGTGCCGCAAGGACAAGCGATCACGTTGTAATTAATAACTAATATATTCGCTTTGTTCTCATCTTGTAATTCGGCATTGACACGTAAGATTCGTTCATCCCACTTCTGCTGTGGGGTTTTTCCAATTTTTTAACTTGATTGCCCTCCGACCCCTCCCTAAACTATCGTCGATCAAATAAATATGTGGTTGGGTAGACTGACTTTGCGAATGGTTGGCACCATGGTGTGAGTGCCATAAGACTCTATTTAGATTGGCTGATTTTAACCATTTTGTGATGGAACGTAGTTCCAATCGGCCAATTCAAAAAGAGTCCTTATACCACTCATACCGTAGTGTCAATTCTTCGTGGTATCAGTCGGCCCCCTGGCTATCATACAAAGATAATGGTGGTGGCCCAGATGACTAGCCGTCTCGCGTCCTATCGGGGCAGGTTCGAATCCCGGGCAAGGCTAGACCTCTTCGTCTGTAATCCATCTACCTTAGAATTAACGCATATACTGTAATATCACTACTTGTACTATTATAATCTATTCTGTGATATCACATGGATCTGCAGATACGGTTTACCTCCACAATGTTTGACTATTGTTTGCTAGTGTGTTTATGGCTGCCGCTAGATGACGGGAATCGTCAAATTATATGTTTATATCAGTTAGTTCGTCATCAGAAAAAATATATGTTTTATGTGTGACGAATAAACAGCGTGGCATATTGACTATGGCAAACTGACACATGCCCACATTGAGTTACGTGTCATCACTTACAGTTAATGGATACAAAGACTGATGACGCCGACATTAACTTTAAAGTGCGTTTGCTTAGCGTAACGGTTCGAACACTATTTACAAAGTATTTTAAGTAAAGTACTGTTATTTAATATAGAAATTTGATATGATGAAAAAAATCCATTTAATAAAAGAATTTTAAGTAAGTTTACATTACTTAATAAGAACTTAATAAATCATTTATTTATTTTAATTTTTGACGTAACATTAGCGCCATTGTTTAAAATAATATTTGAAGTTAAATAAATTGCATTAAAAAGTACCAGAGCTGGGCAAAAGCCTTCCCTTTCTGTCCCAAAAATTGTCAAAAATGTCTATTAGCTAAATAAAAAATATAGTAATATATGCTCTATGCCTCCATAGAGTTAAAAAGAGACCAAACCATTGTTCGTTCAGGGCTGCACAGAGATTTATCTAAAACACTTTTCAAAGACTTAAAAAGAAAGTAAGAAGCGACGAATAAACTATTAGTAATTTGAAAAAAGAACGAAAGTTTGTTAACTATTCATAAAAATACAAGAACGTTTTCACCCCAGTAGTTGTTCATTGTTTAAAAGTTTCTTAATTTAAATTTATAACTGGCTGAGTGGAAACGACTATTTATCTTTTAAAAAATAAATGTCGTAACCGAGAGTGGTTCAGAGTAATATAGTCTATGGATGATATTAATCGGCAATTTAATAAAAGCTATATTCCTTGTAGCTATAATATTATGTTATACTTCTCATTGTAATAGTTTTCTTTATTAAGAGAGCGAGTGTAACAGATAATAATATTTTTATTGCCATATACAGCCGTAACATCGACCTAAATATTCATCAAACAAAAACAAATGATAACTTTTTATCAGGAAAAAACAAATATACGTAAAAAGTGCCCTTCAGAGCCGAAAGAGAAAAATAATATTTCCCAAGAGTTTCCTAACATTCTCTGTCCCGTTCTAACGCAAGGTCGTTTTCTTCTGTCGCACTCGCACAGTGCAATACGAGATCTCATGCAACTCCGACCTTGATACATTGCAAGTTTCGTGATAGATAATTGGTATACGGGTGACTATAATACAAGTAAGGTACATGAAAAATATTTTGAGTGAAAAAATAAAACAATAGAAAAAATGAAAAATATTAGACCTGTATTAGGTTCTAAAAATAACTAATTAAACAAATGTAAGTCAAAGTTAGGCCCACAAGTATGTCAACGTGCATGACTGCATGTTCAAAGTACAACGGACGAACAATCTCAAAACGCTTACATTAACTACTCACATTGAAGGCAATGCATTAGGTACAATCCAAAAGTCACAGATTATTCACCAAAAGTCCAAAACACTGGCCAGCAGCCGGCCAACAATCCAACGAGATTTTAAAAAACAAAAACTTAAAACACTGCCAGTCAAAAAGATGCGAATTTAAAAATTTTGCGAAGCTTCCAAATTTGAAAGTTTCGGCGCGAAGTGCGGCCGCGCGCGTGCGTCCTGCAACACAAACTGAATTTTGTAAGCGCAAGCGAGTGGTTTGGCTCACGCCGGCACACAAGGCAGAATTGTGAAGGTACTGGCCACCACAGCCATTTAATTCAAAGTTGTTCTAACCATCAAATCGAACATGTTCTATTTGCTATGTATGCAAAATTTTCAATTCAGAATCAGCCAGTGGCATCAATTTTTAAATAAAAAAAAAACTTAGACTGCCAGTGACATGGTCATTAGATAAAAAAAAACAATACATAAAATCCCAAAATTAATACTGAAGTGACTTCAAGAATGAAAACAAACGCCAACACATTTTCGTAACAGTTGTTTTGAAACAGAGAGACATATTAAAAGAGTAAAATAAACTAAACATCAATCATTGTCTCTGCAACTTTCCCAGTTTTCCTTTAAAAAAAAATAACTAATCGATTGACCTATTTTTTAAACTGTTTTAAAAATAATTTCGCCCTTCAGTGGGGCTTTCGCAAATTTAACCCTTTGTTCATTGCCCCTGTACAAAAATGACAGGACATGTAAAGTCCATTGCTCGCGAACCGGCCGGCGACCAGGGAGGGTTTAAATTCGCATTTTATTATTCATAGACAAAACCAGAAACTCGAACCCTCTTTCGAACGTTCCAATTGAAAGTTCAAAATTTCAAATTTATATGACCACTCCACAGATTTTTTTTTTTTAGAATGTTTATGTCTGTGGTTCACTTTATAAAACCCAAGGAATTTATAACCAATATTCCATAATAAAACCATAGATCACTAAAGAGTAATAACCTCAATCTTATTTATCGACAACTCACAAAATCTGTAGTTTTGTAGAAGGCCACAAAATAAACACTTTCTATATCCCTAATAAAGAGTCACAAAAAGCAAGGTTATGTAAATGAAAAGAAGTTAAACTCATTAACGGTTTCACAAATAGTAAAAATCATCCTTTTCTATATCTCTCCCAGAGAATAAAAGAGGTCCAGGATGCCTCTTGTCTACGTGCTGGACGATAAGGAAGCTAACCCTTAAAAGAAAATTTATCCGACCTAACAACCCTTGACAGAATGTCTTGGCGCCAAAGAATTAGGAGAGCCGACCCTACCTAATATGGGAAAAGGCAAGGAAAAAGAAGATTATTTTCTATATATTATATTCCCTTATTTATATAATAAAGTAGAAAAATATCAGCTAAAAATTAACATAACTCGAAATTTTAATCCGAAGTATTTCTCAACTAAAAGCTATATCTCATAGATCATCGATATAAATCAATGTAGAATGCTATACCCACCCAGCGTACGTAGGTGGAAATGGCAAAACTTAGTAATTAAACACTATTAATATAGCGAAGTTTGTAGGTATACCGATGTGGTAACACTTACAAGTCGTAATATTCCTTCAATTACGGCGTTTTAAATAACAATTGCTTAACAATAGACGCAACTCCCGATGCGGTGTCTTCGTCGTTGAAGGAATATTTCGTGTAACACGGAGTTTGAAAAGTGTCGTGGAAATACTATTTTTAGTAAATACAAGTCTTTATTGAAGAAAAACGATATAGTTCTTGTTAAGACGAATCAAACAAGCCTAAATTTACATCGCACAAGTTACGATTGGTGTCCAAAAGGTCCCAGCTTTGATTCCTACTCGTGCCTCAAGAGTTTGTATACCAATCTGACTCATGTTCACAAACCTGACATACCGCATAGTACTATAAAGCTCTTTAACTCATTTACATCCAATCGGATCGAATTTGCATTCAAATTTAAATTTCAAAATTACGTACACATTTTTTTTTCCTAGCCTGCTGAGTCCCACAGCTGGACAAAGGCCTCCCCTTTCTCCTTCCACAATTCTCTGTTGAGTGAAGCCCGCTCTCACTCCCGCAGATAACTTTCGATGTCATCTCGCCATCTCATTCGCGGTCTTCCCCTACGCCTACGCTAAAACAATATCGGTTCTCTAAAACTCTATTTATGGACAAAATATTAATACTATTTCAGTCGCTTCGGTTTTATTAATGTATAGTGATATATAATGTTTAACATCGGACTCTATTTCGAATAATCTTTATTTGCTGACAACTAATGTTATAAATGCAAAAGTGAGTTTGTTTGTTTGTTACCTCTTCACGCTTTATCTACTGAAACAATCTTCCTGAAATTTCGCATACACATAGTTAGAAGTACTGAGAAGAACATAGGGATTTACCTGCACCTTTCATCCCAAAAGCTCTGTTCCCGTTTGAAATTCACGCGGGTGAAGCCGCAGGCAAAAGCTAGTACAGTATAAAAAGATAACAAAAATATAGAAATGTTAAATGCAGCCAAATACTCTAAATATTTTTTCTTTATTCGCAGATCGTATTGTGATTTGTCAAAGTAGCCATTTTAGTTAGACCCTGATTCTCTGATTTTTATACATCATCGTATCATCTGTAGCATCCCTTTTCAGAAATCCCACAGATTTCAATCAAATCTAAGTATGTCTCCGAACAAAAATGTCTAGTCGCATCGTCCTTTATTACCACAGTTAGTAGAGTGCCACAATAGATACACGGTAACCTAATTTCAGCAGATAACGCAATGATAATGTATCTCGGGCAATGACCGATTGTACCTATTTCGTGGGGCCAATTTCTTTCTAGACGAAGACGTGCGTTGTCTATTTTTAGCCCCTGGTGTAAAAAAGGGGTGTTTGTCTTGTGTGTAAAAGGTCCTAAAGGAGAGAACCGATGTTTGTTTTATAGTTTTTTTAATGCTTTCGTTTAAAAAAAATCTAAAAAAAAAACAATCCATACTGAAAAATTAATCCATACTCTTAAATGCGAAAGTCTGTTTGTTACGCTTTCACGGCTAAACTGTTAAATTGATTTTGACGAAATTTGGTATGATAGTGGAAGATCCGAAGTCAAATATAGGAAAAAAATCAACTCGCAAGGAGCTGAAATGGGGGGTCTAAGTATGTTTGAAAAACACAAGTTATATTTTTTAAGGCCTTAGGTGTGTTTTTATGAGCAAAGCATGACGCGAGGTATCCCGCACCCCCGCTGTATAGAGACGCGCGCTCAGAGACAACGCGAAATGGGTGAATGATTTTTGTTTTATACACATTAGTATGAAAAATGTTGCTCGATTTGAATGAAAATCTAAGCGATTGAAGTATAATAAATGGTGTATTTTTTGATGTAAAAATTTTCCCGAACGTCATTGCCATTTCGGAACAGTAAGGAAATTATATAAATTCATGCCGTTCCGTTTTTATTTTTTTTCATATAGTAGTTTTCATGTTACAATAAAAATAATCTAAACAAATGTTCTTGAAGAGTTGATAGTACACATATATTTTTTTCAGATTTTTCTGGCTAACCATAGCTGAGCATTAGTATTTAGGAAAACACCATTTCACAGGCCTATTCAATCTAAGCGCCTTAACTAGGTAAGGTAGTGGCAAATAAAGTGATTAATTATTAAATAAATTACTTAAAAATTAAATAACCGTGAATTATTGCAATAATTAATGAAAATCGAAACGTTTGCGAGTGCAGGCGCAGCGAAATTCGATACTTTTGTCCGGCACGTGGCGCCGATCTATCGGTTGGTAACAGATTCGATTCCAGGCTACGTCCAAAAAGTACCTACTTGAGGAAATAGTGCAATTTGAGCTGGGTGGTTCGATATAATATTTATTTAATCAATGTAAACTTTCGTCTACGGTTTTTTATTTTACTTATAACTAGGGAAGGATTTCTCGAAATTTCCATGGGAATGAAGTTCCGGAACTTTATTCCCGTGGAATCCTTCCCTAGTGTTCCCCTACACTCCCTAAGGAACTTACTCGCTAAATGTCAGCTTCCTACGCCCAGTAGTTTTGGCTGTGCGTTGTCGTTGTGTCGTCTGTCTATCACTCAGACAACAACGGAAGAATTTTATATACATACGAATATAGTTGACTAGCTTTTGCCCGCGGCTTCGCCCGCGTAAATTTCTCACGGGAACAGTGCTTTTTCCCGGGATGAAAGGTACCCTATGTCCTTCCCCGTACTTTTAGCTATGTGTATGCGAAATTTCAGGAAGTTTGGTTCAGTAGATAAAGCATGAAGAGGTAACAAACAAACCAACAAACAAACAAACAAACAAACTCACTTTCGCATTTATAATATTAGTTAGGAAGTTAGGATTAGGATTGATAAATATTACTTTTTAGTTTTAGTTATTAAATCTTAACAATATTTTTATATGTAGTACGTATTTAATTAACTAGCTGCTCCCTGAGGCTCCGCTCCCATGAGAATTTTAGTATAAAAAGTATCCTAAGTTCTTCTCAGTACTCCTAACTGTGTGTGTGCGAAATTTCAGGAAGATCGGATCAGTAAAGATAAGGCGTAAAGAACTTATATTACAAACGCTTTCGCGTTTATAATATTAGTTATGATTGAGTGGGATTTGGTGGGATATAATAAAAACAGGAAAGAAAATAATGATAGAATGAAAAAGGTGAAACTTCCCGCCAAAATTCCGGCCCGCCCACTGACTCAGGCCCACCGAAATAGGCACTTTCTATTTATCATACAACATACAAGCCCAGCCATACATTGTTCGCGTATGGCGTCATAAGACATAAAGAGAATATTTTCACAGTTTGGGCACGACTTTGCCTAGCCTAGACAAATATAAATAGTACAAAGTGTCATATAAGTTCATCATACTAACTAATATTATAAATGCGAAAGTTAGTTTTTCTTTATTTGTTTGTTAACTCTCATCACGCTTTATCTACTGAACCAATCTTCCTGAAATTTCGCATACACATAAATAGAAGTACTGAGAAGGACATAGGGTACCTTTTATCCCGGGAAAAGGCAATGTTCCCGTGGGTAAAGCTAGTAGTACATGTATGTGTGTATTTCTATTATGGACTGTCTCAGAAATATATATTTTTTTAATAACAAATGGATAAGACTGGCACAGAACCGTAGAAAATGGCATGATAAAGGGGAAGCCTATGTAGAGTAGTTGGCAAATGGTATTTAAAAATGATGATAATGATCATACTATGACAAAAATAATTCCCCAAATTAATCCACGGTCAATTTTTTATCAATTTTCAATATAAATAAAATTCTTCTGTTACTGACTGACAGACACCGCTCAGTCAAAACTACTGGGCGTAGGACGCTGAAATTTGCCATGTAGGTTTCTTAGGGATTGTAGGGGAGCACTAAGAAAGGATTTCCCGGTCCCGGGTCCATTCAAACTTTCATTCATTCATTAACATTGCATTACATTTGGTTACACTAAAAGTAAATACAAAATGCACCTTGTCAAGTTGTCAGGCATTGCAATGGGAGGAAGGTAAAAAGGAGTGTCAGTGAGGTCCATGTTTGTTACATACTTTTATTTCCCATCTGATCCGATGTGTAAACTTTACTATTACCATCCGATTCTTTCTTCCCTTTACGGTGGATCAGATCGGAATGGAAAATATTTGAAAATATAACTAACTAGCTTTTGCCCGCGGCTTCGCCCGCGTGAATTTCCCACGGGAACAGTGCTTTTTCCCGGGATAAAAAGTAGCCTATGTGCTATTCCAGGTCATTATCTACCTCTGTACCAAATTTCATCGAAATCCGTCCAGTAGATTTTGCGTGATTGAGTAACAAACATCCTCACAAACTCACAAACTCACAAACTCACAAACTCACAAATTCACAAACTCACATCCAAACTTTCGCATTTATAATATTAGTATGGATTTCCTAGGGTATTTCTTTTAGAGGAACTGAACATAACATGTTTTAATATATATATATTTTTTCTTCTATATTTCTTTTTTGACAGTACACAATCTAGTGTATGTATAAAGTTAATGAATAGCCCCTCTGGCATGCTAGGCGACCAAGATTGTTTCATGAGTTTCTCAGTAGTGGTCGTTCCGAAATGCTAGTAGTTTGTAGCTTTGAGACATAATATATTATGATTAAATAATTAGTTATCGACGTGAAAAAGAGCCTTCTTTGAAGGCCAAGTTTCAATAAAAAATGTTGACTTTGACTTTGAAGGGAATAACTCCATAAATGTATTTTTTTCAGATCCCCAAAACTGTTACAGGAATTACTTATATTTTAGAAAATGCACGAATTTTAACCAGATTGCGGACCTCCTTAGAAAGGGAGATATTAGGAGCACTCATAACTGGAGAGCATGTATAAAGAGAGTGATGAGTGTAGAGGAAGCGAGAGAGATCTGTAAGGATCGTAGCAGGTGCACATCGCTAGTCTCTGCCTACGGGAAAAAGGCGTGAAAATATGTACGAATTTTTAAAGCACATATCCCTCCTTGTATCTTCGTGTACGTACAGTCAAACCCAAAGCCTACTTCGATGTGGTGGTGAAGTTGACTGCGAAGGTTTCCTCAGAATGCTGAACTTACCTGGAATAATAAAATAAGTCTAATTAAACTCCAAAATATTTTGAACTTCCATCGCGATCTCATCCATAGACATAGAAAAAAAACATTTTTTTTTTTCTTTTAACTTTATGATCTAAATCCAGCTTCGCATAGCTAGGCCAGTTTTAAACATGCATGTGCATTACTGTGCATGCATTGCAAACCAGGCCAGCTAAAGTTAACATAGGCTCGGATTATATAATACTATGCCAGTATGCATAAGCTGTAACTGGTCTATACAGGGTAGCGTTTTATTCACGGCGCATAATCTTGACTACTTTTTATCTATAGTGACAAATATGACCTTTTCAGGTTGGTCATCTTTTCCTAAATTTGTCTACAGTCCTGCCTGTTTGTCTATGATAAACATTAAAAAACAAAGACATTAAACTTAAGTGCTTTATTACATTTTTTTACTGATAAAAATGTATAAGGGTATCAAAAATAATACCCTCCCATACCATTGAGACAAAACAATTAAACGAAACGACTCAAAAGACTACCAAAGTACTGCTAACTGCGCGTTTCCGTACAAAGGCAGTATTACAAAACAGACAAGTAGAAGCACTTTAGAAACAAGTTTTGTTGAACCACGGATAACGGACCATAGACCCATCCCAGACGCACACTCGTAAAGTTCCCACGCACACAGACACAGGGCATCAGCTGAGCGAAAAGTGTGTCAGTAGCGGGCTGCAACGGTGAAAGAAAGTTTCGCGCTATTCGACAATAGATGGCGCTCTTACAAATATTTATTAATAAAACTTTTAATTTTTTTATATTTTCACAAGATAAATAAATATTCCTGTGCATTATTTTTGTCATTAATTTATAATTAGATACTTTTTAATTAATCACACTTGTTTACCTCTTTTATTTACAACCTAAAGTAAATAACTACCTATTTCTAAATCTCATAAGTCAAGTTAATTGCAAAAATTGTTGAACTTAATTGAGACAATTAAAAAGGCATCTCCGGGTGTCCCATTTATTTCAAATTGCTTGAGAATAGTTCAGATGTACCGTTGCGCGCAGGTTCTTATTTATGTCAAACTAGTACGGCTATTCCGCGACAGATGGCAGTAACTGTTCTTCAATTGCTATTTTGCTATAAAAGCAGGTATAAACACAGATATTTAAGGTATTGTTAATCGATTAGAGATAGTTCCTAGAAATAGTAGTTATTCAGCCCTTGTGTCCTAGATTCGAGTTAGGAATAGTCGTGAGCGTTATTAATGGTTAGAAAAGGTCGAAATTAAAAGCAGTCGCCTATTTAAACGTCACGTCACTTATTATTGATTATAGTATCATCTAGTTATCTGTATTTGTATTCATCTATATTGGTATCTTAAGAAGGGGGTGTCTCTCTTTGCGATATTGATGAGTAGACGTGTAAAGATAATATAATCTCACCCAAGCCAATGTTGAGATGATTGATTTTTTGATAGTGTGATTGATATTTTGTATGTTTGTTTGTTTGTAATATCTTTATTATACTAAGGACACACAGTGAACTTATTAACATAACTAAAAAGGTAAATATACAAAGGCGGACTTATCCCATAAAGGGATCTCTTCCAGTCAACCAGCGATAGATTTAGAGGATATATTTACTCAGTAAAAGGGTAGAAGTAAGTACGTACAAACAAAAGAAAAGGGTAAAGAGAATTGGTGTATATTCATTAATAATATAATAAATAATTTAAAATAATAAAATAATATAGTATAGTAGTGGTAGTGTATAATATTTTATTGATTGAAGAGATATTTGAATACCTGTATGTATGTTTATAACATAATTACCGATGCAATACGGTTTGTTAAGACTTGTGTAATTTTATAATTAACTAGTATGGGCCAGGGGACTTTGTTCCCGTGGGAATTATGGGATTTTTTTTTTTAAATTAAAGATGGGTTTGCTCTTGACCACAATCTTTAATACTCTCTTTTTGCTCCCACATACTCCCTGAGGAACCTCATGCCAAATTTCAGCTTCCTACGCCCAGTAGTTTTGGCTGTGCGTTGTCTGTCAGTAACTCAGTAACGGATTAATTTTATAATATTGATTCTTTCTCTCTTTAATTTGATTTTTGACTTTAACATCAAAACTTAAACATTCGTAAATTCTTTAACTTTATTATTATATTACGAATGCTAAAGCTCTCTCTCAGCCGAAAGACGTCCACTGCTGGACAAAGGCCTCCCCCAAGGATTTCCACAACGACCGGTCCTGCGCTGCCCGCATCCATGCGCATCCCGCGACCTTCACCAGGTCGTCGGTCCACCGAGTGGGAGGCCTGCCAACACTACGTTTTCCGGTTCGTGGTCGCCACTCGAGAACTTTTCTGCCCCAACGGCTATCTGTTCTGCGAGCTATGTGCCCCGCCCACTGCCACTTAAGTTTGGCGATTCTGCGGGCTATGTTAATGTTAATGTGAAACCAATTGTTAATTATTAAAAAATAATAAACACGACTAACAACTTACATAGCCTATATGTCACTCGGACGAATGTAAGGAATCTAACAATACCTCTCACATCAAAATCTGTTAGGCCGTTCAGGACTTATGGTGGAATAAAGAACTTACGTACATACATACTTACATACATGAACCCTGAAAACATAACACTCCTTTTTTTGTCAGTCGTGTAAAAACCACGCGGGTGAAGTCTCAGGTGGCTGTCAAGTGCAAGTTGCATCGGCTGCATTACAGAACTATTGATTAGTGATTACTGGTGCCCACCAAGGACAAGCAAGTACGAGAGGTTAGCTTTACATATAGGTTGTTACTATACGTGTGCTCTTATTCCTTCACGTCTTTATCCCTTACGGAGTAGACAGAGCCAAGAGACGTGAAACCATGTGAAACTAAGTCTACACTTAGCTAAATAGTAGGCTTATTGGCGGAATGGAGATTCAGATAGTGACAGGCTGCTAGCCCATCGCCTATGATAAGAATCAGCAGTTTTAATTCCATTCCCTTGATTGATTTTTACAGTCTCCGCGGGAAGAGAAACAGGTGGTACATTTTAGGCTTTTTCTTCGCTCTTAGACCAGCATGGTGTAATGTAAACTCCATTTATTCTTAGCTGTCCTATCATGTAAACAATCTTACCATGTCTTTTTATGATTTTACAACAATATAAATGAAAATAGACTTTTTAGGAAATTACTTTCGTGGTTAATAAATGTTTTACTTTAGAATGTTTAGGTTTGACCTAATATTTGATTTATTTTCAACACAATTCAATAAAAAGTACTGTGAAGATTGTTTACATGATAGGACTGGTAAGAATAAATGGAGTTTATGTGTTTAGGAGGTACCGCTATAAGAAATATTGTGGGTATGTATATGATTTCGTCCAGCCAGTCTGGAAATAAATCGGCTACGAGCAATACGTGTTTACTTGGTTCTCCTCTATATATACCTAGCTAGCAGTGGCTTATAGTGTTGTAGATAGATAGATAGATCAACACTTTATGGCACCATTTACAGAAAAGAAATACATAGTAACAAAAGTAACAAAAACATTAGTAGTACACACACACACATTAGTAGTAAACATTTGTAGTAGCTACAGAGTTAACACATGGAAGCACGACTATTCTTATAAAAATTACATTTGTAATATCCCGAATGTCAAAAGGTTAAAATGGAACCCTTACAAGTTATGTGTGACGAATTAACTTTCAATGTAAGGAACTTACAAATTATACTCCATTACCATTCTTACCAGTCATTATTCTTACCAGTCCTATCATGTAAACAATCTTGACAGTACTTTTTTTGAATTATGTTGAAAATAAATCAAATTTAATATTAGTTCAAACCTAAACATTCTAAAGTAAAACATTTATTAACCACGAAAGTAATTTCCTAAAAAGTCTATTTTAATTTATATTGTTTTAAAATCATAAAAAGACATGGTAAGATTGTTTACATGATAGGACTGGTAAGAATAAATGGAATTTACTTGACGAATTGACTGTCGAAAACTAATATAGATATGAACATTTTCGTTTAGATAACCTTTTTTAATTGGCACTGAACTATCTAGTTTATATCCTACTTTTACTTATATTATAAATGTAAAAGTTTAATAGAATGGATATTTGGGTGTGTATTACTCTTCCAAGAAAAAACTACTGGACGGGTTTTAATGAAATTTGGTATGAAGATAGCTTAAACCTCCCAACAACAATCATCAACCTAAACAAGAATTTCCCAAAAATAACTACATAATATTAGTTTTAACATTCAAGCTGTAAAAAAATTAATAATTAATCGTTTCTAGCCACCTGTGACTTTCCCTAGTTATTGTGTATTTATAACTTATGATAATAACCTATTAATAACATAAATTACATTAGGTATATATAGGGTTGTCATAATCCATACTAATATTATAAATGCGAAAGTTTGGATGTGAGTTTGTGAGTTTGTGAGGATGTTTGTTACTCAATCACGCAAAATCTACTGGACGGATTTCGATGAAATTTGGTACAGAGGTAGATAATGACCTGGAATAGCACATAGACTACTTTTTATCCCGGGAAAAAGCACTGTTCCCGTGGGAAATTCACGCGGGCGAAGCCGCGGGCAAAAGCTAGTTTCTAATAAAAAATACGGGACTTTTCTTTCGTCCGCCTCCGACGAAAAAAGAAACGCGAATTGGACTTAATATGGGACATGTACTTAGTAATACGGGACGGGATGGTCAAATACGGTGACAGCCTCGTATATACGGGATTACGGGACGTATCACAACCCTAGGTATAGAACTCTTTATGACAAGCATGTATTTAAGCTGGCCACATTCAATTCTTTTCCGTTCTGAAATTTCAGATTCGGAGAACCGAATGGACGCTTTTCATGCAAAATGTTCGACTGGCACACGTGTCTAACATTTTCCGTACGGGAAAAGAAACGGACGTGTGCGTCTGTCGAGCATTTTGTACGAGAAGCAAACTCGCGCACCGAGGTTCCGTACATGCAAAGCATTTCATATTAAGCTTTAACTAAAAGACCAACTAGTTTTGAAAACAAACCTAACTTTGCAGTTTGATCCCAAGGATTCGTACTGCATCAAGCGCAAAAAGAAGTACACTTTTTATTATAACTTTCAGATTTATAACTTTCAGGTTTATAACTTTCAGATTTATTCCTGTAAAAGTACTATTAGACCTTGCTCTTTGCCAAATTTCATAATTTTAGGTCAACGAGAAGTACCCCATAGGTTTGGCTTGCTGTCTGAAATCGCAAAATATGCGAAAATTCGCAACATTTACGGTGATATCTCCTGATGGCGTTGACGTATAATTTTGATTGTATTACTGCTGTAAGAGACCATGAATGTTTTTGTCTTTTGAGGTACGGAACCCTAAGTATTCGTAGACCTACGGATTTATGCACTGGCAATCTACGGCCTTTAATGGATTATCAAGCAAAGCCTTACGGATTTTTAAAAATTGCATCTAGCAACACTGCTCCCGATAGGTAGAATAGTAGGCCTTACAACGTAACAACTCCTACAAGCTTGGGAACTGTCCTTGTTGGATACTTTTGGAGGCGGAGTGCAGTCGCTAGACAGCTTTAGACATCAGTGTTTTCATATAACATCATCGTTAACTTTCCACTACCCACTGCTGGACATTAGCCTCCATCTGTCAACACCAAGCTTCTCTATCCTATCCTATGGATTGTGAAACTTATCTCCGACAAACGTTTCCCTGCCTAATTGTTCAACGACAGAACCTAACAACTACGAACATTTCGCCGACAGTACGATTCATTTATGGGTGTTTCAACGACAGAATCTAGTTGTTAGGCTGTCGTCGGTTCACCCATAAATGAATCGTACTGTCGGCGAAACGTTCGTAGTTGTTAGGTTCTGTCGTTGAACAATTAGGCAGGGAAACGTTTGTCGGAGATAAGTTTCACAATCTATCCTATGCCATCACAATCCAGTTTTTGCCAATGGGGGCTATCGCGTTCAAATTTCCACCAGATGGCAGCACCTACGAGTTAGGACAGACATTTGATAGATGGTACAACGCTGTCAATGTCAATGTCGATGTGTCAAATTCAAATGACAGTATTGTCCATTGACATGACCATACTCGTCAGTAGCGCCAACTAGTGAACATCATTTAAATCCATTCAAAACATTTATTGCAGTATCACGTTTTTATCCAATACGGGGTAGACAGAGCCAAGAGTCGTGAGACTCGAAGGGCACGCTTAGCTTAGATAGTGGGATGGAGATTCAGATATAGTGACAGGTTGCTAGCATATGAACAGAGGAAGCCCCTGTTTAAGCCCTTTCCGTTGATTTTTTTAGCTTTAATTTATAAATATCATCATTGTTCTTAAATAGTGTAGCAGATGGTAGATAGCAGAAGGTAGATGCTACTATCTGCTACAATAGTTACAACATAAACATACCTACTTATAAACATACCTACTTGTACTTGTATATGTATATTGATCACATTTGTCATTTGCTTCCATGCTGGTCTGGGAGCGAAGAAAAAACATAGAATGTGCCAGCTGCTTCTCTTCCCGCGCAGATTGTAAAAGTCAATCGAGGGAAAGGGCTTTAAACTGGGGATTCCTCCACTCATAGGCGATGGGTTAGCAACCTGTCACTATACCTGAATCTCCATTCCATCAGAGATCCCACTATTCAGCTAAGCGTGGCCTTCGAGTCTCACGACTCTTGGCTCTGTCTACCCCGTAAGGGATAAAGACGTGATTCTATGTATGTATGTATTTGTCTCAATTTTGTTTGTACCTGGTATCTTATATTTTTGAGAAAATAACTTAAGTTATGTGTCATGTGTGGTGATGTGTATAGTTTTAAGACGATAAGTATTCAATTCGTTTATCAAAAATAAACATAAATTCGTGTACTGCAATATTAAAGAGAGGGACCGGAATATTATTTCTTAGATCTTCGATCCACCTAGCAGCCGATTGTCCTACGCTTCGCTTTCCAAAAGTCAAAATAATTGAAACATGGCCTTCAAAGACACATTTTCACGTCAAAAACTAATTATATAATCATTGAATTATAAATCGCAAAGCTACAAACTACTAGCATTTCAAAACGACCACTGCTGAGAAGAAATATTCCATCACTCAAATACCAATCGGTTACAGCCATAATTTCTAGGCAGGTGTTCCGCGTTCCACCCAAAGTATACACTACCAGCAGCGCCCCGTGGCTCCGCTCCAGTGAAAATTTCGGGATAAAAAGTACCCTATGTGCTAATCCAGATTATATTCTACCCATCTACCAAATTTCATCGAAATCCGACTGGTAGATTTTGCTTGATTGAGTAACAAACATACACAAATCGAAACTTCTGCATTTAATAGTGAGATGACTTTTAAACAAATTACCTGAAGCTGTAGTGCTGGCCGTAGTTGTTATCGATACCGTAGTACTCGTCTCCGATGACGTGTTCGCTGCATTCGTCATTTCCACGATCCTGTCCACCGCTATTCGATTCCCGGGCAATATCCCCGGACTCTCTGCCGGCTCGCTCGACTCCTCCGTGTCTATGACAAGCGGGGGACTCCCCGACTGACTTAGATCATTCGCAACTATAACATTCACTGTCGTCAACGATTCCAAATCTGAATTGTCACCACTGACATGAGAATTATCGATGTACACCGCAGCCGAGCGCGCCCCTAGCGTCTCCATCACGCTCTCAGCCAAAGACCTCGTCGACAGTTCATCCATATCGATATCCTGCTTTATATCGATAATTATCTGATGACGTTTCCCGCTCCCTGAAGGACTTTGAACTTGGTGGACGCTCACCTGGGCTTCCGTGCCCGGCTGTGACATGTGATGCTGGATCACATGCGTCAACTGCCCTTCCAAATCTCTATTACCCGCCATTTTTAACAGACTTAACTCTCGAACACTTTAGAAGACACACTCGATAACGCCACGCACAACACTATTGTAGAAGTCAGACTTTTGAGTTCAGTCGAAACGAGTTAAATTTTAAAATTATTGCAGATTCTACTCTAAGTATACACAGGGACTAAAAACTAATGAACACTGGTATCACACTCCAGAAGAAACTATGCTTTTTGAACACGGAAAATTCTTTAGGGTCGTCCTTCGTTTTGTTTGGGCTGTCCTACTGCGGCATTGCACCGCGCAGATGCATAGGAAATGGGTCAAGGGTCAATATACTTCGAAAATCGTCCGTTTGTGCGTACGATTGTCCGGATTCGAAAGTCGAATGGCAGTGTTTGTTCGAGGCACGGTTTATTTTTAATTACATTTTTTCTTGTTTGTCTGTGGTTGCGGCGGGGACAGAGTCTGCGTCCTAGCTAGGACCGCTGCCTACGGGCCGCCGTAGCCACTGGAGGCCTACGCGCCGTAGCCGCTACGCCGCGCCGCTCGTAGCAGATACGTAGCGCACTTCCGTGTATTGATCCTGGGATATTTCTCGAGATTTGAGTAAAGAATTGATGCGAAGCTGATTTGCCACAGAATTTTAACGCAACACATGGCTATGTTATTTTCGTATATTCAGAATCAATTTAAACACATGTATTTAAATGAATATCACTAGTTTTAGCACTTTTTTCTGTATTTTCAATATATTATATTAAACATGTAAAAAGCATATGAATCGCATTCCATCTTGCCGTAATATGCAGATAAATTACGGCATTGGTGTACAGGCAATAATTCCACTAAGCTATGACCTTTTTGTTTCGCTGCAACACACACATTTATTGACTATGGCAACATATACCTTTTCATGCTTTCTTTTTTTTCTTGTTTTAAATGTCTCGTGTACTACTTTTCTTTGTATGTGTGTGTTAGTAGCATCAAATAAACGACTTATCTGTCTATCTATAAATATGACTGCACATTTATTAGTTTGTCGCAAGTAATTCTCATCCATTTTATCAATAATCCCAAAAAAGTCGGAAAAAATACACTAAAATCCCATTTTAACAAAACTAAATAAAAATTATCACAACAACCACCGTTTAAACCAAACACAAAACGATAAACAAACATTACATCACCGAAATCGCCACACCGATCCCCGGACCGAATACCGTTTATACCGTCCGAGTTTTGGCGACACGTGCCAACGCATGCGCTGTACTATCCCACAACCCGTCCCTCTCTCTCCAGCTATGTCTGTCTCGCTCTGCGCTCTTCGATCGCGTAGAATGACGAAAAAGTATATAATCGAATTTATGTCGGTGGGTGTTTATACCGGGTACGGTCGGCAGCAAAATTAGGTGATCGCTGGATGCGCGGCCTTGATCTAGTTTCCTAGTAATCTAGCCTTTAGGGCCTGTACGTCTGATTGCGTAGTGGAGTAGCGTTAGGGATAGTTCGAATTAGGGTTTAGGGATTTTAGGTGTGTCTTTTCGTTTATAGATTAGTTATTGTACACGGTTTCACTCGCGTTATAGATTATCCTTGGGATATAATGCTATTATAAAACCAAAATGTACACTTTGTTGACAAAAAAATAAATTTGAAACATATTATCTATCTATACATATAATAAAACAGTAAAAATATTTTGTCTGTACATTTAGTATTTTTGACTGAAATTGATAGAGTGACACTTGAAAAGGAGAAAGCAAAAAATATTTTTTGGAATTTTTTGTCTGTCTGTCTGTACGTATGTACGCGTTTCACGCAAAAACTACTGAACGGATTTGAATAAAACATTTTTTGTTGTATAGCTATTAAGCCTGGGCAACATATAGGCTATAATTGATTTTGAAAACTGAAACACCTGATGAAGAACCTTAACAGAACAGATAAACTATAAGAAATATGAAAATGGTACCTTAGCAAAAGTTGTTTAACCTGATGAGCATTTTCTGCTGACGTATAAAAATTGAAGATTATGGAACATCTAATGAAGAACTCCAAGAGACCAGCTACTCTATAAAATAAATGGAAATGGCGCCTTAGCAAAAGTCGTTCAACCTAATGATTTTCTACTGACGTTTAAATAGACAGGACACGGGATAGGACAAAGAGGGACTCGGGCTGGGAATGGTGGTACACGGGAAATTGTAGATAACGAGCAGACGAAGATCGTCGTTTATTGAATGACTTTTGACTCATTTTAACACCGCGACTGTACTACGAGTAGGTACCTAATATATTCCCGCGGGACACGGGATAACCAACTGGCTGAAATTTTGAGTACTGGAGTTTAGGTTACTACAGTTTGTAACACAAAAAGATTTACACATAAGCGAAACTCACATAAGCGAAACTCACGCGGGCGAAGCCGCGGGCAACAGCTAGTTAATGAATATATTATCTCTATATCTCTCTCTCTTCTGGATCGGACAGCTGAGGGTCGTGACTCTTCACATTTTATCCACAAGTTCTCACCATATATTATCTACTAGCTTTTGCCTGCGGCTTCGTCCGCGTGAATTTCTCACGGGAACAGTGCTTTTTCCCGGGATTTTTCATAGTCATAGCGTCCCAATCCTCAAAAGAACGGGGGAGAAGTGCAAGGGATCTAGTAACAGCAGGAACCCCGGAATGACGGACGTCGTCGTGGCATTTTAACCACTGAACTATGGAGATATCACAAATTTGGGCGCGTCGCCTTTTTTGTCGACCGTACCGTATTACGTAATATATCATGCCGAATGAAAACAAAGAGCCGAAGTAAACAGTCTGACTTTTCAACAATTTTCGGCGTTTTTTGTTGTTAATTGCTGACAATGTGGAAATAGATTTGTTGACAGTAGAGTGACTTTTGAGATTTATTTTCAACCGACTTCTCAAAAAAGGAGGAGGTTATATACATACATACATACTTACGGGGTAGACAGAGCCATGAGTCGTGAGACTCGAAGGCCACGCTTAGCTAAATAGTGGGCTCTCTGATGGAATGGAGATTCAGGTATAGTGACAGGTTGCTAGCCCATCGCCTATAAGTGGAGGTATCCCCAGTTTAAAGCCCTTTCCCTCGATTGACTTTTACAATCTGCGCGAGAAGAGAAGCACCTGGCACATTCTATGTTTTTTCTTCGCTCCCAGACAAGCATAGAAAAAATTTTTTTTTACGAGTAATAATTAAGCAGTATCCGTACAAGGAGGTCAAAACGATGGCTGAGGACCAGCATGGAAGCAAAGAGGTTATATGTTTCGATGTATGTATGTTTTTTTATATATGTTCGCTGATTTCTCCGCCTATAGTGGACTGATTTCCGATTTTTTTTTATATAGCAGAAATAATCTTATTTTCTACGCCTTCCTGACTAATTTAGGTAGGTATAGGATGTATCTATTACTCACATGAGTACCAAGAAAGAAAGATACGAATTCTTATTGGACGTATAAAATCAAAAAACTTTTTCATTATTGTATGAAAATCATGTACTTATTTTTTACGGTCTCGTGGACGCCTTTAGTTACTTGTGTTTTTCATTAAAATTTTGACCCCCAATTTTACCATACCAAATTTTATCAAAATCAGTCCAGCTTTTCAATCATGCAAGCGTTACAAATAGACAGACAGATTTTCGAATGTTAATATGGATGTAAAACATTTATTGGCACTGCTTGGCAGTAAAATCAACTCGAATGCCGTGACAGAAAATGGCATAATCATGCCACGATGCGCACCTGTATTACATATGCCGAACCCGGTGAAAGCAATTTTTTTCTCCGTTTTTGACATAACAACTATTGAAATAATATGTCAAACCAACATAAAGTTTCACTTAAAAAAAAATTAAAATATTTCTGTGAACTTTTTAAGTTAGGAGCTAGCCATAGGCAGAAAAAAAAATCTTAAACTTTATGAGGCTAACTCAATATGTGCGATTTGCCCCTTTATATTTATTTATTTATATCGTAGACTTAGAACGCATCGACCTACGATTAATCTAAAATTAATGTACACCATTTTTATTAAAACTGAAAACATGAAAATTTATATAGAATTCGCTTATCAGCGTTCGGAAGTTCGTAGCAGCTACGTCGTAGCACGGCGTAGAGGCGTGCGCTACGAGCCGCTACGAGAAATCGATACAAGGATAAAATGATGTCATGTTTTGTTGAAATTCACTTCGTCATTTCTTGTTGGGAATTTTGGTGCTATTGATGTAAAACATCTTTTGGTGAGGCTTGGCAGAAAATTGACTTGCATTGAATGGCTTGACGCTGTCGTGCCACGACGCTCAGATGTTTTACATCCGCCAGGCGTCCCGTGATGACAAACTTTTTTATAGTTTTGGGCCTATTGTTTGAGTTTGAGCCCGGAATTCTACTGCCGTGGGAATTTCAGGATAAAAGGCGCTTTTTTAGGTTTTATTCGCTTTCGCATTAATAAATGTTAGCGGGATTTGTAGCACATTTTCGCATATTTTGCGATAAATCAAATGTTGTGATATTTTGCGATAAGTCAAATGTATCAAAGAGATTAATGTATTTGAATTTTTAACTATTAAATTTTTCTAAGCAATTTTTAATCGTTAAAATGGAGGGTTGAATAGTATTTGTAAACACATATTTTCCCTAAAAACGTAAAATACATTTACTTTTACAGAGTATTAGCATTTTAATCACAGAAGCCACTTAGCGTGTAGTGGTATTGACGTTGATTAAATATTTTTTTATTTTTTTGTATTTCTAAAATAGCAACAGCGCAACAAGTTGCTATTTTAACTCCTTCCTATTTTGAAATTAATGTGATATAGCAATTCTCTTGAGTTTAACGTTTCGTTATGCTTATTAATATAAGCATAATAATAAATAATAAATAAAATCCGTTTATTTCAGGTTACAATACAATGACCCATAAAAATACATGAATACAGTCGCTCGAGATAAAATTATAATGTAAGCATAATGAAACGTTAAACGGATTGCATGGTACACCATGTATTTACTCGTGTGCAAATAAAGTATTATTGTATTGTATTGTTTCTTCTTCTTCTTAGAGTGCGATCTCCACTCCTATCCACCACTGCTCTAAACACGGGATCCTAAACTCATCCCAAGCCATTTGCGTAGGTTTTTTAACCACGACGTGTGGCGTCTGCCTTCTGTTATTGCTTATTGTTTAATAAATATTTATTTATTAGCCATCAATGTGCCAGTACTGGGCAAAGGTCTCTGTCTCCTTCTTCCAAGACTCTCGATCTAAGGATATATTGTGCCACCCTTTATCTCTCTCTCTCTCAGCCAAAAGACGTTCACTGCTGGACAAAGGCCTCCCCCAAGGATTTCCATAACGACCGGTCCTGCGCTGCCCGCATCCATGCGCATCCCGCGACCTTCACCAGGTCGTCGGTCCACCGAGTGGGAGGCCTGCCAACACCACGTTTTCCTGTTCGTGGTCGCCACTCGAGAACTTTTCTGCCCTATCGGCTATCTGTTCTACGAGCTATGTGCCCCGCCCACTGCCACTTAAGTTTGCACCCTTTATCAAATTTGATCAATTCGTCGCACCAGCGCATCCGTGGTCGACCCGGCGGCCGTCTCCTGCCATTAGGAGGAATCCAATCTGTCATTCGTTGGGCCCATTGATCTGGAGACATCCTGATGAATTGCTCCGCCCAGTCCCATTTTAACTTTGCTTATTGTTTGCTGTTTGTAAAAAAAATAGAAAGATAAACAGAACTTGTAATCAAAAGCTAACGAACAAACAAAGGTGAAATTTAGTTCACGAACAGGGAAAAATCTATTACTACTTTATCAGTAGTGAAGAGCTATGGCGCAGCGAAATATATAAAATCATTAGCTTTTGCCCGCGGCTTCGCTCGCGTTACTCCTTTCTTAGCGGATGCCTACGTCATAACATCTTCCTGCATGCCAAATTTCAGCCCAATCTATCCAGTGGTTTGGGCTGTGCGTTGATAGATCACTATGTCAGTCAGTCACCTTTGAGTTATATATATGCTGCTGACAAACAACGCACAGCAAAAACTACTGGGCGTAGGAAGCTTAAATTTGGCATTTAGGTTCCTTAGGGAGTATAGGGAAGCACTAAGAGAGGATTTCCCAAAATTCCCACAAGAACAAAGTCCCGGGCTTATCCTAGTCTGTAATAAAAATTCTCTTCCAGTCGGGTTCTTGCAGTGAATTCCCTAAGGATCGCTTCGGCCATTGAAATAAAAAAGTAAAAAGACAAAGGCCGAACAGCAGTTAAATTCTACAGTCTACTGCAGGTACCGGGGGAAACCAATAAACGACGGCCTTGGCGAACTGCGCATAGCGGCTGCGTAGGGTTGCTGCTAATTTATTTATTTGTTTTTCAACTTTTAGTAGCGGAGCGTAGAATCTACCGAAAAATCCTCGGCCCTGTCAAGAAGCCAGACGGAAGCTGGAGAGTCCGGAAACATTCCGGAAAAAAGGAGCTGGTGAAAGAGCCGAACATATTGGGCGTGATTAAATTACAGCGACTGCGCTGGCTTGGTCATCTCGAGAGAATGAAGGAGGATCGTGGCGTCAAATCAGTCTAACTGGGAAAGATCTCAGGCAGGCGCCCAGTCGGGCGCCCCAGATATCGCTGGAGAGACACTGTGGAGGCTGATCTGCGTGAGCTGGGAGCGGTCAACTGGCGAGCCACCGCGCAGAATAGGAATAGGAGTCTATGGCGCTCTTCACTTTGGGGTCACTGAGCCAGCGGAGTAAGTAAGTAATTAGTTTTTCGGGGGTCTTGCAGCTAAATAACTACTATGTATTTAGTACCAGTACATTAAAACCATGCTAATAACAAGACTCCGCCTATAAGTTAGAAGTAATACTATCTTTTTTTTTTATTTTAGACAAGCTTTTACCCGCGGCTTCGCCCGCGTGAATTTCCCACGAGAACAGTGCTTTTTCCCGGGATGAAAAGTACCCTGTGTCCTTCTCAGTAGTTCTAACTATGTGTATGTAAATTGGCCTGTGGTGTGGCCCTAGAATAGCACCAACCCATCTCTTCCCGTGGGTGTCGTAAGAGGCGACTAAGGGATTTAAAACACCGGAGGATGGGCAGCAGCATGTTTCCGCGTACTATGCCATCACACTGCGATCGCCAACCCGCCTGCGTGGCGATTACGGCAAAACCCCCCATGGATAAAATCCTTGGGGGAGGCCTTTGTCCAGCAGTGGACGTCTTTAGGCTGAGAGAAGAGAAGATTTCAGGAAGATTGGTTAAGTAGATAAAGCGTGAAGAGGTGACAAAAAATAAACAAACTCACTTGTCAGGATCACCCATAACCGGAGAAGCTCTCCGGTTATGGGTGATACCAAATATCTAGTAGTCTAGTATGAAGAGAGTGATGAGTATAGAGAAAGCAAGAGAGATTTGTATATGTACAAAAGTTGGTGATAATTAATCTCTCACGCAAAAACTAGAATTTCAATAAAATTTGGTACACTGGTAGAATATAAACCTGGAATAACAAATTTCTTTAGTCGTATTTCCTCATGACTGAGGGTCGTGGTCATTATATGGAATGAAACACACACAACGACTCTCATGGCAATTTTAATGGAGTGGTTTGCCATTGCCTTCTCCATTTCACACACTAGCTGATAATCATCAACCAGAGTGCGGGTTTCCTCACGATGTTTTCCTTCACCGGAAGCAAGTGGTGGTCGATGAAAACTAACATGAGTCAGATTGGTATACAAACTCATGTAGCCCGGGCAGGATTCGAACCTGGGATTTTGTATCCACAGGCGGGCGCCCTACCACTCGGCCACCACCGCTTCGGAATAACAAATAGTATGCTAGTTATACTGAAATTCTAACAAGAGCAGAGCCCCGGATCGAAGTAATGATTAATTACTTTTTTTTATTTTGATTTTTTTTATACTTATTCGGTTCGCAAACTGGCTGTACAACACACAAGTTCATAAAAATACATGTAATAGCATCCAAGTTGTCAATCTTCTTGGAGCGAACACAGCATACGCAAACATTGATACACTGTTTACAGTTGTTTAAAGTTACAAACTACTAATAAAAATTAAAAAATAATAATAATGGTAATTTTTTGTTAAAGTTAAATTTAGTTAGACTTCCATGCTGGTCTGGGAGCGAAGAAAAAACATAGAATGTGCCAGCTGCTTCTCTTCCCGCGCAGATTGTAAAAGTCAATCGAGGGAAAGGGCTTTAAACTGGGGATTCCTCCACTCAAAGGCGATGGGCTAGCAACATGTCACTATACCTGAATCTCCATTCCATCAGAGAGCCCACTATTCAGCTAAGCGTGGCCTTTGAGTCTCACGACTCTTGGCTCTATCTACCCCGTAAGGGATAAAGACGTGATTCTATGTATGTATGTTAATTAAAAAAAAAATAAACAACAAAACATTAACACACATATTTGTTAAACAAATAAATTACTAGATTTGTTACTTTTATGAGATAAACTAAATAACTTGACTGTGTCAGCCCTACACTACACGTCGCGTCCCACTCACACTATGAACCGCCGCCCACACCCACGAAAGTTGATAAAAGCGAGCACCTGTCATCAAGTACCAACATTGCTTGTGAAAAAGCTGACATGTCCACCCAACCCAGTCTAGATGCGTTAGCAGTCAAAATCAATATAGTCGTATAAAATTCTTCCGCTACTGAGTGTCTGACAGACAACGCACAGCCAAATCTACTGGGCGTAGGAAGCTGAAATTTGGCATGTAGGTTCCTTAGGGAGTGTAGGGGAGCACTAAGAGAGGATTTCCCAAAATTCCCAAAATTCGGGGCTAGGGGCTAGTCAAATACGTACTTGACTGCATACCTTCTATTAATTTCTGTTACCCTGGTACTTTTAGTTAAATCTACTATTAGTCTCATGATTTGAGTAGTGGAGCGAAAAGGGATATAGGTATGTGGAGCAAATGCAGACATTGTTGGAATGTTGGGCAAAACCGTGGGGCGAACGTGAAATCAACCTTTTAAAGTGTTCAGTACAATACATAAGTTTTAATAAATTTGGTGGACATAAGAAGTTACCCGCGGACCTAGTAAAATTCTCTCCAAAAATGTAGTCACAAATGTGGCAATAGGACCTCCACTATCTACAGTTTACTGGATCATAATTTTATTTTATGCCAGAAATAAAAATTAAAAATCTATTTTCGAATGTATTTTTTTTCCTACGTCTATGTTTCAACACCTTTATGTCTGAAAATGTCAAAGGACTACAACTACTTCATAAAGTAGATTTATTTGTTAATTAGTTTTTAAATTATAATTTAAGCAGTCTGAAACGCCATCTTTTATCCAATAGCGGTATTAAATTGCAAATTTAAAAGTAAAAGCACCTGTCACATGCGCTTCCTAACGGGAGGTAGCCGAACTGCGTTCATTGACCTCACACGAATTGCGCAACTTTCCTCTCTACTATTACGGTGCTTCAAACTTCGAACTGTCACGTTTGCGTGCCGCGAATTTTGAAAATGGAACTGTATATTTTTTAATGGTTTCGGATATAGGTCGCCATTTGTATGCGTGGAATAAGTATGGGCGTCTTTTTTTTTATTTACATAGACTTTTTTTGGGAACGCAGGACGCTCAGCCTAAATTCCGTTGCATCATAGATTGGCATCTATGATTTAAGAGCACGCAGTCAAATTTATGTAAGTCGAAACTATGAGCGGAAATCGATATCAACTCACACAGACACAAAACTATATGTATGTGTGTTAGCGCTAGAATGAGCGTAGAATAGTCGGACAAGTAATTTTGATACTTTGATTCTAATAATTTGAATATTACTCACCATTTCAATACTTGTATAAATACGAATGGTATAAGAAATAAAATACAAATTACGCAAAAAATAAAACCTTCAAATACAAGTTAAAAATATATGAGAATAAATAAGAGTTGTATGAGCCATTATTTTTGAAAACAAGCTTTTGATTTCAGGAACTAGATTAGGCTCGTTTCTTTTTTCTTCAGCACAATAATAACTTTCACAAGAATTGTGGTTGCCAAAAATATGTTTCGGACTGTTCATAATATCGTCCCTTAATTTTATAATTTTTTCTGACACGCTTTTATTTTGAGCGTTACGAAAGCGAGCTGCTGATCGTACTGCTGTTCGAAGACGAGTAATGCGTTCTTTTGTTAACAATTTGCGCTCTGAAAGTGGAATCGATGTATCTTTTTGAAGCTGTATAAATTTACTGCAGTAATTTCTAAGTAAATGATTAGAACATTCTATTTTCTGTACGTGTACATTAGGATAAGGTCTGCTTTCTAAAATTTTCTTGTAAGTGCTAGCATCACCGTCAGCGATAAGCGTCGAATATATCAGATTCCGTTTTGCGACTGAAGTTTTAAAACCTTCGACTATGCTGGCCTGTTCCATGCTGGATGAAGATCCTGTATGATTTCTAGTGCATTCATGACTTGGTGGTGGTTGACTTTTTGCTAGAGATCGAGCGCAAATAATGCAGTATTTGTTTTTTACTTGCATATGTAACACTTTCCCAGTTTTTAGTCCAATGATTGCGCCTGCTCCTGACGCTGCAGAATAATTGGTTCTGTAAGAGCGTTTGGACCAACATGCATCTGCTATAACCGTTATTGAAGGAATGCCATCAATGACGTCACCGCTTTCAATGGCTAGAGCAGATTCTTCCTTAGCCGCTTCTTTCATAGATGTTTCTGCAGCAACTTCCCACCACTTAGATACATCATTATGAAATCTTTTGTAAGATTTTTGTTTTAAGTTCGGAAGATCCATTGCGGTAAGCAACTCATTTAAATTGGTCAGACCACAGCCAATTAACATAGCACCAGTCACAGTCACAGCAGCATGATTAACAGTCATCTCCTTGGGAAAGTTGTTGTTGTTCAGACTAATTTGAAATTTTAAATTGCACATATCACATTTGAAGTGAATCACCGACTCCAAGCCAATAAGTGTTTCCTTTATAACTTGGACGTTGCTTATAGAACAACCGAATCCAGAATTGTGATTTGATATGAGTTTTATTTGATTAAAAAAATACATAAAATCAACAACTTTTCTGCCCTCGATTTGATATAGAGAAGGAACTGGTTTATCCGGCTCTAATTCCTAAAATAAAATGAGTTATATTAATTATATTGGAAGGTGGCTTGGAATTTTAGCTATGTACTTGTAATACTAGTTTAATTCGAGTGACCAAATCATTATCTTCAACATTATTTGTATTTGTTTCTTCCATGGTATTAATTTGTTCCCCTTCATTTGTTTTTTCTAGATCCAAGATAAGTGCATCATATAACTCCTAAAAGAACGAAAAAAAAGTATAAATGATTGTTGTATAACTCGTATTCATTATTTCTATGTATTTAATTTTTTCATATACATACACTGTCACTATCATTATTTTCTGTAGCAATTCTGTTATCACTCTCCTGTAATGATTTTTCTAAGCATTCTTTTGTCCTCTCAGTAAATTTTAGTCTGAAAAAATATACAAAAATATCTGTATTAAGATAGTGTTATGTTTTTGATTGATGTAACGAATGCATAATACTTTGTCGTTTCGGTCACTAATATTCACTGTCATTGAAGAAATAAGAATGAACTTCTTAGCAAGCACAATTAATCGATATTGGGTAGCTGTTTATCTATGCACTTATAATATCAGAATCATATTATAAAAAATACCTCTTCGCTCTCCTGGCATTCAGTATGGATTTTGTATTTTTACTGCAACTGTATTTTTTGCGTTTGTTGCCCATTACTGAAACATTATTTATTTTCATTACAAACCATTCATTAATCATTCATTAATAAGTTGACCGTATTTATTCCATAAAATGCTTTTCGTCTAGACATTAAAACTTCGGATAAACCAACTTACAAAAACAAAGTTAAATAAGACAATATAGAAAGTTCTTCAATTTCATAAACCTAATCAATTTATGATAATTTTTTAATACTTAATCGATATTTAATCACCCTGTAAAATTTCACCAGTTTTAATGTCACCCTTTGTTATATATAATTAAACTTAAACAACCAAAAATATTAATACTTACTAAACGATCAACCTGTTCCGGTCGCACTATACGTGCCTCGTGTGCAGAAGGTAGGTGACCTTGAAGACGGTAACTCGCGAGCGGCAAGCGATACGTCCACCCCTTGGAAAGGTCCGGCGCGTACTAAATCGTCACGACGCGTGCGCTTGGTTTTATACATGTCGTTTTTAAAAATTCGTATAAAATAATAAACGTCCGATATTAATTAAATAAAAAATAAAGTCTTATTGCAAACAGTATGTTTGTTAATAATAACAATAACAGCAAACAAAAAATTTAGTTTTTCTCGTGGAAAAGTAGCATTAAAAAACGCAAATTATGTCATTTTGTAACGATTTTTTATCGGTATATAAATAAATATTTTATCAAATTTTCTACTGAGGTACACCAAACGGCAATAAAATCTTCTTACTAAAAATAATATATAAATATTTTTTTTACGATTTCATTGTTATTTTACACCTCAAAGTAAACTCGACCCGGCATTTTTGTAATTCGGCGTTCCGAAAACCTCAAAGTTACAAAAAATTGGTCAATAAAACTTTATTTTTACATTGCAGTGCACTAAAAAAAGACTTAATCGTTATATATTTACGAATTGTTTTATTTGATTTGGTTATTTTACGCGTAAAAAAAGCGGTCAAAAACACCAAAAGCGGGAAATTTCATCGTAAATTTGCGGTCACAATTTAATGTTATTACAATACAAAGTGAATTCTCTTCATCAACATTATGAAAACATGTTTCATTATATCTGGCGACTTCTTTCGTGTAGTTTAAGTATTGTTAACATCTCAGCTAAGGAGACGACACTCTCCAGTTTTTAAGATAAATCTCAAGCAATACTACTGTTAAAACAAAATCATGCAGTCATCTATTGACCCAAGACACCTCATACATTTTTTCTATGTGCAGACTACGTCTTTATCATAAATGCAAGTGTTCTAGCTACGAGCTACGAAGATAGTTATAAGGAAGGCAGCTAGAACAATATTACAGTTTTATTATGAGTAGAAAAGACCATATTTCAAATAACAAAAACATCTAATTTCGTAGAAAGAAAAACACGTCGTAGCACTTCGTAGCGTTTTCGTAGCTCGCATTTTTGTCGCTGGCCGGAAATAATTTCGAAATTCAAATAAAAATTCGTGAATTAAAATTTATAACCGTCGCTATATCAAAACACAAAGCTATGATCAGATCTCGTAGTACAACTTGTTTTAAAAAAAAGTCGTGAGACCGGTCGGGTTCAACGACCTCTTTCGGCACGAATACATTCGAATAAAGAACTACGAGATTTTGATTTGAGGCCCAAATATTCGATGTATATTTTTAGCCATTGTTGAAATTTAAATTTATTTTTATTTGGATGAGGAAGAGAGATTTTCCTTTCTTTAATGATATACAGGGTGACATTTAGTACATCAGCTATCGCTGCAAGTCTGTAAGATGAAATTGAGTAGCTCCTACCTAGGTTATCGAATAAATCTATAGCAATTTTTTTTTTTACTTTCTCCCATCATAATGTACTAAAGGTACTACTACTTATACTATTATGTATTCTGTGGTACTAGGTGCTTATTTCTGTAGCAAGAAGTGGTACCTTTGTACTTAGTTTTGCTATATTTTAAGTTTCCTTTCTATGTATATATTACGTACAAAAATTAATAAATAAAGAAATAAAATGTATTTCATCTTATTCTTCTGGCATCATGTTGGCAATAAAACTTGTAATATTTAGATTTCACCGCCATTTCTGCAAAAATGATATCATTTTGACCAGATTTGACACATCTTGTCTCAAAATTAACGGTGTAAAAAACTTGCAAGACACAGGGTACAGTTTGAAAAATAAAAGTTTTCGGCGGTCGTTGACCTCGGTTATTGGTCAAATATGCATAGTCCAAGATCTAAAGATATAGTTTGTCTAGACGGGGCGCTATTTTTTTTTATTACAAGGTTTGTGTTAATTAAAATAAGGGGACAGTTTAATTTCCACGAAAGGGGTTGCTGTTATTTTTTCATGTTGGTAGTTTTAGCTGCAAAAAATATCCCTCGATATCTTTAATAGTATAGTTAATTTTTCTTATTCAAAACATTATCAGTAAATGTAATAAAAATTGTTTTTTGATTTACGTACGAAATTTTATACTCTCAAAAAAAAACAAATGTACAAATACATTTTGAAAAAGGAACAATTTCGCTGTCACTAATTCTACGTCTGCGCGCCACCATAGACAAACATTTTTTCTCAGCACCGGCGTCGGCGCACATACAGCCAAAGCCGGTCCCACGACGCGTGAATCGCGTACACATAACGGCTTATGCGCAGTTACCCTGAATGTGGGTGAAGCGAGGTGAGCCTAACTGCGAACACCGTTAGCTACGTCACTCGAGTGATGGCGGGAGTCGATGGTTTTTGTAAACACTGACCTATATGTTGGCAAGGTTATGTGACTAATGCTGAGTGCACACTGAGCCAACAAAGGCAAATGAATGAGTTTCTTTCTCTTTTTAGCATACTGTACAATCCTACAATAGAAAGAGACAAGTATGACCGCGCATAAGACGAAAAAAACACATAACAGGCACTGACGATTAGATGATATAAGTAACGTCAAATTGTTAATTCGTTTCAAGAACAAAATCGATTGAATGAAAGTTGTAACACAGATATTGCAATAAAATAAATTGATTTTGACCATGGAAGTAGGTAATAGGTACGTGAATGCCAAATTTTGTGGATAAATAAAGTAATTTTTATTTCTGGCAATAAAACAGAAAAACAATGCACGGTATGACACCTTGTGGGTTACAAAAAATATAAGCTATCGCCCATAAATTTTATTGGGCATAAAAACCTCAATGTGTTAATTAACTTTAGACAATAGATTTACGAATAATGTAAAACTTATAAAAATTGCTAATTAGATGAATAACGAGGTAAGTAAAGACTAATTAAAACATTTCTCGTTAGAACAATACTCACATTTGAAACTGTAAATGTAAGTTTTATTTCAGAGTCATTACTCTGAAATGACATACAGTCTCTAGAAATAAATGTAAATCCTAATCCATATATTTCCTTTTTTGTCTCATAGTTAAAAGTATTAAGTTACCATATCTTTTAAGGCTGTTGTTTGATATCTTAAAATGGTATTCAAATACATTCGTAGTATGTAGTTCTGTAACTTTCATTAGCTTGCAGCTTGATTATTTATTTATGACATTAACACCTATTAATGTTAATTAACAAGGGACATTTTTCCTCAGATCAATTTTCTCAATAATATTCTAAAATTATTATCATTACAAAATTAATCATTTCAGGATCCTAACTAATATTATAAATGCGAAAGTGAGATTGTTTGTTTGTTACCTCTTCACGCTTTATCTACTGAACCAATCTTCCTGAAATTTCGCATACACATAGTTGGAAGTACTGAGAAGGACATAGGGTACCTTTCATCCCGGGAAAAGCAATGTTCGCGTGGGAAATTCACGCGGACGAAGTCGCGGGCAAAAGCTAGCACAGCCTATGTCAATAAACGTCAAAAAAGTTTCTTAAAAATCGATGACAAACATCGACGGCTATTTTATCGACCCGCGAAGCCTTGTCGTGTCGCATCACTAGCGTTGTACCGTACGGCGCTACGTCATGAAGAAAGGGATTCCTCCAACGGTACACGGAGGGCCTTGCCGTGTCGCTAGCGATCGCGGAACTGTCGCTTTCCCGTACCACGCGATCGACTGGGGTTCACTTGAGCTTATTATTGGATTTTTTGTGCATCTCAGATGCAATTAGTACTCAAGTATATAGAAATTAAAATTAATTAATTTTTTGATTGAAATGCGATAGCTCAGTTGGAAGAGCAAGGTCGTATAAAGACCTGGGGGCCGATTCCACTAATTACAAACGTCGATATCGTGTCTCAATTGTGTCTCAAGAGCCAAAGAAATTGAAATAAAGTGACAAATCTCTGTAAGACTTCTATGTTTTATTACGATTTCTTTGGCTTTTGAGACACAACTGAGGCACGACATCTACGTTTGTAATTTGTACAATCAAGGGCCTGGTCGCGGGTTCAAGTCCTGCTCGCATGGAATTTTTTCACCATATCTAATTTCTATATGAGAGTACTTCACTTGAGTTGTCTGGCTCATGGAGAAATGTGTGTGGAGCTGTCCAATCTATGGCTCATCTTTTAACATGCCAACTGCCCTTCCTCCTGTACCTTGGAAGATCTCAATGAGGCCAACGATAGGACGGTGGAAATGGCCAAATATTGGTCAAAAAAAAATCTAATTGCAATTTCAACTCTAGAATCATCTCGATTCTTTACATCATCAAATGTTACAGAAAATTTTGGGCCCTAAATATTTGACTTTGAAAATGAATATAAAATGAGGAGTTTCATGAGTGGTGCTGTCTCTTCCTGATTATGGTGACAAATCTACGTAGGAAAGAGATAGAAACACCCACCTTTCGCATTTTTTCTTAAATTCATGATTGTGTATGACAATTTTAATACTATAATAATAATGCCTTTAATGACATACTATTAATAAAAAGGACGTTTAGCAAAATTGCACATACAACTTGACTCTCTTCAAAACCAGAGTGAATAGGCTGCTTCTGGGTAAGCTCGCTACATCGTAGACCTCATCTCTGTCCTCGGGCAAGATTGTGGTCAAGAGCAAACCTATCTTAAATAAAATAAAATAAATTGCAATTGTGCAAAATTGACCTATTGCTTGAGTGGCATTATGCGAAAATGACCAAATTTTCTCGATGACATTTTTGCGAAGTTACGTTCTGCGTCAAGATCAAGACCGTATAACGTACCATAGACACTGCTTCTAAAAACAATCACGTACCTAATAAAACCTACATTCATGACCTAGCTAGGCTTGGCTAGGTCATAGCTATGTCTCGAAACGGTGGTTCCAATAAAATATAATCATAAACAGTGTAGCGTTATCAAATTTATATAATAAAAAGTAAAATAAAACTGCCCTTTGGCATGATGATACATATTTACTTTATATTTCATACACATAACAAATTGGTAAGAATTTGAAAGAAGTTGTTTTATAACTATTCTATTATGTTGCAGTATTGACAATGTTAGAATATGTTTAATAATGAATGTTTCCATGTTCTCCATCCTCGGGCAAGAGCAAACCCATCTTTAATAAAAAAAATGTATAAAATAGACATCATAATGTCAAAATGCACTTATTGGAAAAAAGGTCTAAGTTTTCCATAATTTTTAAAAATGTTACAGTTACAAAGTGCGAAATGGCTCTTAACAACACTGCTTCCAGCCATCTCCAGACGCATCTTAACCGATGCGTCTGAAGATGCCAATTTATCATCTGGCAGCGACTACGCAACAGTGTCTCCGTGTGCTAACATAGAGGATACGATAAGACTGACATTTTAAAAACAAAAGCCTTTAAAAAAACCAAATCTCTTCCCGCGCAGATTGTAAAAGTCAATCGAGGGAAAGGGCTTTAAACTGGGGATTCCTCCACTCATAGGCGATGGGCTAGCAACCTGTCACTAATGAATCTCCATTCCATCAGAGAGCCTACTATTCAGCTAAGCGTGATCTTCGAGTCTCACGACTCTTGGCTTTGTCTACCCCTTAAGGGATAAAGACGTGATTCTATCCATGTATGTGTTTAAAGAAACTCAGATTAAAAAAATAAAATACTGCTTCCGAGCACAGAGCCAGTCAAGAAGCTACCAGTTTGATTTAACGGTGCCAAAAGGCGAATGAACTAGCAAAAGTGACTTAACAGCCACCGTATTCTTCGTCACTAAGAAGGTTTATAGGCGCGCCTCATGGCATTTCATTTGTTGTCATTGTTAACAGTAAATAATTAATTTAACAAGCTAATATTTACAATAAAAAACACGACTGACAACTTACATAGCCTATGACACCGGAGGAATGCAAGAATCCAACAATACCTCTCACATTAAAATCTGTTAAGCAGTTCAGGACTTATGGTGGTGGTTATATACATACTTACATATATGAACCCTGAAAATATAACATTCCTTTTTTGGTCAGTCGTGTAAAAACACTTATATACAAAACTAGCTGGCGCCCGCGGCTTCGCTCGCGTTAATCCTTTCTTAGCGGATGCCTACGTCATAACATCTACCTGCATGCCAAATTTCAGCCCGATCCGTCCAGTGGTTTGGGCTGTGCATTGATAGATCACTATGTCAGTCAGTCAGTCAGTCACCTTTGAGTTATATATAGATTCAATACCTGTAACTAGGAGGGGTCCATTCCCAGTGAAAACTAATTAAACATTCAATCAGTTTAAATGACCACCACTTACTTTCAGTTAAGGTAAACATTGTGAGGAAACGTGCACCCTAGTTAGTCCTATGAAATGACAAGCTAATTATTAAAAAATAAAAACCACGACTGACAACTTACATAGCATTATGTCACTCGGAGGAATCTAAAAATACCTCCCACATGAAAATCTGTTCAGCCGTTCAGGACTTATGGTGGAATAAAGAAACTTACATACATACTTACTTACATACATGAACCCTGAAAACATAACACTCCTTTTTTGGTCAGTCGTGTAAAAAAGGCAATGGCAATCGTTCAAAATCAAAAAATTGTTTTTTGAAAATAGACCTTTACAGGCAATTTTTCACGTGAAAATTAATTACAGAATTGTATTTTATAATTATAAATCTCAAAGCTACAAACTACTAGCATTTCGGAACGACCACTGCTGAAAAGAACGCCGAAATAAAAACTCATAGTATTGGTCGTCTCGCATGCCTGAGCCTTTTTTACCGTATAACAATAAGTACATAAATTATGTACAATTAAAAATAAAATTAAAAAACAAGTTACATTTCAAGATCAAACGAAATGGATAATTAAAAAAGAATTCCACGTAATAAAACTGACATGAACTCATTTTTCTTATTTTCTTAGCTCTTATTTAGGAAAAAGAAAAAAAAATCTGTGTGTAATGTTATCCGGGATAGCTTAAGGACCCGAATCCTTACGATTTATTTATTTTATTTATTTAAATTTCATTGCACATAATACATGTGTAAAAGTATAATGGGCGGACTTAATGCATACTTACGATTATACCTAATGATTATAAAATAGGCGTTTACAAGTTATGGTGAATAAATAAACTCCATAGAGTTTCGAAGTGTATCAGAGCAATTTTCATAGTCTAAGATAAACTCACAAATATATTTAAACTTTTCGGGATGAAAAGTGTCAATAATAATTGATACTCGTAAAAGTACCCTTATTTTTACCCAGTCATCATGACTGGGTCAAGATAAAAAGTTAAATGCTATTTTACTAACAAAACACGATAATTGAATGTCTCTTTTTAATTGATCAATTTTATTTTTTATAACATAGATTGAGAAATAAACGTACTCACAAACTCACATACAAAATTTGGCTTTTAATATATTTGTAGATTGTGAGCGAAAATCACGCGAGCGTAGCCGCGGGTAAAAGCTAGTTTAAAAATAATTTTAAAGACGAAGTGTTACCAATTTGAATTTTCTTTATTATTCAGAAGATTAACTTCGGTTTTGGTTTTGCTTACCTATTGTATTTAATTAACATAATGTAATTAATTCATACTAAATTGACGTCATTCTGATAATATTTTTTTTTTTGTGAGACTACCCAATCCTGTAAATTCCCGCTGAATTTAATTGAATCCTGAACTCACCTCTTATAGTGCTGGGCATTTTGAAAAATCCCTTGACACACCAACAGATAAAAAAACAATCCAATTGTCACAAAACACTGGCTGGAATTATCCTTTTTCCATATTCACTAACACATCCACTTCACTTTAAAATTTCGAATTCGGGCTCGCAGCTGTCAATGTCAGTTTTCCCGCGCTTTCGGGGACCCGGGGATACGTGCTAGTGACGTGCCTTGGTGATGGCGTTTGGTTTTTTCGCCGCGCGCCGTGGCCGCAGTCTCCCGGGCTAACTGTATTTTTTTTCGTGATGCGAAGCGGTAACGGTGTAAGGCCGGTTGGCGGTGGATCTTCGATGCTGGATTGATTGGAGTTCAATGAATTTGATATAAAGTGGTAGTTTATGGGCTCTTGGAATAATGACCCTACAGAAGCAAGTTCCGGGATCTCCTGGACCCTTTAAGAACCTTTCAAGATAAAAACGCAGTTTTTAATCTTTTTAATATGATGTAAAGCTGTAATGTGCCTTTGGAAAAAGTTTCAGAACTTTTTTTACAACTTTTTCAGCGAACTTAAAAATTGATCTAGTATTGTTTCTTTTCAGTATTTCATCTCCATAAAATAAGCATACTTAATGGAATTGAAAAATATAAATCAAGTTTTTAAAGTTTATAATATGATGTCTAAAGCTTATTGTTATGTGACTTTGTATAAAATTTCAGAACGTTTTTTACTTTACAATTTTTTTCATTTCACATAAAAAATATTTTAAAAAGTGTTCAAAATTTGCTTCCGTCTGTAGCTTCAAACTTTTTGAAACCTTGAATTTAAATACTGATCTCGGCATGATGCTGAAAAAAAAATTAAAAATTATTGTCATTACAATACAAAAATAAAATAAAAATATTATAAAATCTGGTCCACTAGCAGCCCAACCAAAATCAATCCCTTCCTCGCATAGTTAGTTAATAGATGGGTCGACGATGTTAAGAATATTGCTGGTAACAACTGGAATAGCCACCCTACTCCAGTTGTTACCAGGACAGAGAAGGTTGGCGTAGACATAAGGAGGCCTTGGCAGCTATCCCGCTGGCCGCTCCGACCCTCTCGCTGGATAGGTGGTTCGAGAGCGAGCCGTGCTGGGGCCGCCGTGGTAGCGGCCGCCGCGCCAGGGCTGTGGAGCGAGAGAAGCACACGGTCCTGGCATATATGCGGTAGGGGTTGTCACCGTGTGGTTTTAGTGGGTTCAAGTCCCACATACCCGTCCGGCTTTCCGGGCTGGATGGACGAGACTAGGGTCTGTCCACACGAAAAAAAAAAGACATAAGGAGGCCTTTACCCAGCAGTGGGTCACGGAAGGCTGTGGATGACGATGATGAGTTTGGCAGCTGTGGAGGATTATCTGTACCTAAATAGTACAATAAGGGATCTTCGCAGATGCAGCCATCTCACTATCAGAATAAAAAGGTACAAAAAGGGATCTTCATGTTGGCTTTGAACCCATGAGCGCCTCAAGGAACAGAGTATATGGAGCCATGGCTGAAAAAAAATCTATACTAATATTATAAGCTGAAGAGTTTCATTCATAAATCATTTATTTTGTGAACATACATGTATGTATGTGTTTGTTGTGTACAAAAATTAATAAATAAATAAATAAAATAGGTTGTAATTTTTTGGGAACGTTATACGTAGAAATTGTTTGTATTTAGGGTTCCATACCTCAAAAGGCAAAAACGGAACCCATTAGGGTTCCGGTTCTCTCAAGTTCACTTTGTTGTCCGTCAGTCTGTCAAACTTTTTTTCTCAAGAACGCTTAAAGATATCAATTTGAAATTAATATCGAATACTCGGTCCACAGTCTCTTTCAGCAAAAAAAAAACCTATGGGGTACTTCTCGTTGACCTAAAATTATAAAATTTGGCAAAAAGCAAGGTCTAATAGTTCTACTTAGACAAGAATAAATCTGAAAATTGTTAATATATTGTTGGAAGTCTAAAAAAAAGTGCGCAAACAAATTTATTTTTGCGCTGGATTTAGAATGCATCCTAGGGATCGAACTGCAAAGTTAAGTTAGTTTTTGAAACTAGTTGGTCTTTTAGTTAGAGCTATAATGTGAGATGCTTTGCGTGTATGGAACCCTCGGTCCGCGAGCTTGACTCGCACTTGGCCGGTTTTTTGTTTCGCTTGTTGGTTTAAAGGGGTTAATCTCTGGAACTACCGATTATATTTGAAAAATTCTTCTTGTGTAAAAAAGTCAAATCCATCAGGAAGGCTACAGGCCAAAATAGGAGCGAAGCCGCGGGACATAGCTTGCATAAAATTAATCCACAACAATCAAGGCATACTCTTAACGATCCTATTTACTCTCTCTCTCTCTCTTCAGCCCTTTTCAACCCTATGGGTGTAGGCCTCCTTCATCTTATGATACTTCTCCCGGTCTTGGACAATCTCTATCCATTTCACGCCTGTTGTTCTTTTAACATCATCCGCCCAGCGCATTTGAGGTCTTCCCTGTGGGCGTGATTCGCCCCACGGTCTCCACTCCACCAGAGCTTTGCACCATGAACCTTCTTTCCTGGCAACATGGCCAGCCCATTGCCACTTAAGCTTCGCAATACGTTTGATGACATCCGTGACTTTACTGTGACTTCTGAGCCACTCATTTGTCTTGCGGTCTTTAAGCGTGACACCTACCAGTTTTCTCTTAATTGCCCTTTGAGCGACTCTGAGTTTGTGTAGGATCTCCTTTGTAAAAACCTAGGTGTCGGCACCATAAGTAAGAACCGGCAGAATGCATTGGTCATGTATGCAAGCTTTTTGTTCGGGTGTCAAGTTCATCTTGAATACACAGTCAATTCTGGAATAGGCAGCCCAAGCTAAGCTTATTCGAATATTGATTTCATTGGTCTGGTTTTCTTTCCCCATCACCATTTCTTGACCAGGATATATGTATTTTTGGACTCTTTCGATTTCAATGTCTTCCACTTTGATGTTGGTTGTGGTGTTAGGGTAGTTTAGTTGGTCATGACCTTTGTCTTGCTAAGATTCATCTCTAGTCGAGAGGCATGGCTATTTACTAGCTAACTCTTTTATTAGAAGTTTCTTTATAGATCCCGGATTCCCCGAAATTCCGGAATTATATTCCCTCCATCCTAGGTCCTCCTTCATTGGCATACTAGGTTACATCCTATCAATGTGTATACGATATTTTATCGAAATCTATCTAGCCGTAGCGTGATAGAGTAATAACAACCATATATCACGTTTATAATATTAGTACCTAGTAGGATATATTCCCAATCTTGAGATATTTAGTTGCCAGACACGGAAGAATTATATAATCCCTCTTCTGGCCTGGTTTCATCATCAGACTATCACTGGGAAGATTTTCTAGCTATGAGAGGAGTTAAAAAACCGGCCAAGTGCGAGTCAAACTCTCGCACCTAGGATTCCGTACATACAAATCATCTCACATTATAACTCTAACTAAAAGACCAAATAGTTTTAAGAAAAAACTTAACTTTGCAGTTCGATCCCTGAGATTCATACTGAATTCAGCTCAAAAATAAGTTTGTAACACGTTTTTTAGACTTCCAACTACATATTCACAATTTTCAGATTTATTCATGTATAAGTAGGTACTGTTAGACCTTGCTTTTTGCCAAATTTCATAATTAAATCGCAAAATATGCGAAAATTCAGGATTAATCAGGAATAATAATTGCAATAAACTTGCATACATAAAATAACCATCCTGAAAACATAATGCACACTCCAGATACTTTATAGAATGAAAATGGTCATTTTAATTTTATAGATTTTCCATTATAAAAATAAGCATAGAGATGGTCTAAGCTAAAACAATATTGCTAATAAAACAGTGTGGAGTTTAAAATGGAGGGGCGTTCAGTTTAAGATAAGACGATCTCTACTTTAAAATTGATTACAAGTACTTAAAAGTAACTTATTATAGTGCTTAAAAGTATATTTAAATTGAATTAGAACATTTATTGGAATTTAATTTGTTCCTTATTATTTTTGAAAATGTATGTTAAATAAATTACATGATGAATTTGAAACTTTATTAGGAACTAGCTGTCGCCCGCGGCTTCGCCCGCGTGAGTTTCGCTTAGATGAAAAATCTCTCTTGGAGCTTTTCATCAGATGTTCCAGATCTTCAATTTTTATACGTCAGCAGAAAATGCTCATCAGGTTGAACGATTTTTGCTAAGGCGCCATTTCCATATATGTTATAGTGTAGCTGGTCTCTTGGAGCTTTTCATCAGATGTTTCAGATCTTCAATTTTTATACGTCGGCAGAAAATGCTCATCAGGTTGAACGATTTTTGTTAAGGCCCCATTTCCATATTACTTATAGTTTAGCTGTTCCGTTATGGTTCTTCATCAGGTGTTCCAGTTTTCAAAATGAATTATAGCCTATATGTTGCCCAGACTTAATAGCTATACAACAAAAAAAGTTTCATTCAAATCCGTCCAGTAGTTTTTGCGTGAAACGAGTACATACATACAGACAGACAGACAGACAGACAAGAAATTCCAAAAATTTTTTTTTGCTTTCTATTGTTCTTTTTAGGTCTCCCTCTATCCATTTCAGTCAAAAATATTAAATGTACAGACAAAATATTTTTACTGTTTTATTATATGTATAGATTAATTCATACTCAAAATCTTCTACATTTATTTCAATATTTACATTTGTTTTATTTTATAATTTCTTGACCTGTTTCCTTTTCAAATAGTGTTACACTAGAAGACTCTCTTTTAAAATTGAGCAGGATCACTTTCAGAATTTCAAAGTTTACCCTGAAATGCGAAAATCAAGGTAAATTTTCCGGACGAATTTTCTTGTCATCGTTTTGGATGTTAAAAAGCTCAACATTGAAAAAATTAAATAGAATGTACCTACTACTTCATTTGCTGTGCAGTTCGTAAAAGTCGGTAGAGGGAACGGGATGTACTGGAATTCAATCTTGTATTAGCGATGGGCTGTTGGTAGGTATTAGCTTTCTGTTTCAGATATAATATTATTAATGTTTTTGTATGATTACAGTTTCAAAGTTGTATGTATAGTTACTTACTCATCTATCGCAGATACATTTTGAATGCCATTGCCACTGTGTTTTAGGAAGTAGAGATCAAGCCCTTGATTCTACAAATTACAAACGTATGGTCCATTTATTCATAATTGTCCTATATGTAAACAATCTTCACAGTACTTTTTATTGAATTTGGTTGAAAATAAATCAAATATTAGTTCAAACCTAAACATTCTAAAGTAAAACATTTATTAACCACGAAAGTAATTTCCTAAAAAGTCTATTTTAATTTATATTGTTGTAAAATCATAAAAAGACATGGTAAGATTATTTACATGATAGGACAATTATGAATACATGGATATTAGATGTCGTGCCTCAGTTGTGTCTCAAAAGCCAAAGAAATCGTAATAAAACATAGTCTTACAGAGATTTTTTCACTTAATTATAATTTCTATGGCACTTGTAATGAGTAGAATCGACCCCCAGTGTGGATTATACAATGAGCGATTTTTCTGTCAGCTAATTAAGAAAAAAAAATCAGTATAAAAAAATCTCAACAGATGGAGTTTTATTGAAAGCTGAGTTGTAATAATGGCTGTACCTATATTGTACGCTTTTTATTGGCAGCCAGAGGCAGAAAAAAAAATCACCTAACAGTTTGACAGTTGCACAAATCACAATAGTCATACTTTTTAGATTGTTTTTTTTTTACGAAGTTTTATTTTTTTTTAATGAAATTTTGCTTATTTTATGGAACTTTTTCTCTCGCCTTTGCTTAACCCTTGGCATGCCTGGTGGATTAGAGTCACGTTGTATGCCTGGTGGGTCTGAGGGACCCGAATTTATTTATTTATTTTTTACATATATTTATCATGTAAAGATATCGTATTGCATTCATTTGGCAAGTATATTTATTATACTTGCAAATGAAAATAAAAAACACGAATTTGTATGTATTTAAGTTATTTATTAATTAAACAAACGTATAACTTTTTAAACTTGACAAAAAATAGACTTTGGAGTTTTTAAGCAAAATCTTACAACTAAAAGAGATCAAAATGTTTAAACAAGGCACATTATAAAGTGTCTGAAGTTTAAAGTGAAAAATATACTAAACACTAGCTTATGATAATTATCACTATTCAGATAAGCGAATTTTCGCACAGAAAATTTGCAAATGCAAATCAAATGACTTGGAACACACAATACAAAATATAATTTGATTTATTCGTTTCATTGGTTCATTTCCTCGTCACTACTTATATTTTCTTAGCTTTGGGTAGCTAATTCCTCGACCTCGTCTTTCGAGTCATGCCAAACACCGACATGATCAGATTCATTACCACTTTCCTCAAAGACGACGTCATCTTTCATATCTTCCTCTTCTAAACACCTTATATCATCGTTACTCAATTGTTTCGTCATTTTTACTGAAACAATACAAAACATATTCTACATAATTTACTTAAAAAGATCATAAAAAATACAAAAAGTATTAAATTTTTACTTACCAACAAAAGTCACGCCGTATGCCTGGTAGGGTCCCTCAGACCCGCGCGCACTTTGAACGCGTGTTACTCAAACATGGGCTTGCGGCGAACAGCGGGAGGGGTGGTCAACTGATCTGCAGTCTATTTCAGGAAGCTATAGTAAGGAGCAATGCAAAAAACTAAAAAAATAAAAGTTATCGACATTTTTATGAAACCGTGGGTCTGTCAGACCCCACCAGGCATGCGAAGGGTTAAGCGCCATTTATAAAGTCATCTGGAACTATTTTTTGAATGATAAATGAAATTTGGTATACGGGTAGAAAAATACCGGGAATAGCACATAGGGTACTATTTTTATCCCGAAATTCCCACAGGAGCGAAACCCGGGGCGCAGCTAGTTAATTATAAACTTTATTGTAAAGTTAAATTAAAAAAAAATTAAACACTGAAAATAGTGTCAAGATCTTTTACAATCTATTTTACCGTTAAAGCTATCGCATCTTTCAAAAAGACGAACAATTAAAAATTTCAAAATCTCAAAACCCATTATTACTAAAAATTTATTACACGAAAATCCTAACTAATATTATAAATGCGATAGCGAGTTTGTTTATTTGTGACCTCTTCACGCTATATCTACTGAACCAATCTTACTGAAATTTCATTTTCACATAGTGAGAAGTACCGAGAAGGACATAGGATACCTTTCATCCCGGGAAAAAGTACTGTTCCCGTAAAAAATTCACGCGGGCGAAGCCGTGGTTAAAAGTTAGTTATGAATAAAAAAATCTGTCGAAATTCGAGTTTGAATCATCCGCCTGCCGGATTCCCGCGTAAACAAAACACCTGGGAGGTCGTCGAACCCAACGGTACCATGCATGCAACTTGTCTGATCCAGTTGGACTACGTTGTTATGACGTCACTTTAGTTGCTCCACTCGGCTGTAGATGGCGTTTTACGATGGTAATTAAAATTAAAATCGAAAGAGTGCAGGTCATTGATCTGAATGGTTTGTTGCTCTGGCTCTGAGTCTTTATTTTAATGAATAAGATAATAATTTTTTATTTCAAATTATTTTTTTTTATTTGCATTGTAAGTTACAAGGCTTAGTTTCAACTTGAAATTTATACTTGTATTGCCTGATTTTATTTGAATTACAGGAATTTATTTAAATTGTCCCTACCTATTTGGTTTGTTCTTCCAACGAAGATTGTGATAACTATGATTGTATAAAATTAAAATTACCTATAAAGACTTTATTAAAATTATTAGGCCTTGTAAGATTCCCACATATTATCCAATAAAGTAAGTACAGTTTGTTTTAGTTGTATAGTAGGTATGATAATCAAACTTATTCGGTAATTTAATGAATTAAGCTACTTTGAAAACTTTTCGTTTTTAATTAGGTCTGTAAGAATGTTTGTTTATGATTGTGTATGCGCCATCTGTTATCCAATAGCGAAACTAAAATAATAATAATTATGTTATTTAATTCGCTCTTTTTAAATTTAACTATTCATAATTACATAATTTGTATAGTTTCTTTATTTTGTAAATTTATATATTTTATTTATTATATTTTTAATTAATTGTACTGCCATCTATTATTGAATAGCAAAGCTTTTAGAAACAGCGCCATCTATTAGATTTTCGTAATGTAAGGAAGTCACAAGAAGTACAAGATTGTTCAAAAATTGTTCGACAGATGGAGTGACCTATTTACAAATCGAAATACCGAATGATTTAATTTCATTCAATTTCGTTCAAGTTTTCGTCACTTCACTCACTTTTTGTCCGTTGTTTGTTTTGCAAGATTCATTCTTTCTTATTTTTGTTGTTGATTATATTTTCTATTTCTTCTTCTCTTTATGTATTAGTGTTATGATGAATATTAGTGAACTAGCGTACAGTTTACCAACTCAATGAAAAGCTGTACACATAAGGTGAGTTTATTGCATAATGATTGTAATGTAAACTACTTTCGCCGGTAACTGAGAACTTTTCTATATTAATAACAACATTTAGACCTTTGCTCTAAGGCTCTTCCCTTCCCCTTTAAGTGTCATACGGTTGCTTAAACTAAGATATGACCGACAGCATCTCCGCTGCATACGGTAGGTTTGTCATCGATTGATGTCTTCGGGCTATCGCGTTTTACACTATGAACACTTCCACTACAGGGCTAGTTACCGGTGCCAGATATTCCATGTAAACACCCGAAAGGTACCTACCGTTATATGAGATACCGTTATATCATATGAGAATTTGGTACCGATACCTACTAGAAACAAGCCATCGCAATGATGCAGTTTTGAAAAAGGCTCTTTTCCTGTGCCTAAACAACAGAATTAATATACTGAACATAGGTAGATAATAATATGTACCTACCTATTTGCCTGAAGGAAGCCGCACGCAGCCGTAGCTGGAGGTCATAAACGGCTATTTTGATGAATCGGAATATGTTCAAGTTTGAACGAGCCCACTGCTGGGCGTAGGACTGTGGAGGCCGTCCGTCATTCTTTTGAGTATTTCGCTTATTAAGATAGTTCTACACCTACTCTCTGAACACGGTTGCTTCTAAGGGCATCTGTGTCGAGTCGAGCGGCGAGTTCACGAGAAATTATCAGGCAGGCAGGAGGGCCACGCCACGACAAGCAATTGGTAGGCATTTGGTAGGGCCACATATATATTTAAGTGGCCCTACCAAATGCCTACCAAAAATGCTATTAGGGGCAAGCAATAAACGAAAATTAAAATCCGTTGCGTGGTTATGGACGAGTTGGTTGATGGTTGTTTTGAAGAATTGAAGAGATAAGTAGGTCCTTCCTTTTTAGTCGTATTCCTCATGACAGAGTCGTGATCATTATGTCGAATGATAAAACACACACAACGATAATCTTGCCAATGTTTATGGAGTGGTTTGTCATTGCCTTCTCCATATCACACACTAGGTGATAATCATCAACCAGAATGCAGGTTCCCTCACGATGTTTTCCTTCACCGGGAGCAAGTGGTGGTCAATGAAACTCCATATATGAGTCAGATTGGTATTGAAACTCATATAGCACGGGCAGGATTTGAACCTGAGGCCTTTGCAGCCACAGGCGGGCGCCCTAACCACTCAGCCACTACCGTTTCCACACCAATTAGTAGGTAGGTAGGTACTTAATACACAACGGGCGAAGCCAAGGCAGGTCGCTACTATTCCTGTGTGAAGACGGACAGCAAGTTAACACACCAAGATATACCGCGAGGTACATAAATCAATCTAAAGTTGTAATTAAAAACGAAATCCGTCACAAAGGGAGCGAAAACGAATGTTACAGAAAAAGACTAATCTTGGCGAAGTAACTGATTTATAGCTGACCTGCTCTGTTGTATATAGACCCTATTGCTGTCTCGTTTTCACATCTCACTGCCCCTCAGACGTGTGACATCCCCGGGCTTAACTCTGCGGTTTAGGGTTGTCTATGAATTTACAATTATGACCATTATTTTCAGAAAATATTTTTTGAATTCCAATTCACTAGTTACAGCTAACTTGTTTTTGAGAAATGGAAAAACATAGTCCAGTTAACGAATGGCTCATAGGGGTGTGTAACTGTGTACAGTGCGAGAGCTGGTAACTTTGGTATTCCCTCAGAATCTTATTTAGGGTGCTAAGGGAGTGAACATACTAAAAGTCCCCGCGTCTAGGAGGTGAGCAGAGGTGGGGCCGCTAATATCACCAAAACGGTGCGTCTTAGAGGAAAGTGTTCTTCTACCGAATGCAAGCTGTTGAAATTCTCTACAACTTTTATTCCGTACGCTTTTTCCCATTATCCAATAGTTTTTGAGCTACACGCTCCGAAACATTGAAAATTGCAGATTTTCAGGTGTGACTGTACCTAGCGATTGACATTGTTCTATGTATTAATAAATAAGTTAGAATGTTAGTTCTGTGTTAGTTCTACCGAAATAAATGTAACTCGTCATTTGTTCCGCTTTTTTTTTAAAGATTTTCGCCCCGAACTGTCGTCGTCACCCAGCGATGTACTTTTTTATTTCGCGTTGTAGAAATATAAATCTGGTGTCAGCCATTAGTTCTATGGTAGGTCTCACTATTTATGTAGATTTATTCAATAAAATCTATAACATTACAAGAATAAAAGTTCGAAAAGAAATGTTGTGCTCAGCGATGTATTTCTAAAATTCGTAAAAAATATAACCAAATTAGACTTTATACCATAGTTCTTTATCAGATCTGTCTAAATAATTTAGTTTTGCGTAGTTATATACATAAAATAAATAAATTAACCACTGCGAAACATAGTCCTTACTCATTTGTTAACAAAACGTAACAAAGTTTACTTAAATGTAGCTCTTATTGAGCATATACATAGGGGCGAAAATAGACTGGCAATGATACTTGCTTTGACCGATCAAAGTTTTGCCTAGGACACTTTTTGAGAGGGACAGGCCGTATATTTGTTTATGATTGGTACGTCAAAAATTACGGCGGTGGTGTTGTGAATATCTGGTTTATTCCATGTTAAAGTATATAATATAATCAAGCAAGTTTCATTGCCAGTCTATTTTCGCCCATATGTATATGCTCAATAAGAGCTAAATTTAAGTGAACTTTCTTACGTTTTGTTAACAAATGAGTAAGGAATATGTTTCGCAGTGGTTTATTTATTTATTTCATGTATATAACTACGCAAAACTAAATTATTTAGACAGATCTGATAAAGAACTATGGTATAAAGTCTAATTTGGTTATATTTTTTACGAATTTTAGAAATACATCGCTGAGCACAACATTTCTTTTCGAACTTTTATTCTTGTAATGTTATAGATTATATTGAATAAAAGTACATAAATAGTGAGACCTACCATAAAACTAACGGCTGACACCAGTTTTATATTTCTACAACGCATAATAAAAAAGTACATCGCTGGGTGACGACGACAGTTCAGGGCGAAAATCTTTAAAAAAAAAGCGGAACAAATAACGAGTTACATTTATTTCTGTAGAACTAACACAGAACTAAGATTCTAACTTATTTATTAACATAAAGAACAATGTCAATCGCTAGGTACAGACACACGATTTTCAGCCCGAAAAAAGTACTTAGCCTATGTTCTAACTTTATTCATACGAAATTTCAAAGTGAAAGCGTAACAGAGAGACTTTCACATGTATAACTTCTATCCATAGTCCATCCATACTAATCCTAACTAATTATAAATGCGAAAGTGAGTTTGTTTGTTTGTTACCTCTTCACGCTTTATCTATTAAACCAATCTGCCTGAAATTTCGCATACAAACACACAGTTCGAAGTTCTGAGAAGGACATTAGGTACCTTTCATCCCGGGAAAAGCACTGATCCCGTGGAAATTCACGCGGGCGAAGCCTCGGGCAAAAGCTAGTATTACATATACCTCAATGCGAAAGTCTGTCTTCTTGTTACGCTGTTTGCGACTTCATGTACGAGATGAGCCATCAGTCGCCAGCCCTACCTCCGACTCCCCTCTCGCATAAAATCAATATTTATGGCACAATATATTTCACCTCTGCTCTGCCTCCTACATAGGTACGTCTCTTATTCCGTCTATCGATTGCTTTGTTAGACTTAATCGGCGTTGCGGTATACTCTATGCCTGATCCTCAGATTATATAACAGTAACTACTTAACAGTACTTAAGGTTAGATAGGTCTCGTAGACGATGAAGTTTCAAGTAGGAAAAGCCACTGTCAACTATCACCTTTTAGACAAATAGTAACTTGATTCCAAAATCCAGCTGCTGTTTATTCTACATTCGTATAAAAAGTCCTCATTCACAATTATTTTGCGTTTGAAGGCGTGTGTCAGTAACTATAGGGTGTTCATCATTTTTAAGATTATAAGGACAAAATTAAACATACATAGTCGGGTAGGTGGTCTGTGATATTTACAAACAATTGTTAAGTTCACCATTAATAGGATACTATTTTATTGTGGTGATATTAAAAAGCCACATTTTTTTTTACCGACAATAAATTGTTGGAACTTGAACGAGTTGGTCGAATGATTTGACGGGATTCGATAAAAACTGGAAGGAAAACACGAAGGACAGAGATGAGTCGTGGAAATTAGGAGGCTAAAAAAAACAATGTTGGAAAAGAATTATAATTATTGTATTTTATGAGTTAAACTAACTGCGCCCGGGGCTCCGCACCCGTGGGAATTTCGGGAATATAAAGTACGAGTAAGAGATCGGTTCAGTATTTTTTGCGAGAAAGAGTAACAAACATCCATTCTCAAAAACTTTCGCGTTTATAATACTCGTAATGTTAGGATATGGCGTCTTTTTTCATTAATAAATTTGTAAAAAAAATCTTGATAAAGTATTTATTAAATCCCGCAAATTTTCAATATTTTGGTCACCTCAGAGTTGCAGTCAACAGCTGCACTAATAATATTACATGCACACACAAAGTGAACTGAGAGGGAAAGAGACAACTATATAGTAGAGCTAGCAAAACATTTTATGGGATTCAGATAATGGTAACACTTTAAGTACACTACACTAAATTATAGTAATTTTCTTTAACAAACTACAACTTATTCGTTCAGTAAAATTTATAAATTGATATTAAATTACACATTTTTCATACATTTAACCTGTGAATTTAACCAATATGTAGGTATGTGTGTTTTACGTTAACATACCTCTATTTACAGTTCGCTTTAATAGTACTAGGTAAACGTTTCATGGAGTACCTATCTACCAAAAGCTATATTTATCGAATCAATCATTAAGAATGTATGACTTTTAAAATCATGATATTTCAGTTTTCGTCTTCTTCACTTCGACAAAACTCTTCTTATTTTAGTAAATTCGTCGTCATATTCTCAAAATGTTACCTAAAAACCAGTTTAATCCGGAATTAGCGACGACTGTTTCTTTAAAATATTGGTTTCCACATCTTCGTACCTGTCAACCTGACTTCCGTATCACGACCAGCGTACCAAAACCTGTCTCATAGCTTCGCGTTCCCCTCATCCGCCCAGGAATGGAGTATCGCGGACGGGGAGGGAGGTCAACCATTTCTGGTTGATGGCAGGGCAACGACCTCGTGTTGCCATTTTCCATAAAAGCACAAAGCATTTTTATGGCGATCCACCGATCAGCGCGTCACTTGGTCATTTTTGAAGTATTTAGAATATGATGGAAATTTATGATGCAGTGTGACCGTTTTAAAATTTGACAGAATACCAGAACATATTGCTGTCAGTACTAAAAAATACTAAAAAGCAAAATTCAAAAATACCAAAATTGTACTAACATTTTTTTCAGAAATATGCTACATAAAACACACATTTCAATAACAAATCCGAATAATCTTTTCAAAATTTTACCTGACGAGCAAAAAAAAAAAAAAACGGACGCGTACGGGTCAAACGGGACAATTGTGCGGAGGAGCAAAAGAAGGAAGCGTACGGGTAGTGATGTGTTTCAAGGAAAAAGGGGAAAACTTTTTTGGAAATATTCACGAGAACGGAAAAATTTCTTAAAAACCCGAGGAATTCCGAAATTTTCAACGCAAGAAATTTTCGGGAGGAGGGTGGGAGGGGTTTTTACGTGATAACACGCGAAAATACCAAAAACAAATACCAAAATAGTTAAAATTCTACCAATATTATACTAAAATTTGGTTAAGTACTAAAATTATACTAACATCATTCTGAGATGCCCCAATTATACTAAATTAGTACTGAAAATACCAAAAACGGTCACACTGTTATGATGGGATAAAACTGTTTTTGGCGTCAAAAAATAGAAGCTTGTGATGTGTCATAGTTGATTTATCTTCGTCATACTGACACTTGACCTACTACGCACCTGTACCACCCACATTTTAGCTTTAAAGTCCCATATGGCTGTATATTATATCTCACAGGACTTGAGAGGAAATACATATCTTTCAGAAAAAAGGAACTTTTCCCCGAAAAAACCGGCCAAGTGCGAGTCAAACTCGCGCACCGAGGGTTCCGTACACGCAAATCATTTCACATTATAGCTCTAACTAAAAGACCAACTAGTTTCAAAATCAAACTTTGCAGTTCGATCCCTAAGATTCATACTGAATCCAGCGCAAAAATAAGTTAGCGCACTTTTTTTTTGCTTCCAACAACATATTTACAATTTTCAGATTTATTCCTGTCTAAGTACTGTTAGACCTTGCTTTTTGCCAAATTTTATAATTTTAGGTCAACGGGAAGTACCCCATAGGTTTTGATTTCCGTCTGAAATCGCAAAATATGCAAATATGCGAAATATGCAACATTTACGGTAATATCTCCTGATCGCATTCACGTATAATTTTGATTACTGTTGAAAGAGTACCGTGGATCCGAGTATTTGATATGAATTTCAACTTTATCGTCCCAGAGAAAAAAATGTTTGACAGACAGACGGATAACAAAATGATCTTATAAGGGTTCCGTTTTTGCATTGAACCCTAAAAAGGAACATATCCGAGAAAAAAAGTTTGACAGACAGACGGACAGTGGACGGACAACAAAGTGATCATATAAGGGTTCCGATTTTGCCTTTTGAGGTACGGAACCCTAAAAATGAACACAAACTAAGGTGAAGTCTTATTTATTTAAACAGTTTCTGTACACATAGAGACATAAAAGACACTTAAAATAATAGGACAAAACGTACCTACAAAGGCGCTGCTTATTTCAAACTAGCTGTCGCCCGCGGCTTCGCCCGCGTGAGTTTCGCTTAGATGAAAAGTCTTTTTGTGTTCCAAACTGTTTCAGATGTTTCGGATCTTCGATTTTTATACGTCTACAGAAAATGCTCATCAGATTAATCAAGATTTGCTAAGGCGCCATTTCCATATACGTTATAGTGTAGCTGGTCTCTTGGAGTTATTCATCAGATGTTCCAGATCTTCAATTTTTATACGTCTGCTGAAAATGCTCATCAGGTTGAGCGATTTTTGCTAAGGCGCCATATCCATATATGTTATAGTGTAGCTGGTCTCTTGCAGTTCTTCATCAGATGTTCCAGATCTTCAATTTGTATACGTCAGCAGAAAATGCTCATCAGGTTGAACGACTTTTGTTAAGGCACCATTTCCATATTTCTTATAGTTTAGCTGTTCTCTTATGGTTCTTCATCAGGTGTTCCAGTTTTCAAAATCAATTATAGCCTATATGTTGCCCAGACTTAATAGCTATACAACAAAAAAAGTTTCATTCAAATCCTTCCAGTAGTTTTTGCGTGAAACGCGTACATACATACAGACAGACAAGAAATTCCAAAAAATTTTTTTTTGCTTTCTATTGTTCTTTTTAAGTGTCCCTCTATCCATTTTAGTCAAAAATACTAAATGTACAGACAAAATATTTTTACTGTTTTATTATATGTATAGATGAAATTTCTTCTAGCAGATGCATCAGTTCTTCTTCTTCTGCACCGTTTTCCCATTTACCTATGTGGAATCAGCACAGAATGTTAATTCCTTCCATTTTGTTCTGTCGCTTACCATTTCACCCGACACTACTCCCTATTTATGTTGTCCTTGACGCAATCTACGCAATCTACCCATCTATTCTTTGGTCTTCTGTTCCTCAAACACTTTACTTCCATATTCAAGGCCCTCTTTGTGATAAGAATTTCTTTCAAGCACAATAAAGCTGCAGGTGAAAGCTACAAATATTTTATTTTAATCCTGGCCCATTTAAAACGTCTCCTATCCCCGTTTGAAGATGATAATTTTATGAACTGTCCCAGACGTAATATTGACGGCTGTGTGTGGGTTTGTTCGAATATTCTATGTCTGAAATAAATAGCCACGATGATGCAAACGCATCGCAAATTTTAGGTAAAAAAAAGGAAATAAATAACCAGGTATTAATCGGTTGTGTAAAAAATATGCGATAAAAAAATTCACAGACTTTATTAACTAGTGACTGTTCCTTACATCAGGACTGCTCTCATTTTTGCAAAGGCGTTTTTTATCATACCTACATACGATCGTAACGTGAAGGCCGTTGAATAAAACTGAATTGAATAAATTCCTGAGATTAAATAAAAACAAAAATTTTTTTTTCGTTGAGATTGAGACTAATTTTATCAACATCTATGTACCTAGTTAATTAGGGGTAAATAAAAATTGAAAAAATAGACAAATACTGATACATACTTCGGACACTTACTTTCATTATATGTATCTATGTATGTAGGTAACCTATTCATTCATGATTTTAATCAGAATACTTTTTGATAATATTGATTATTGATATGGTAATATGTTTCAACTAAAATAGTCTGTACTAGTACTAGGTACCTACTTACTAATAGACTAGCTATTGTGTGGAATATCTTTTTTTATAGCTTTATGTAATGTTTTCACGATTTAGATTCATAGACGCAGTGGAAGGCTGATACATTTCTATAACAAAGAAACCGTTGTGTGGCGTTTAAACGGCTCGTACACATGCAAATAAGACAGAAACATAACTGTTAGTCGGCAAGCACGCATAGACAATGAGAAATGTGTATCTATCGCGTCGTTTCTAAACAAAAGTAACTTGGCATCGCTCAGGTACGATCCGAGAGAGACAAAACCATTGGGGCTACGTTTTAACACGGACATTTAGACCGAGGACTTTCTTTCAACCCCGGCGGGCCGCCGAATCGATACAATAACCAGATCAAAACAGGCGACATTCAACATCAATCCGCCATTACGCCACAACTCTCAAATGCTTGGATGTAGAATGCTGGTAATACCACCGTTGCATAGATCGGGAAAAATTAGCCTTAAAACGTGTGCAATACGTGTATAAAGCGAGCATTGGACGCACCACGCGGCATCGGTCAGGCTTTGAGCGCGAGGGACGCGGTCGTAATCTGCAATCAAATCAAAATGGAAGCCGGCGGCCATCTTAGGTCTGCCACGAGCGCTTCGGTCCGCACGGAGAATTTGGGAAATTGGTGTTTTTTTGTTGTAAAGAGAGCAGTACGTATACAAGAGGTCGGTAGGCAGAGGACAGCGGTGCGGGGAGGGGATCGGGCACAGCGGTGTGAAGGGAAAGAACTGGGGTCGGTTCGCGTGGAGCGAACAGTCCCAGAATTTGTCTCGAGATTTGTCTTGAGATTCGATGCGAATTTTTTGTGGCTAGCATAACCGGTAGATAACATACGTCATTAGGACTTTGGATTTTATTTTGGACACATACGATCTAATTTATCTAGTTCTAAATTTAATTAATCATACAAATTCTTTCATTAGTTAACAAGTGACATTTTATTACATGCATACAGAATTGAACTCTTTCTGTCGCTGAACTTTTAGAAGAATTTATTTTATGGAGTTTTTAAACCAAACTAAATAGTTGATGAAAACTTGGTCCTTCGAGCTGGATAAAGAGTTACTTTATATACTACAATTTTGTGGAATTCCGTAGTCTCTGCCTTCCCCCACAGAAAACCGGCGTGATAATATGTACGTATATTACAATAAATCATATCAAAGTATTTTATAGCTTGAAAGGGACTTCGAGTCGATTAAAATATAAAAACTATTTCTTACTGCACTATCCATACTAATATTATAAATGCGAAAGTTTGGATGTGAGTTTGTGAATTTGTGAGTTTGTGAGGATGTTTGTTACTCAATCACGCGAAATCTACTGGACGGATTTCGATGAAATTTGGTACAGAGGTAGATAATGACCTGGAATAGCACATAGGCTACTTTTTATCCCGGGAAAAAGCACTGTTCCCGTGGGAAATTCACGCGGGCGAAGCCGCGGGCAAAAGCTAGTAATTTAATAAATAAAATTCATATTTATTAAATTATATCATAATTAAAAGCTTATAAATATTTACAACTACTAACATTATTTAAAAGCCTTTAAAATCAATTGTTGCTTTATTTTGGAACTATCACCATGAAAATAATCAAGCTATGCTTATTAAATCTTGTGCTTTAGCTTTGTTTTAATATTATAAGCTTTAGATACGTATTGTTACTTTTGTTGATTTTCGTTTTTATTTTCAGACGTTCTATCATATCCAGCTCATCCAGCCGAAAAGGATCAGTGAAATAACAGGTCAAAGGCGTATGATATGAGTTATGACTGACTCAATTGACCTTGTACCTACTCGATAAAGAAGTATCCTAATCAATTAACTAATTTATGCTTAAACAATAGTCTTCTGTGTTGACTGTTGATACATACAACTTCATTAAGAAAAATAATTCAAAAAAATCTTAAGTGATCAAAATTAAGTAAACCAAAGAAATAAAGTGGAAAGCCAGTCCGAGAGATGAAAAATATCTCGAGATCGATCCGCGTACCGCGACTGCCGCGTGTGTCGGCCACCTATCTTTCATTGCATGTGCGGTGCGGGGGGCGGGCGCCGCGCGGCATACGCGGAGCCATCTTGCCATCGGCCGTCGAAAAGACCGCGTCTCTGCGACAAATCGGCATTAATTCCTATTAATTAACCGATAAATATAACAAAAACAATCGGAAAACTTGTGCTGAAAGTGCCGTGTACAGTGATTGACTGTTTGCGAATTGTTGACATAATTGTGTTGTTGTTGTGTATGTGTGCATTCCTACTGCCTAGGTGAGTACCCGAGTCACTACTAGGTACTCTTTTGTGCGCGACAATTATCATTCTGATCGATTCGGCCGCGCGGGGGTGTGCTACAGTCGGTTTTATATCTTTTGTTGTTTTGTTACACCGAAATCAATAATTTTAGTTGCGAGCTCTAGTCGTCTTTGACCCCGCATCTGACGAGAGCTGGTATTGATGTGTGAAAGCTAATAATAGTGATAAACTGGAGTGGCAGCCACTTTGTGAGGTTTTCCGTACCTGTGTATGATTCGGTAAGTGGCAGCCGCTTTCAAATCTTACATTCTAATATTAGAATGCGTGCAGTTTGTGCAAATCGCTTAACAAGTATTTATGTTCATTGAATAATTAACCGGGTTTTCAAATCGTTATGACTTTGCGTTTATGTGATAAGTAATAATATTAATCCTTTTCTCGTAGTACTTATTTCATTTTCATCGTGGGGTTTAATGTTTATTATTAAACAAAACAAATTAAGATGCCATTGAAGACATGTTATTATTACTTACATAAAAGTTTAATTGTAATTTGCAACCTTATGGTTTTATGTCAATAACATAAAAACATGAGCATTTACACATATATATAACATAACGACTTATGGATTTTTACTTCTGCTTAACTGCCTAATCATGAACAGAAAGTTAGATTAATAACGCTATCATTACATAATAATGTAAATAATATGCATACTTACTTACATATATAACGAGTCTAGCCAAACCATCAAACTTCGGTTATTATGGGCTAATTTTAGTTCGGTCGAGATGAGGTCACGTCAAACATCGTACTTATCTACCTACTCAACTAGCTACTTACCCAACATAGGTACCTACTTATTAACAAAACATAATGCTCGAATCGGGGATTCGAAAAAAACTCAATCATTGTCATTTAGAATTGGGACACGGTGTCAAAGTCAAATGACATAATTGGTCCACGATGTATATTTGTCCTCTAATATTATATTAAGAGTTAATTATGTCATCGATCAATATTCCAACCTGATAACAATGGTACATAGCCCAATAATGGCAAAACTAAAAACAAAAGATCATGTTTGGTTTACTATGGACAATACAGGGTGAGTGTAAATTATAAAATTGGAAAGGAAAATCTATTTTGTAACGCCTAACATTTTATTAATAGGTAGGTTAGGGACTTTGCAAATCACTTCGTTAAAATAAAACAAAATTGTTGTAAATAAACAAATTAAGAGAGCAAGGAACATGAATCCTTTCAAACTTCTCAAATCTTCAAAGACAACAATAAAAAAAAAACAAATGCGTAATTTTGGCATTTCCACCATATTTTTAAGATTTTTGTGTGAGAAAACAAAATACTTTTAACAATCGGTGATGTCATATAAATAATAAGCATCAGCATTGCGTGACATTACAGTAGTATGGATTACCCACATCTAGGTAACCTAGTTATCACTAAAATATACTTGTGGCCTTGTAATAGTTTATTATGCTGTAATCGGCGAAAAAAACTATCGATAACATAAAAGAAATCGTCTAAATATATCATGTGAATTTTCTACTCAATGACGCTTAGTTAACAACGAATTCAATAGAATTAAAACATTCATGAAAATAATTGGCACACAACATACCGCACATGCAATGAAAGGACTATAAAATAGAGCCAAATATACCTAAATGCTTCAATCAGCAATGTTAAACTATCAAAACCGAAAAATATTACCTACACACAGCATGTGACAAACTTTTGAATCCTATATTATTCAGATATTCTTTCTATGGTAGTAACAACATCATCTAAATAAAACTATGTGAAGAGATTCACTACTCAGTCATGTTATAATAACTGCATGTTATTGGATAATTATAGAAGAATATAATTTTTAATAACGTTTTGTTTTCAAATGAAATCGAGAATTTCAAAATTCGGAATGTTCGAAATATTTCATCCAAATTAAAGCATATTTATTTTCTCGATTGGCCTGATCTCGATGCAGATTCCTAATTTTGACTGATAGACCCTGAGGGTAAATATCCAAGCCTTAAGCTAAGTACTGACAGTTGGTGAAGATATTTCCGAAATATGACAAAACTTTGGATATCATTGGCCCTGCTTAGCAGTTAAAAATGAAAAATCACCTACCCCTGGTAAGGAAATAGCACAGTGTAAAGAGTAAAACTTGAAAACATTTGATTGGAAAGACATAAAAAAATATCTGCCAGCAAACCATTTATCAGAACGAAAGCCGATGAATCAACTCAAATTAATGTAAATCACCTACTTATACAATTTCGCGTGTGGTGTGGCAGATGCTAAAAATACCGCTTCGTTCAATTTGCAGGAGGTACAGACAGACAACATTATTGTCGCTTATAGTATGTAATTTGGATCAGGATCATTATGTATGACAGTACAGAATTTACGCAAATCATATAAAATAGACAAGATTTTATATCATACAGAAAGAAAAGAAAGCTACGCTTACGTTAACAATAGGCAATCGATAAAACAAAAGGCGATTTTTATCGCGTTGTTAACGATCAGAATGATAGTCATCGGCTCATCGCACGAAAAGGAAAAAATAAACATTTTAAATTTCGAACGCGTCTGGCCATCATGGCGGACGCACATCGAGCATGAAATAATTGCATTTGTTCACGACCGCGCCTGTGCCTTTCTTGAACTCGCTTCATATTCTCTAGAACTACCTATGTAGGTACTTAACCAATATCATTATTACCTTACCCAAACGTGTGAAACCATGAGCCACATAGCTTGGCACACACGCAGCGGTCATCTTAAATTTGTCGCATTGCATTCCTCAGACAACAAGACGGGTCATCTTTTTTGCTACGTTGGAGCTCAGGCAAACTGTTTTATAACTCTGCCGACTGAGAATGGCTGTTTCCAGTATTCGCCCGTGCAATTATTGATGATGTCTTTAAATTATACGGCTTAGTGCTGAATCATTCTTAACCGATGTTATCTTCGGCCAGTTTTTTAGACGTGATTAATCATTTGTTTATTGTATTAGCCTATAAAAAGGCCCTCAATGAGTGTGAATTCGTCAATATGATGAACTAACTTTTTCACAATCTACTTATGCTTTTGAATAATATATTAAGACATTATAATATGATTGAGGATATCTAAATCAAGTTACGCAAGTTTCCATTCTCACTCAATCTTTTCTATTGGCTATAGGTCGGGATTATCTTCCACCCATTCCAATATGTATATCATCAATTCTTCATTATTTACATATTGTCTTTAAAATTTTGATCACTGATGGCAGTCGATAAGTTCAGTATCCATAAAAAATGTCAAGAATGTTAATATTTCTCATAATGTAGAGACAGTATTGAAACTATTGCATAACCAGACAGATCGATCATCATACATAGATATAGTACATTAGACAAAATAAACAAGAAACTAAAATTTGAGACCGTAACATAAGCAATGCTAAAAACAGATTTCCTCAAAACTCCAACAAGAGCTCTGCTTTAAAAATGAGTGTTCCTGAAATGTATCATACTATTGTTCATGTTTCACTATTGTCTCCTAATGATTAGGAGAATTTAATGGATTCTTCTCTCTCTCGTTCCAGTTCATGGCTATTTATTTGTATCTTTATATCATCATAATTACAGAACTATTTTGGACAATAATTGGCATATGCCTTCTTTTACCCCACCGTTCTCTGTTCTGTTCCTCTCTCATTCATGTACGACCTGCGACTTTGGTTATATCATCCATCTCATTGCAGGCCGTCTGTTCTAGGCCACCATTTTGATACTCTATACAAAATCGAATTTATTGTATTAAATAATTGATAGCATTATTGTTCGTTTAAAGAATGATTCCATTCGACTCGTCAACGGTATTGGGCACAAGGTCTCTCCAATAAGTAAGTGCTAATAGCGATTATAGTGCGAGTCTTCTATGTACAATCAAAGTACTGTTACATGAACGTTCATTTGTCGGTTTATCGTAAATACAGTATAATGTTGTTTATAGGACAGCCGTACTTACTTGAAAGTATGTTTGCAACCCAGAAATGTTCGTTGTTGGGATTCTAGACCACTTCGTCTATAGTATGGTCAGTGGAGTTGATCACAACTTGCTTCTGTTCAAGGAAATGATAGTGAGGAAACCTGCAAACTGGCGCTCACCAGTTGGCTATTTAGTTACGTGTGTGTAATACAGCTCCTATTAAAACACACAAGTAGTAGTGTTATAGAAGGAGGTCAAAGGGATAGCTAAAGGGGGAGATGGAATAATCTTCTCATGTGTGTTAATATAATTTCAGGTTTTCAATACTCTTTTTAGAACCTGGAATCGTTCGATGGCGGAATTCTAACTAAACCACTATAGCTTCAAGTACAAGACATAAGGAACTATATTATAACACGAGGTGACCTAAATACTGCACAGAAACGATTACCGCATGCGGGCATACTTAATTAATGCTCGCTCGCTGCCAACATGATGGGTTTAATTTCTTTAACGTATATAAATCTCAGGTAAGAAAAGAAAAAAGAGGAAGGCCGACGTTGACAATAAAGATACATACGTAATTATCACGCCGGTTTCTCATGGGGATAGACAAATACCATTGATGTCCACTTTCTGCGATCCTTACAAGTATCCTTGGCTTCCTATACTCATCACAGTTCATATATCGATAAAACTCTCAGCAGGAATAACTAGACTGGATTATACACACTTGATGTACTCAAGACTAAAAGATTCCCAAGCAGTCATACCCAGCAGTTATGAGGTAACCTTCGTAACCAATTGCAAATTAAACTTGGTTCAGATAAAAACAACAACGAAAGACCATCTAAATATCAGTATCACATAAACATGCCACAAGTAGCCTGGAATCTTATTTTTTAACAAAACAATAAAAAACTACATGGAACTATAATTATATTTTAGACACGTTATAGTTGTCATAAAAATCTGAAAATCGACAAAAATCGAGTTGCTCGAATTCAAGTTTGGGAGCCGTGGTTCTAACAATGCCTTTAATCCATGTCAACTCGTCTTAACAAAAAGCGAGATCCCCGTATTCAGAACATTTCCAAAATGCAACTCCTGGAATGTGATGCAAAAACTGATTCGGCGGCGTCTTTGGACCATTCTGTCTCTTTCGCGCATTTCGCTGAGTATGTCGCCATACCATTTAAATGCGAAAGCTGTCTGTAAGTTTAATTCACGCCTACCGTAAAAACTGAGCAAGGCAAACATAATGCAATAGGGATGAAGATTGCATTTAAAAACAGTTAAAAAAGTGGCGAACTAATAAAAAGTTTCATCGAAATTTTGCGTGATTGAGTAACAAAAATATGTAATTACAAACTCACATCCAAACTTTCGCTGATGTGATGATACAATGAGTGAAGAATACAGAACAACATTATTACTTTACTTACATAGAGAACACAGATGACATTGCAGCTGCTGGCAAAGATAAAACTGGCAATTTACTAAAAAAACGAGCACGTCACTCTGCACGATAGCTATTTTAATATTTATGGGCACTTCTAAACAAGATGGAATTGGGTCAGGTCAGGATACAACGTTGCAAGACTGCATCTCTTTGAATTTGCGATTCAGAAATAGCTTAGACGCAAAAGAAATCATCAACATACAACATGTTTTCTTCTTTAGGGTCTAACAAAAATTTATTTATTTATTTGATTAACTTCTTTACAAAAAAACCGGCCAAGTGCGGGTCAAACTCTCGCACCGAGGGTTCCGTACACGCAAAGCATCTTACATTATAGCTCTCACTAAAAGACCTACTAATTTCAATAACAAACTTAACTTTGCAGTTGGATCCCTAAGACTCATACTGAATTCAGCGCTAAAATAAGTTTGTAACGCTTTTTTTTAGACTTCAACAACATATTTCCAATTTTCAGATTTATTTCTGTATAACTAAAATTTGGCAAAAAGCAAGGTCTAACAGTAGTTAGACCTTGCTTTTTGCCAAATTTCATAATTTTAGGGCAACTGGAAGTACCGTAGGTTTCGATTGCTGCCTAAAATCGCAAAATATGCGAAAATTCGCAATATTTACGGTAATATCTCTTGATCGCGTTGACGTATAATTTTAATTATTTCTTTGCTCAAAGAGACCGTGGATCCGAGTATTCGATATTAATTTCAACTTGATACCTTTAACCGAGTTGCGCAATACAATACATCCAAAAAATATCAAAATCACATAAATAAAATATTTTCTAAATAATTTTGACTCGATCTAGTTCCTCCTAGAACCTACTTAGGAACTAGATCGATTGATATAGTATTAAGTTAATTTACAGATGTAAACTTGCACTAGTAACATAAAGAAAAGACAAACCTCAGGGTTTTTGGACTTAAAATGAGTATGTACTTTTATTTAATAAATAATTTAAAAAAAAACCGTTCCTGAGAAAAAAAAGTTTGTCAGACAGACGGACAACAAACTGTTCTTATAAGGGTTCCGTTTTTGCCTTTTGAGGTACGGAACCCTAAAAACATGTAAATGGCGGACTTAAAGCCGGAGGCTTTTTCTACCAGTCAACCAAGAGGTGATGCAGAGACAGAACATTTTGGGGTGAGTGCAAATGAGCAAGGGGCAAATGCAATAAAAACACTTAAAAAGAAAAGACAAGGAAAACTTAAGAAGACCTTTTTGGGTAGGAAGTCTTTCAGAACCAGGACCTCAGTCCTGAACTGAACACTACTATTGCAGTTTATTAGAAAACAACCCGTTTTCTCATCTGCAGTTCCTCTATACAAAATAAGATAATCCAAATCATATGATTTAAGATCATATGATTTTCATTAAGTATCGAAATTTAGTCTTGAAGACAGTTATAGGATCTATTTTGCTAGTTGGGATATATGTAGTAGCCTTCCACTTCGTTCAGTAATCAATATTTTATTTGGATTTTCAAAAATTTGACTTGCCTACGTCACGCCTGAATTTAAGATAATCTTGGATAAAAAGTAGATCAGAGATTGTACTTAGCTCAATAGGCATCCAGACGAGACAGGTCACCCTGACCTTAGAGGTCGCAGCGACTTAGGGTTCTGAAAGGGCAATTATTATCAAGAGTAATATTTTGGAGTACTTTATCCGGCATAGACAGACATAGTGAAGTTATATGAGTTTTCTCTAAGCCGTAACTTTCTTGTATGTCTTTTTGATGTAAAACATCTATTGGCGCGGCTTGGCTTGGCAGTAAAATCGACTTAAATGCCGTGACGGATATAACGGCATGACGCGACGTGCCACGATGCTCATTTGTTTTACATCTCCCAGGCATCCCATGACGGCAAACTTTATTTATTTATCGCATCGCTTTATAATTTGCCGGTAGCAAAAGCGAAGGACTTAAAAAAATATATGTGTGTTATGGGCCCAGCAATCCTTGTATTTTAACTTTTATAATTTCGGATATATACTAACTGGCCAGTATTTCATTTCTGTTTAAAGTTTAAACGGGTTTATTTTTATTTTGATTGATTTGGTCTACTGAAATGACTGCATAATGTCAATTTCTTTCACACAAACTGTGTCAACTGTTTGACATTGATCTTATGTTTATTTAATTTTTTTTTGTTATAATCAGGTGGTATTGCTGTCATTTCACCTTTTGTTTCGTTAATTTCGCATCTGTAAAAACTCAGTGATCAAAATTCATGTTTCTGACATTCTATAACAATACGCATTGGATCGGCGCATGACGAAGTTGTGAAAAATGACCAAATCAATTTTGCTGGCCGGCGTCCAGTCTCGATGCGCCAAAACTGTATATACCTACACCTATATTGATGTAGTCAGTAAAAATTAAAAGCATTCCATCAAATTTGCCAAGAAAGTCGTTGCATGTGTTTCATTCCACGTACGTAACGTAATTTCTTACGGGGTAGACAGAGCCAAGAGAGACTTGAAAGCCACACCTAGCTGAATAGTGGGCTTATTGAATGGAGATTCAGGTTGCTAGCATATGACAAGAATCATCAGTTTCCAATCTATTCCCTTGTACAATTTATGCTTTTTCTTGACCCTCAGACCAGCATGAAAGGAATTACTTGATAATAATCCGGTAGACTCCGCTACTGAATATCGAAGTATGAAATGCCGATATATTTTAGTTCTAAAGTCCCCAAGGTCGAAGTATGCGAGTGCGATGTACGTTAGTTCTAAAGTATCCTAGTATTACGTATCCTACTAAAAACATTTTCATGTAAAGTGTTGCCAAGAGAAGACTTTATGGGTCGCTCTGTAAAAAAATTATCAGATCTCATGTAGAGCCAAGCTTCTAACTCTGCTACCCTAACTCTACGAGTCCTTACTTCACAAACTCTACACCATTGGATGTAATTTAATTTATGTTATGTTTGTTGTTATGTGTCTTAGCTGATACAAATAAACGTATTATCTGTTTATCTATCTACACCTTAGGTGCAGATGGGGCAGACCCCGGTGCTAATAGATAATTTTTAACCCTGCTTATAATAATATACAATTACAATACAAGTAGTAAAATAATTACTCTTCTTTTTGCGGAAGCAAAATCTTTTGTTAAAGTCAAAGTCAATTTTTTTTATTGATACTTGGCCTTCACAGAAGGCTCTTTTTCACGTCGATAACTAATTATTTAATCATAATATATTATGTCTCAAAGCTACAAACTACTAGCATTTCGGAACGACCACTGCTGAGAAGAAATGCCGAAAGAAACTCATGAAACAGTCTTGGTCGCCTAGCATGCCAGAGGGGCTATTCATTAACTTTATACATACACTAGATTGTGTACAGTCAAAAATAAAATAAAATATAAGAAAAAAAAAATAATGTAATAAAACATGTTATGTTTGTGATCAAGTAACCACAATGAATTGGTTAAGAACAAAAAATAAATAAAAATAAAATTCGAATCAGGATTTAGGATTAAGGATTTAGGACGTCGTTTAAGGGACCGAGGGCATGACATTCGCTCTGGATGGTACCTGATTCAAAGGATATCCCTAGCTATCCAGAGAGGAAACTCTGCCAGTGTAATGGGTACCTTTGAACCAGGTACTCTCCAGGGTGGTATTTTTGATTAAATTAATTTTAATGTGTATATAATCATTTTAATAGATAGTTTGTTACAGTACATAGCTCATCCGAAAACGGGGAAGAAGTCTTTAACTAGATTTGACAGACAGATACCTAGACAGATGAAACCAGTAAATATTTCGAATCAAGAAAGAGTTCCCATACTACAATGCAGTATAACAACATCGATCGGCTACTTGGTAAGACATCTGAAACGCCAGGGAAACTTGCGAATGCATACGTTATGTGTGGCTTCGATTTGTGGCCTGAGAAATGGGGAGATAGCTCCGTACTACCAAGATTTTGAGATATACATTTCAGAAGGATCTTAAATAAAGTAGCAAGTCTTGCTATTTTAAGAGCTCGCTTTTGAATAGAATGCTGTGGGTCTAAAATAGACGAATCAGAATATTTTCCATTTCCTAAATATTTAGTAGGTACTAGCCGCGCCCCGGGGCTTCGCTCCCGTGGGAATTTCGGGATAAAAAGTACCCAATATGCTATTCCCGGTAGGTTTCTACCTGTATTAGGGTGTTGCTTATTGGGCAAAAAAAAATTTTTTTTTTAAATGATTATGTCTCACCCCCCCATTTTGTTCTTCGACCCCTATTAACAGATGCCAATTTTTTTTGTTTTTTTTTTAAGGTAGTTTTAGGGGTCGCTACCAGCTGACAAAGTTTTGGAAAAACCAATTCAAAGAATCAATTATAAAATACTCTTAATTTTTATTAAAATCAAATAAACGTGTGACAATCTAGCATAATTCAATTAAAATTAGGAATTTTATGACACTAAAGTAGATTTATTCACATTGGGGTATTGTTTTCTGAAGTTATTCACGACCAACAATAGGTACTGCTTATGTTGTATGTACAAAGCAAATCCTTTTGCATTTTTTGTTCCAACAAAATGCAAACGCCATTCTTTAACCCTGTATTGACTGCAGTAGTATCAAAGCAAAGGCATCTTACTTTATCTTTTAAGTTCCATGACATTATAGTATCGTAAACAGCCGAAGCACACACTTCCCCTGTCCCTCGATCAAGCTTTGGTACTGATAGAAGTTGATCAACTCCTTGACCTGAAATCAAGATTGGTAGACGATCTACAGTCTCGTGTCCTGTAATGTCTTCTATCAGTGCACAATCAATGGAACCTCAGGCTTAAATACTTCTTTTAATTCTGATGCAACAGCTTGACGATGTTTCCCACGCAGCCGTCGAATTGATGTGTAGTTCACATTGTACTCTAAAGGATCTTTTCCCAAACTTTTCAGAGTTTTTGTTAACACAACTGCTGCTTTTCGATGGCTTAACTTAGCGACATCTAAACTCATAGCCAAATCAGTAGAAACAATTTCTTTTCTACCTCTTTTCACCGGTAGTTTTTGAGTTTTCGACTGTGCTTTTGATGCGTAGATTTCTTCTGACGTCGTATCCGAATTTGAATTTTCATCGCTTATGGAAGTCGATGATGATAGGGCACATTTTTCTGTAAGAGCTTGCATTGCATCTGACTCCTCTTTTTTTTCATCTGCTGAACCCTAAGTAACTTTTTTTTCTTTTCCACTTCCTTCTTAACACTTGCCTTATCTACTAAACCAATTTGGCCATGACAATTTTCACGTTGATTTCTAAGGAACAGTCGATCTTCTTCATTTGTCATAATTGCCATGGCATCGGCATGGGCAATATCAAAAAGATTTGATAAACCGTCTTTCCAATTTTGTTCTATAGCAATAACGGTTGCAGAACGTTTGGCTTTGGTTTCTTAATTTTTTTTTAGCTGTTGCCACTTTAAAATACTTTTCTATTTTGATGATGACATGCTGCTTCCACTTGGTTGGAATCCCAGCCTTTTCCCATATACACAAAACGTCTTCTGAAGTACAATTAGCAGCAACTTTGATAGGTTTTTTCAATTCCAACTTATAGTGCCAAAAAACACAAAGCACCTCTTGTATTGATGGCAATCTTGACTGATTTAATGATGATAAGGGCTGGCCTATCAACCACACATTCGTTTTTTTTCTAGTCAGTAATGACGACGACGCCATGACGATATTTTTCTCGTTAGTATCACAGTCACTCCGCGCAAACGTTTAACAACGCACCATGCAACGCACTGAAAGCAAAGTAAACGGTGGGGACCGAATTAGGTATAATATCAAATAAAGGGGATTACCGGATTTACCGGGCGATCGCTTATGAATTCCCCTTACGCGATTGCTGAGGAATTCCCCTTACTCGATACATAGAGATTGTGATTTAAAAGTAAAATAAAAACAAACCTTGACAAGTTGCGTTGATGCCTAATTTCAGTTTTTCCTTGAAACTTTATCAGTCGGTAGCGACCTCTAAAACTCATTTAAAAAAAAAATAAAAAAAACTAGCATCCGTTAATTGGGGTACTAGAACACAATGGCGGGGTGAGACAATGACTTTTTGAAAGTTGATTTTTAAGCAACACCCTAACATATATACCAAATTTCATTGAAAAATTTAATGTCAAAGTGTTCATTTAAGACCCCCTCTAGTATTTGCTGCTCGACATTTCCCATAAACTTGAGGAATAGCAGGAGTAGAAAGCATTTAATTTTATTAATCTAAAAGTACCCATTCATTCTGGAGTTACCAACCTAAGCTAGCTAGATACTCTCTTTAGTCGTATTTCTCATGACAAAGGGTCGTGGGTCATTATATGGCATGAAACACATACAACGACAATCTTGGCAATGCTAATGGAGTGGTTTGCCATTGCCTTCTCTATTTCACACACTAGCTGATAATCATCAACCAGAGTGCAGGTTTCCTCACGATGTTTTCCTTCACCGGAAGCAAGTGGTGGTCGATGAAAACTAACATAGGTACATGAGTCAGATTGGTATACAAACTCATGTAGCACGGGCAGGATTCGAACCTGGGAACTTTGCAGCCACAGGCGGGTGCCTTTACCACTCGGCCACCACCGCTCCTAGCTAGCTAGATAGATATGCATAATCAATTGGATTACGTAAATAAGATAAGAGTATGTAATATAAAATAAATCTTTATTTTACACAAGATAAAGTGGAAACAAATATAAAGAAGACATAACTCGTAGATTAAGAAGATTCCGTGCGAAGACGTATGTCAATCAATCTATCAAATCATTTGTTTCGTGAACATTGGTTTACATAGAGAGATGTTATACAATTAAGTGAGTTCCTCTAGGTCCCGCCATAAGGCATACAAAATTTAAAAAGTCATTAATTTACAACGTCACCACTTTAGATACAATTTCATATCAATATTAGACTAAATACAAGTAATGTAAGTATGTGGTTTGGTGAACAACCCGATTAATCTATAGCATACATAACTGTGTATAATAATAGTTTATATAGTTCGATTGAAGCGAATGTCGCTAATGCGCAAGTCGCGTTTGTGGCTGCAAATATGGCGCTTAAAAAAACAATTAACACTGTACGTGGCCATTCTGTTGCAATCCGTCACTTCGAAAGAAAAATCACGCAATACACTTCCTTGTAAATCTGCGCTTGCACAGACGTGTAGACACGCAGGGCTATCACACTAACTTGTTATCTCAGAACTATCATCATCCACTCGTGTGAATTCCATTTTGTTATGAAACAAAGTGTTAGAAGGAAAAATCATACGTCCGCATCAAAGTGGTGAATATTTTGAACATTATATACCTGTAAAAACTTCGGATGTTGCTTAATTGGCATTTGCCCAGGCGACATTTAAACGTTTTAAATAAATTATTCTCTGTTTTGTGTAAAAATATACATACAGATCCTACGATACTTCCCAACCCAAAGCTTCTTTTAAGATCGAGCCAGATGTGAAAAACCAGGACAGAATAACCTGGCGAAAACTAGTGAGGACTGGCCCCAATTAATGGCAATAGGGTTGGTCAAAAAAGACGAAGGTTTTTACTTATTTTACCATGAGCGCCAACCCTAATGAGCGTGAGACATTGTTCATATCTGGGCGTTTCCGATGCATTACGTGGAAGCGGCGATCATTAGTCCATTCCGTGCACTTAGCTCCTGTTTAAATTTAAATAGAACTTCAGCCATCTTGGCATGGGAGAAAAAGCACAAATCTGAGCACACCTTGCTTGCAGGAAGCCGACAATACCTACCTCTACCTACATACATTATGTTCTGGCATGGAAGAAAAAGCTGAGGTAGTTAAATCTGAGCACACCTTGCTTCTTGCTTGTCAGGAAGCCGACAAAACCTACCTCCACCTTTATGTTTGCCTACATTACTATATTCCTGCCATTATCCAGCAAATCCCATTTAATACAAATGCGAAAGAGAGTTTGTATATTTGTTTGCTTGTTACCTCTTCACGCTTTATCTACTGAACCAATCTTCCTGAAATTTCGCATACACATAGTTAAGAGTACTGAGAAGGTCATGAGTTACTTTTTGTCCCAAAATTCCCACTGGAGCGAAGCCCCGAGGCGCAGCTGTTAAGATATAGTTCTCATTTTCAATCTGTTACTCGAACCATCCAATTGTTTCACTTTCACTGCGTAAGTTTATATTTAGAAAAAAATACTTTCCTGTAGGCATGAAAATACTTCAAAACTACAAACTTCTAACTTCAAGACACTATTACAATCAATGTTGAACATTTTTGAGTGTGTTCTGCGCACGCGCAACGCAAGGTGAGGGTGTCATTAGACCCTATTGTCCCTATTCACCCTGATAAATAGCGTGAACTAAAATAACCCAGGTGTTAGCGATTACCAGGAAAAAAAACACCGCCTCAAAATACAATCAAATCTGTTGCTATTGGAATAAAGACTAAATTCTATCAAATCAGCCGGATAAAAAAGATGCAGTCAATGTCCTTCGATGCAGTCATTTGCTGTCCCGCACTGGAATGATGTGTTGGAAGGGAACAGAATTGCAGGAACACAAAAAAATAAAGTACTTCGATCTTGCTACGGGATAATTGAAAGATGTCCTTTTAGGGCTGGGCGCGTCAATCTATGCTGTGGCCTGATAAGGACTTCGTCCTTAAATTCAATGTCGCATAAAAATTAGACAGATAAATGGCGAATTCTATTGTTATACAGTTTACAATTAAATTGTAGTCTTGTTTGCCTCCCAAAAGTCACCAAAAAGGGGCATATATTGTGGATTGCTGACCGAAAATAATTTTTATTCTTTCATAAAATTCTTTCCTGTGAATTGTGTATATACCTCCTAACTAATTGGTTGCTTGATTATCGGACTATAATTTTTAATTTTTCTCTTAAACTATATTATCAACAACACTAATGTAAGCATTAGTGACCATTTACATACTTCTAACATTTCTTAGAATCGCAGCGCATCGCATGCAAGCACACTATTTCTGCACTAAACAGGAACTAAGAATTATAACTTCCTCTTTGCATTATTTATAGAGATATACAAGGATACGTTGGTGAAACTGACAAGAAATGTCCATTAGTTATTAAAGTAACTGTTGCATGATGTCCAGTGTAAGTTGGTCTTGCTGCTTCTGCTTATTTTTTTGAGTCGCGAGATCAGCTAATACTGGAATGAGATGTAAAGTACGGTCAACAACGTATCGAACGCGTTTAATGAAAATTCATATCAAAGCCACAGCATACTAAGTTACCTGGGTCTTTGTATTGTGATAATAGTGGCTAAATTCCGATGAATTCTATTGATTGAAGAATTCTGAATCGAAGCTTCAGCTTCGTTCTTGGTCTGTCTTATGGTAATGCAACGTGCATTACCGGTTTCTAACAAACTCTATGGTGACTTTCTCGGGAATAAGTACTATTCAGATAAGTGAAGGAAAAGGAAGACAAAGTTTGGATCATTTAAAATGCACTAACTTCTACACCAATGGTGAATTAAATAGGTACTCTATTAATGACTTGAGCGATGTGATGGAGGCTGAAGAGTATTAAACGAATTCCTGTAAAGGGAAACATCGTGAGAAAACCTGCACTGTAGTTGATGATTATCAGCTACTGTGTGAAATGGAGAAGGCATTGGCAAACCACTCGCTTAACATTGCCAAGACAGTGGTTGTGTGACGACCCTCAGTCATGAGAAATACGACTAAAGGAGTAGGATTAAGTGAATAGATCCACAGACTTATGGCAGGTTATTCTTAGTTACACCTACATTGAACTTATCCTTCGCGCAGGCTCGCAAGTTTTGGTCCCTTTAGACCTGCGGAGTGAGGTGAGGCGCAGGGGACGGAGGGCCGGCTTTCTATGCGTTATTATTCCAACGCCAGTACTGAGAACCAGCTTATATCCCCGCATTGATTGACAGACCTCTGATTACCCCACCGATTCCCATGCCACCCTACACAGGGGTGGCTTGCATTTTTTTTAATTATGCTTACAATAGTCCCTTAGCAACTGTTTTCGTTGATTATACTACATTTATTGATTAACTGGACGGTTGCGGTATCACAGATGTACATTACGGATTATAACCGGTATTTGCATGTACACTTTTAAGCATATTGGTGTCGTATGAATGTAACTAACATTCGGAATCGGATAATGCCGTGTTATTTTATTGCTCAGCTGTTATTGTTACCAATGCTGGCGTGGACGTAGTAAGAAAATAGTTAGGTATCTTGTATTGAGTTATTCAGCAATAGATCACACTTGGCTGACCTCACTGTCGCCATCACATTTTCCTTCTGCGGCTGCAGTTGCAGTAGCATTATATTATATTGCCTTCTAACTGAAAATGGCCTCCGAATGTATTATTTTGTAATCTTACAAATGGGCTATAGTTATATATTACTAGCTTTTGCCCGCGGCTTCGCCCGCGTGAATTTCCCACGGGAACAGTGCTTTTACCCGGGATAAAAAGTAGCCTATGTGCTATTCCAGGTCATTATCTACCTCTGTACCAAATTTCATCGAAATCCGTCCAGTAGATTTTGCGTGATTGAGTAACAAACATCCTCACAAACTCACAAATTCACAAACTCACATCCAAACTTTCGCATTTATAATACTAGCTTTTGCCCGCGGCTTCGCCCGCGTGAATTTCCCACGGGAACAGTGCTTTTTCCCGGGATAAAAAGTAGCCTATGTGCTATTCCAGGTCATTATCTACCTCTGTACCAAATTTCATCGAAATCCGTCCAGTAGATTTTGCGTGATTGAGTAACAAACATCCTCACAAACTCACAAATTCACAAACTCACATCCAAACTTTCGCATTTATAATATTAGTATGGATTAGTATGGATTTAATAGTTAGTATGGATTTAATAGTTAGACATTTATTATATAAGTATATCTACTTGTACAAACATTTCCCATAACTTTAGTAGACTCACGAATGAGCAAGGCGACATAAAAGTGTATAGTCAGAACATTAACTAAATTGGCCGATTGGGACGTGGTTCCATTCAAAGTCGCACAATTCAAAAAGAGTCCTTCTATCGCCTCAATACCCGCCAAAGTCGCCGCTATAGTGGACTGTACAATATCTATCGTGGTTTGTACAAAAAAGGAGTTGAACCCACATCAGTTGTAGCGATCACAGTCGTGACCTAGCCATGGGAAGCCAACCCGGTAGGCGTTGTCCACTTTCTACTGTTACCCAACTATTGTAACCTCGCGATTAAAGGTACAGTTACGTTTAACTGTCAAGCGATAGATAGTTTCCAAGTTTTTAGTATAATATAAATGGTAGCTGTTGCGACTTCAGGAATGTGACTGGAATTACAGGAGAAAATATTGATGTAGCTCTGACCGCATGATCATTTAACAAATTATAAACTTTAAACATACTTACATAGTAAGAATAGAAAATACCTGTATGTACCCAGATTGCAGTCGAGTTACCAGATGCCGTATACGTTACCGCTAAGTAACTTACACTTGTAATGAGGTATAAACGAATTCTTGTTCGAAATAATTTCGCTCGTAGTTTATTTCTGTAAACGTAATTCTTCCTCTTGTGATTTAACTATCTGTGCTTTGGCTGTGCTGTATCGGAATAGGCTTTGTCTAACATCAAGGAAAAGACGCGAGAAGCTCATTCCTAACTCCGTCTCTGTAGTGTACACTAAACTGTATGCGGCCCTGGAAACTAGTCCGGGCTACCCAGGGCGTTACCCCATATTAATCTGCACACACAAACATTATACGGACATCTCTAGCCGCAGTTGCCGTCCCGTTCTATCTTTAACTAACCTTCAAGGTGCGACAAGGATGGCCACTAAGGGCCGGAATCAATACGACATGTTTTATTTCATGAGACATCTTACGTTTGTGTGATCGGCTTATGGATACGTCTTTGTTCTTTGATGATATTGGTTTTGAGGTTATAAGCTAGGTATTTGCTGATACCTCTTTAACAAAGGATTATTATTAGCTATTTAATGTGTAGTATGAGGTAACTACTATGAGTAATCCGATTTAGTCAGTATTTTTGTTGTAAATTTATCCTAATTATAAGTTTTAAAATTCAAGTCGCGCTCCGCTGTATCCTCCATGTTCGTTTCTATAAATTCTAAGGTATGAATCATTGGAAGTCCCATCGTAAAAGTAAAATCACAAGAATTGGCACATTTGCGCCAATTTGCCTGAGGGGTGACACCCTCAAGTACAGTTGGCTGAGTAAAATGTTATGAGCACGGTATAATCGATCTTGTCAAATAAAGGTGATAGTTCTCAACAGGCTGTAGAAAATGTAGTAGTTCAATTCAATACTTTGTAGACATTTTAATGTGGCTTTAGTATTATACTAACTTGGGCCCGGGACTTTGTTCTAGTGGGAATTTCGGGAAATCTCCTCTTAGAGCTCCCCTACACTCCCTAAGGAACCTACATGCCAAATTTCCTCTTCCTACGCCCAGTAATTTTGGCTGTGCGTTGTCAGTCAGTCACTCGGTCAATAACGGAAAAATATATATTGATGACTTTGTAGTCTAAGCCAGTTAAGATTTGGTCACACAAACTACAGAAAAGGAAGCATGAGACACACTTTTTGTACTCTCGCTAGCTTTAACTCTTCCGCTAACACAAAATAATAGATTTCCAGAGTGTTAGATGGAGAGAACTAGCTGAAAAGACTGAACTCACATAAAAAAAATCTAAAAGTATCTACGACTATACAATTAAACATTCACAGAGCTACACGGACCCGCGCGGAAATCCTTGATGCTCGAAGGTCGGATTGCACCAAAATTGAAGTTATTATTGAGTGCGTTGACTTTTGACATACTATTTGCATACTGGCAAATACTGGTGCAACTAATATTTTACCTAACCGGTACTTTAACTGGATTTTCGGTTCAGTTAAAGTTATTGTTACTGTAAGATGGTACAATCCAACCATAGATTAATATACATACTTTAATATGCATAGATGTAGATTAGGCCTTGGAAAATTACATACGAAAATTTTTATCCAGGATTATAACAGAAACTTTGAATAAGAATTTACGGTATAATGGTTTTTTTAGGGTTCAGTATTTGTCTATAGATTCGCACGTGACCATCGATCATTATGCCATCTCTGCTAGGGGTAAATTTGACACCCTATCGACTTATTATTAAAGGACAACTGTTTGACCATGGTGTTATATTGTTATGGCTACATAATGTTAGAAGGGGCTCTAGAGCTATACCGTCATAGAGAGGCACCTTTAGAAGAAGATAGCTATAGCTTTGCGGTGCATTACCCCTTTATGTGGTTGCAGCGATTTTTCAATGAATATAGTTGATGTGCTGGTTGACTGTACGTTATTTATAAATGTTAAGCAGTCCTAGTGTATTGGTGAAGTAGCTTGATTCTACTTGATACTACTCCTAGATAGATAAGCTTGGACAATAATTAAATTATTATATAATTTAATGCATAAAGGAAAGTATTACTTTTTATTTTTTTGTATTACACAATTTTTATTTTACATTATTCTGTAAACAATTAATTAATTACGGAAAGTAGATTAGCCTTTCTGGATTTTAATAGTGGATATTATGTTTTGATTAAGTACTGTATTTTACATTATACTTACCTACACATCTTAGCTTAAGTAGGTACTTAATATCGTTGACACATATGTACGCAAATGTATACATTTTCTATTATTTTGTTTTGTAACAACCTAAAACATAAAGACCACTTACGCCCACAAAAACATACAAAAATGATGAAATTAACACATGAATGATATCACAAAAACGCCATTGTGCGGTAATTGTGCGACAGAGATGCAAATATAAATATTCCTAGTGTGTGAGCGAGAGGGTTGATAACAGGGGGCGCAATAATAGGGGTCGTTTCCATTGTCGTAAAGCGGTGATTCGGTAATATTATTAAGGGTACATTTTGCCTATTTCGGTTAATTTTTCGGTTCACAGAGGCGAGAGGGTTTTAAAAAGTATTTGGCACTAGAATGAATGATTTTTATATGTTTAATACAAAAATTACACTGTACGTCAAGAGGTCTGTCAGATGGTACAATAATGGCATTTGAATTTGACAACTGATGACAGTTTTGACCTCCTTAAAAAGGGAGATATTAGGAGCACCCATAACCGGAGAGCATGTATGAAGAGAGTGATGAGTGTAGAGGAAGCGAGAGAGATCTGTAAGGATCGTAGCAAGTGGAAATCGCTAGTCTCTGCCTACCCCCATTGGAAAAAGGCGTGATAATATGTATGTACATATAACAGTTTTGTACTATCTGACAGACCTCACTCGCCAGTACTAGTAATCGGCAAAACTATAACAATCATTGCAATGGATAGGCGACCGGACAACATTTTTAATTTTATGCCTTTTTGAAAAACCACATCACATCGGAAACCAAAGTATTTCCCAAGTTATAACGAAAAACAATTCCCATTTTTGCGCGATGTTTGGATGATACTAAAACGCCCCTTACTAAATATTTTTTTCTTATGGACTTTGCCAAAAAGTTTGATGTCTACTAAATTAACTCAGGAGCTCGTGCTGGCAAGTCGCAAAATGAGGTATCCATATGTATTCTTTAGAATATTGCATACTAGCATAGCCTCGGGACCTTGTTCCCGTGAGAAATTCGGGAAACCCTCTCTTAGTGCTCCCCTACACTCCCTAAGGAACGTACATGTCAAAGGACTATGGGCAGAATCGTCCCCACCCACCAACAGAAATGAAACATAGGTCTATCGACATATCTTGGCAAGCTGATATTTTTTTACTACGGGGTCGTTGCCCAAATGCATGGGGTTTTCATGGTATCGAACGGTTTACAAATATTTATCCCATACATTTTTATATGGACCCAAATATTTTTACAAAATGTTGTTTTTTTTAATTAACCCCACTGATTTATGAAAGAAATAGGATTTTAATGAAATAGAAGATACTTTAGGAACACTTTGGCATCAGTTTCATTTGTGTTAGTAGATCTCATACTTTTTTATATATGGAGCCCAAATATTTTTGCAAAATGTTATTTTTTTAATTAACCCTACTAATTTATGAAAGAAATAGGATTCTAATGAAATAGTAGATACTTTAGGAACACTTTGGCATCAGTTTCATTTGTGTTGGTAGATCCCATACATTTTTATATGGAGGCCAATTATTTTTACAAAACTTTTTTTTTTAAAATAACCCCACTGATTTATGAAAAAAAAAGTATTTTAATTAAATAATAGACATTTTAGGAACGCTTTGGCATCAGTCCCATTTGTGTTGGTGGGTGGGGACGGAGCCCATACATTGGTGCCCTATGTACTTTCAACTTCCTACGTCCAGTTTGGACTGTGCGTTGTCTGTCAGTCAGTACCGAAAGAATTTTATATGATAATGGTAACAATTTCAGCTACAACCTACACTACTACCATAGACTTATGATATATGTACTACACTACTACTTGTGATGTGATGATTTAACAAAAAACAGCTTCTTTGGTGCGAGCGGAGATTGAGGGGGAGCTCCAACTGTGTCCTGAAGCTCATCGATAAGAGGATGGATACCGAAGCATACAAGAGGCATGCGAACCTCCACATTGAGTGGAACCATAAATAAAAATAAATTTTAATTAATAATAATGTTTAATATGCAATGTTTATAATGTTAAATTATTTATTTTGAATAGTAAAAATGGACCATGGTCATCTCAATATGGACCATGGTAGAAACGAATTTTTTTTTTTTTTTTATAACGTTTTTTTCTTTGTTTCAGATCTCGCTATTGGATTGATGATGTGCTAAGTGAGTGTAGTGAAGTGACAGTGCAGTGAGTGACTGGTGTAACTCTATGTGTGACGTAGTGATGGTGACAAGATCTGAATGGTAGCGTCCGACAAAGGTAAGATAATCTACATCCATGCTTCCTTATATCAATTGTAAATATAAATTCGGACCATGCTGGTCTGGGAGCGAAGAAAAAACATAGAATGTGCTAGCTGCTTCTCTTCCCGGGCAGATTGTAGAAGTCAATCGAGGGAAAGGGCTTTAAATTGGGGATTCCTCCACTCATAGGCGATGGGCTAGCAACCTGTAACTATACTTATCTGAATCTCCATTACATCAGAAAGCTCAATGTTCAGCTAAGCGTGGCCTTCGAGTCTCGCGACTCTTGGCTCTGTCTACCCCGTAATGGATAATGACGTGATTCTATGTATGTATGTATAAAAAATTCTTCCGTCCCCCGACTCAGTGACTGACAGACAACGCACAGCCAAAACTACTGGGCGTAGGAAGCTGAAATTTAGCATGTAGGTTCCTAAGGGAGTGTAGGGGAGCACTAAGAGAGGAATTCCCGAAATTCCCACTGGAACAAAGTCCTGCGCGCATGCTAGTTATACATATAAGTTAGTCGAAGCAAGGAGAATGGGGCTTCAGCTCGGTAATTGCTTGACAGTGTGGTGTCTCTCCGTAGTCCATAGCACACCTATTATCATGCCCTAAGCACCCCTAAGTGTCCTTCCACCTATACACTAATGGACCTCTATGACACGCCACGTGCTGTGTCAGTGACGTCATACAGGTATTCACAAAGATAGCTCCGCTGGATCTACACGTAGTCTGGTCAATGAATGCACACTCCCATACTGTGGATGGAAAAGTCGAAAGCGGAAAATTTTATTTTGGAACTTTGTTTGGACTAGTTACGACATAAACATACTAAAAGTCCTGGATCATAGGATCGGAGCCAAATGGCCAAGAAGGTCCCGTTTTTTGTTTTTTTGCTTAAACCTTCTTCGGCCCCCCTCCCTCTGGCTCTCCGATCCTATGGTCCAGGACTTTTAGTATATTTATCTCCTAACTAGTCCAAACAAAGTTCCAAAATAAAATTTTCCGCTTTCGACTTTTCCATCCACAATCATTCGTTGTGTGACGTAGTGATGGTGACAAGATCTGAATGGTAGCGTCCGACAAAGGTAAGATAATCTACATCCATACTTCCTTATATCAATTGTAATTATAAATTTGGACCATGCTGGTCTGGGAGCGAAGAAAAAACATAGAATGTGCTAGCTGCTTCTCTTCCCGGGCAGATTGTAGAAGTCAATTGAGGATTCCTCCACTCATATGCGATGGGCTAGCAACCTGTCACTATATCTGAATCTCCATTACATCAGAAAGCCCAATATTCAGCTAAACGTGGTCTTGACTGAGGAAGTTTTTGTGAGAAAGTTGGGAAATGCCCTTAAGTACGAGTATAAATGAACATTTCATTTCGAGCTGTGAATTGTCCCACTGCTGGGCAAAGGCCTCACTCCACTCCTTCCACTCTATCTAGTCCTCTATCAAAACTGTCTAGTTCTTTAGAAACCTATCCAAATCGTCTCGCCATCTGGTTTTAGGCTTGCCAGGTCTATAAATGAACAACTGTTCAAAAACGCGTTTTACCATCTCCGTTCCGTCATGTCGTGAGTAAAAGATCTTCTGTAAGATCGTTAGTTCTTCTGAGAACCAAGGAAATCAAATATAAAGCGTTTCCTTCTCACAAGTGGAATAGTTCCACCGAAATCTGTGGAAATAGTTCCACCGAAATCTTGGAACAAACGCAGCAATTAAACGATTTCCGCCAATTATAAACCGGATTAAATATTTTTTTATTGGTGTTGACTGACATAATCTACATTTAAAAGAGAGGTCGCTTTATATTTTACGTTGTTTTCTTTGCTTTAGGATTAACCAAATAAAACTGAAAAAATTGAAATTATAAATTCATTCATTGAAAGCCCAAATGTGGCCTTTGTGTCTAATGACCTTGGGCTCTGTCTACCCCGTAAGGGAAACAGACATGATAATATGTATGTATGAATGTCCAAAAATATTTGTCAGCTTTGCAAAGTTGTTCAATTCGAATATTTTGGGCGCCAAATATCAGTGGCACTTTTTTGTACTATTCTTTTTTTTATCTTCAAAATTAAAACGAATTCCCCAATTTATCGTGCCATCTCACGGTGTAATGTCCACGCATTATTGGATGCTTCATTGATCATTGGGCAACCGTCACCGACCTACATCATCTGCTAATGATCGGCGCCTACGCAAGTATAGTCGACTGCATACGATACCCTACATGGACCTCTATATGTAATAGAGGCGAATTTGTAATGAGTTGGGTAGGTAGGTAGGTTTATATGCTGTTGGCTGTGTGCAATCAATATTGTCCGTGTGAAAGGTGTGAAAGTATGGGATAATACTTGGATAATTAATAAATTAATAAATAAATAATACAAAATAGTCTCTATTCTACGTCGATATTATAATACTTTGTCCACGGATCCATTTATTCACATAAAGATAAAGCTTAGAGAGAACAAATAAACAAACGAACTTTCCCATTTATAATATTAACTAGTTTTTGCCCGCGGCTTCTCCCGCGTGTATTTCCCACGGGAACAGTGCTTTTTTTCCGAGATAAAAGGTACCCTACGTCCTTCTCCGTACTTCTAACTATGTGTATATGCAAAATTTCGGGAAGATTGGTTCAGTAGATAAAGCGTGAAGAAGTAACAAACAAACAACCTCACTTTCGCATTTATAATATTAGTTAGGATTGCCTTATTAGGATGATGTTAATAGAAGAAAAAGATTTACCGTCCCACTCTTAAATTTTCTGTTTTCCGCCAATTTAAATAGTAATTTAGGCAATCACTATTTACATTGACGATTTTATTGCAACAGTTACATTACAAGTCACTTTTTGTCGTACAAATCACAGTGTCTATCGCCATATTAGGCGTTATAGCACTTTCCGTCTTCTAATATGGAAAAATCAATAACTTGCCATGCAATGAATAAAACAACACATAACAAGTTAAACAATCACTTCTTAATAAAAAACCTGCTAACCATCTGTTCCCTATATCAAAGCATAATCGACTTTATTCCAATGCGCTAACGTTCTTCGAAAATTGGAATATGCTTTTACAGATTAGAACTTATTGACTTCATACAATGTTCAGTTTTGATTGCAGCTGGTCGCAAGTACTTTATAATGTAATTTCAAGCTGGTATGAAATGTAAGTGACTGATTATGGTATCTTTATGATTGCATTGGTATGGATTGCAAATCTGGACAAGCGCAAATGCTTGTTCGACATGGTTCGTATAGTATTTCTGCAAACGGTAGTTTTAGACTGTTGAGAAATTCGGTATTAAAAAGGAGATATACTCAAGAAAACCGGCAAGCTTGTGATAGTATTATAGTCATAGTCGTTATATAAAAAATAATTGGGATGAAACGAAGGAAAGTAGATTTTTTTTTTTTTATAACATATGGCGGCAAATGAGCAAGCGGGTCACCTGATGGTAAGCGATCACCGCTGCCCATGGACTACTGCAACACCAGGGTTATCACAAGAGTGTTGCCGGCCTTTCAAGAAGATGTAGACTCGTTTTTTGAAGGTTCCAACATCGTATCGATTCGGGAACACCGCCGCAGGAAGTTGGTTCCACAGTTTGGTCGTACGTGGCAAGAAGTGTCTTTAAAAACGTACGGTGTACGGTACATATAAAGGAAAACATTGCGGATATTATACCGACCCAATTTTAATGCTACGATTTATAGAAAAAGAAATACTAAGAGTCTTCTTCGTAAATCTGACGGATTGTAGTGCTTCATCGAAAGTGCTGTAGCACAGCCGAAATAGGAGCCAAGTTGTACTGTTTTTGGGTTGTCAAACGTCCCGTATGCTGTATATAAGGGACATCTTCTTATCGAGTGTGTTATTACTAACACTGGTGTCAGATTTTATTCAAGTCGCCTAAAGGCGTCTGACATGATTTTACGACTACTGCCATCTAGTTGCAGTAGAATACACACTGGAAAACTAAACAGTCCGCCAATGTGCAAGTTTCCTTACGATGTTTTCCTTCACGGAATCAGGTGGTGGTCTATGAGAAAACTACCATACACAAGTCATGTGGCACAGGTAGGATTTGAACCCGGGTCCTATCCGACCTCAGGCGGGTGTCATTACCACTTGGCCCCCACCGCTTCAAACACGCAACTGACACTGTATTACGATTACGTGTCCATTCCATCCCGTATTTAAAAAAAAAATTCAAAAAAAAAAATCAAAAAAATGTTGTCAAAATACGGGTGCATACGGGACACGTATGCACCCGTATTTTGACAAAATTTTTTTTTTGTTTCCATTTCCAAATAGCATATCTTTTTTTCGTAGACGGAGGTCGTTAGATTGTCCCATATTGGTTACAAATTATGCTAGCCCTATTTGCCGTATGTTGAGTTTGAGGTAAATTATTCTTCTTCTTCTTAGCGTGTCGATGCCATTCCAACGATCAAATTGCTTAAATTATTAAGAGCCGAATTCAGCTTGCCATCGTGAACTGGCGCGTATCTACACACGATAGCACATGTATACACATCTTTAAAGACAGGCGCGATAAAATGTATGTATGCAAACCTCTTTCTCAATGCAATGCTCATTTAAATGATTCAGAATGCAACAATCGTATAATCCACGAAGTGGGTCAAAATGTTCACTGTGCAACATTGCAAGAGCGCGCATTATCACTTTTATAAGCTGAAGTTAGTCGCTTAAATTGCCAATAGTCCTGTGTAGCGATATGCCGCCGAGAAATTTTCTGTTCCTGATTTTCTTCCCTAAAATTTTCCAAAAATTCTCAGAAATTTTTCGGGTTTTTAGGGAAAATTTTCCGTTCTCGAGAATATTTCCGAGGAATTTTCAAGAAACTGCCATGACTTGCCAATGGCATGATTCCGGCAACATCCGGTTATGAATAATATATACTTATCCAAATGTTTCCCGGGTACTGATTTTTCCACATTTTGAAAAGTCGGCAACGCATCAGTGACTTCTTTAGGGTCGTTGGTGTCTATGGACTGCGGTGATTGCTTCCCATCAGGCAACCCGCATGCTCGTTTGCCTACTACATATTATATTTAAAAAAAAATTGATTGCACTATTTGCCAAATTGCCCTATTTACTTGGCACTGATTTTGCCAATCTTGATGAGACGCAGGACGCTATGACGAGACTTAAGTCAATATGTTTTTTTTTAAATTCATCATCATCATAGATGACCCAGCGGTTGATCGTATTGTGTCGTCTTACATTGGACATCGGTTTCTAATCGTTTACGAACGAACGCGACGGTTCAATGACCTTTCAACCGTCGCGCCTTGACCACCAAAGCATAGAGTACAGAGTGTACAGTTATAACAATTGGGCATTGAATGTCTCTGTGAGGCAGCACTATATGCGAGGACTTTGCATAAGAAGTTAGATTTAAAATATTTATCTCAATAAATACCACACTGAAAGAGAACAGATAACGCCTTTGATATAGAGGTATTTTCAGCTGAGGTTTTTATAGTGTACAATATTTCATGTTAATGTGTGACCACATGTAACTCCCGATAGACTTCCAGAAAAGCAGCCAAGTAAATGTACCTTATTGATAAATCAGGAGGTTTAAACATAGAAAACTATCGCTAAATGGGTAGGTAGTTGACAGGATTCCTCCAGTTGTTCGGTTAACAACACATAAACCAAACAAATTAATTGCAAATCCACTACTATTGTAGCAGTAATAGAGGTCTTTGCAACTCGACATGTTAACTTACGATCCCGATGAAAGCCGCAAGCAAATCTATACTTTTAAATTAGAATTCTCTAAACTAAACTACATCAATGGGGTCTATCGCGTTTCAATATTCCAACAGATGTCAGCACCAAAGAGTGAGGTGCAGACATCTGACAGATGTCGCTGTCAATGTGTCAAATTCGAAAGACAGTTTTGTACCGAGGATCACACTCGTTAGTAGCGCCAACTAGTAAGAGTACCTAAACCGATAACTCTCATTAAAACACTACTCCATAATAATGTTGGAGCGAAAATAACTTTCCCGATCCCTACTTGATATATATTCTATTTTGGTCGCACCCACGCGTCTGTGAAGTGCGATAATGGCTAATTATGCTGGTCGTTCTATGTTGAACTTACGGGAATTGAAAGGTCAAAAGACAGACATATTTATTGGTTACTTTGTTATACATTATTACTCCGGATTTCGGGCAGAAAATTAATAATGAGGGATTTCTTCTTTGCGTTTCGACGCTCTTTTCCAACAATAGGGGCCGGACCGGACAAGGTATGTCATAGGTTTATCCAAACAGGCAATCACTAGAGGTGTTCCAAACTGCTATATTTTTGTAACGGTTATACTGCTATTGCTGTATTTTCATAACCTATTATGTTAACTGCTGTTGCTATAACTGCTGTAAATGCTGTAACGCCCTGGTAACGCCTAGTCGCCTACCTCGTGTGTCTCCGTTCCATTAAATAAAGGCAACGCGCTTGCGCTCTTGTTTCTTGTTTTGAAAATTGGGATTCATGTACAATAAAACGCAAAACTTACAAAAAAAAAATTACATAAAATTTTTTTTAAAATAAAATTTAAGTCTTTAAACGAATTTAAATAAATTTTTGTTTGTTTCCATTTAGAAACATTACATTTTTTACTTTTGAAGAAGTCAATCTTGTTCTTCGGTCGGAGATAATATAACCCGCTTTTTTGAAATTTATTATTTATATCGTCCGATAGATGGCGCATAGAGTAGTGAACTAGCGATGCTAGGTAGTAAATCGCGGTCGAGATTTCGCGATCGCGGCTGTCGTGATGTCGTGATTTCGCGATCGCAGCTCGTGCGATGAATATAGCAGTTAGCAGAATATAGCAATAGCAGACTACAGTGTTATTTGAATAGCAGTGCTATTCGTTATATTTTTATAACGAGTTATATTAAATGCTGTCTGCTATAACGAACACTTCTAGCAATCACATGCTATTTGAATACACACTGCCCATTCAAATTTAATTTACAATGCTGCTTGTAGACATATCTTGAAAAACCCTTGACCTTTTCGAGTTTAAAATCATATCCAAATAAATTAATATTATAAAGGCGAAAGTGCGTTTGTTTGTTACCTCTTCACGCTTATCTACTGAGCCAATCTTCCTGAAATTTCGCATACACATAGTTAGAAGTACTGAGAAGGATATAGGGTACCTTTCATCCCGAGAAAAAGCATTGTTCCCGTGGGAATTTCACGCGGGCAATGCCGCACAATAAGCTAGTATGAGTATTCCAATAATTTTAAAATAGCGACAATAATTATAAATACCTGTCTCCACCTGTTCCATATATCCATCCAGCAGTTTGCCATCATCGCCACACAGCAATTAAAAACTGAACGTTGCCTGACGAGTAGTGATGTGCCGTTTCCGAAATTTTCAAAGAAACAGTGGGAAATTTCTTGGAAATTTCTCAGAAATTTCTCGAGAACGAATTTTTCCTAAAAACTCAAGAAATTTCTGAGAATTTTCGGAAATTTTCAAGGAAGACATTTTCGGGAACAATCAATCAATCAATTAATCATTTATTATAATATATAGTATAAGTGCTAGAGTCCTGTGCTAAGTAATAAAAACTTGTGTTACAGTGGTATATTAGTTCGTTGTGTTACAGGTACTCATACTTATAAAACTTAACTAAACTTATTTTCGGGAACAGGAAATTTCTCGCCGGCACATCACTACTGACGAGCCCTTAAATCCAATTAGTGATTTTGACGTCACAACTGTTGACATATCGTGTTGTGTCGTATGGTGTTGTTAATATAAATTCTACTTTCTCTTCAAGTAAATGCCAATTTATATAATCTCCATGCGTTTAAACTCGCGGCCATTACGCTGAAGTAGGCCTTTTAAAGTAAATTAATACTTATCTGTAACTTTGTAAGAACAGAAGATATTAAGTTATATCATGGACTAATTATTACTAGGTTATATTAAGAGTTCATGCATTTTATTTATTTAGTCTTATGTCATGCATATGTCCAGAGTTGCTTTTTAACTAATGCGTTATCAAATCAAAATCAAATCATTTATTTGCAATAAATATTTTATAATTTATATTAAAAACTAGCTTTAGCCCACGTCAATTTCATTTTTCACCCATTTATTTCATCCCCTTAGGGGTGGAAATTCCAAAATTCCTTTCAGTGTTGACTTACGCTATATAAAGAACCTCTCTGCAAAGTTTCTAGTTTCTACGTTCAGTGGTTTCTTCTCTGCATTGGTAAGAAAGGTTAATAATGTGAATGGTCCTTCTGAAGTTTTAGTTAATCTTTTGTGTTTTATTGTTGCACAAAATATGTAGAATAGCTATTTATGAATTGTAGTTGATAGTTGATTTAGGTAACTTCTGTTTTAATTGATGTCTGGTAATCTAGTGGTACGGTACCGGCCCTACATTCTTAATCCTTTACAACCAGTATCTTAGGCGTGCCTTTTTAAAAATGACGTCTGTCTGGGTCAAAGGTCAAATATCTTGCTTATATTAGAAACAGTAAAGCTCAATTTTCCTCGCTAGGATGCGTCTTGATAGTTATGCCCTCCAGTATATTTTGTTTAGAAATAAGAAACAAAATAATCCATACTAATATTATAAATGCGAAAGTTTGGATGTGAGTTTGTGAGTTTGTGAATTTGTGAGTTTGTGAGGATGTTTGTTACTCAATCACGCAAAATCTACTGGACGGATTTCGATGAAATTTGGTACAGAGGTAGATAATGACCTGGAATAGCACATAGGCTACTTTTTATCACGGGAAAAAGCACTGTTCCCGTGGGAAATTCACGCGGGCGAAGCCGCGGGCAAAAGCTAGTAATAAATAATTGCATTTGCGATATTGCACCTTTGCGGTCATTTATGTATTTACTTTTTGTCACTTCTTTGTATGTTCTTTTTAGTAAATGGTGCAATAAAGTGTTGATCTATAGATCTATCTAAACGTCCATAATGTGGAATAAATCCTACATTGTACATCCTTACATTAAACTTACCAAAATCCATTGCAAGTTCGCCGTTACAACCGCCCAATAGATAGCCAATGACTGTACAACTGCACTGACCTAACCTAACAATTCAAGTTTTAGGTAGTTATACTTTTTATAAATATATTACGTAGGTATGTATTGTAGTACTACGCCAGCCTCCCATGCCCCCCTGAGGGTGGCATGAATGAGGGGTGCATTATTGAAGGAAAAATTATCGTCGTGCGGTCGGTATTGAAAGAAAATAAGGATATGAAAATTAAAAATTAAAAAATCCTAACTAATATTATAAATGCGAAAGTGAGTTTGTTTGTTTGTTTGTTTCCTCTTCATGCTTTTTCTACTGAACCAGAAATTTCGCATACACATAGCTGGAAGTACGGAGAAGGACATAGGGTACCTTTCATCCCAGGAAAAAGCACTGTTCCCGTGGGAAATTCACGCGGGCGAAAGCTAGTATAAAATAAATCTATTTATTGACTACTAGCTGTCGCCCGCGGCTTCACCCGCGTGAGTTTCGCTTAGATGAAAAATCTCTCTTGGAGCTTTTCATCAGATGTTCCAGATCTTCAATTTTTATACGTCAGCAGAAAATGCTCATCAGGTTGAACGATTTTTGCTAAGGCGCCATTTCCATATATGTTAAAGTGTAGCTGGTCTCATGGAGCTTTTCATCAGATGTTCCAGATCTTCAATTTTTATACGTCGGTAGAAAATGCTCATCAGGTTAAACGATTTTTGTTAAGACGCCATTTCCATATTACTTATAGTTAAGCTGTTCCGTTATGGTTCTTCATCAGGTGTTCCAGTTTTCAAAATGAATTATAGCCTATATGTTGCCCAGGCTTAATAGCTATACAACAAAAAAAGTTTCATTCAAATCCGTCCAGTAGTTTTTGCGTGAAACGCGTACATACATACAGACAGACAGACAGACAGACAGACAGACAGACAGACAGACAGACAAGAAATTCCAAAAAATTTTTTTTGCTTTCTATTGTTCTTTTTAGGTCTCCCTCTATCCATTTCAGTCAAAAATACTAAATGTACAGACAAAATATTTTTACTGTTTTATTATATGTATAGATGACTGATAGATAGGTAACGCACACAGCACAGCCAAAACTACTCGGCGTAGGATGCTGAAATTTGGCGTGTGGGTTTCTTAGGAAGAGAGGATTTTCCGAAATTCTCAGGGAAATAGTCCCGGGCCCGTGCTGGTAAAAATTAAAAAAAAAACTAATATTTAATTTTTTTGTGGATCGCCATCCGCTGGTCCGTCCATCGGTGAGTTTAGACAAAATGCGCATTCGATGGTCATTAATAATTAATTATCTGTTTGTCTCCAGGCGTGGTATGGACAAGGAGAACGGCGATGGCGGCGAGGCAGCAGGCAAGGCGCCGGACGGCCTGCTGGACGCCGCCGGCCTGTTCGGAGGTACGGTACCTAGTCTGTACACTGTACGCTATATACTTATCTGTGACGGTATGCTTCTGTAACGTATGACTGGGGGATCAGTAAAGCACTACAACCTTCCTAGGGGTAAAAGTACTCATGACTATGAGCGTCTTTTTGTATGGGATCGACTCTGAAATCTAAAAAAAAACAGCTGTTCCATACATATTACAATACCTACTCGTCCAAAATGACCCTGTATAGTATGTCGGAGCGCTCGGCAAGTGAGGTCTGTCAGATAGTACAATACTGTCATCAGTTGTCAAATTCAAATGACAGATTGACTATCTGACAGACGAACACCTCACTCGCCAGTAGCGCCAACTAGTGAGCGGAAATACTATAACCCCCATTAACTATTATAGTTAAGGTAAGTATACCGTGTCAGTCAGTACAAAGGACAATGTTATCAGTGTTATGACAATCCAAAGAGTATAAAGACCCCATACCCCAGTGTCACGGTCATTACTATGTTTCTAAAGAGCTATTTATTAATCTGTGCCACTGTTTATTCATTAAACAACACTTAAGTCAACTTATTGTGACTACCTACTTTGTAATTTTGACATAAGTTAATATCCTGCCGGATTAGGTTGGGTTGCACCGAAATTGAAGTTTTTAGGTTTATTAAATAGTGTAAAAGTTAACAGAGTCAAAATGGCAAAATTAGATTTTCTTTGACCAATATTTTTCCACTTCCACCGGCCCCTATCGTTGGCCTCATTGGGTTCGTCTAAGGTATAGGAGGAAGGGCATATTATTGTCATACTATTTGACAAGTGCAAGGGTTACTGTCGAAGTAAGACGGTGGAACTCAGCCTTATCAGCTATATCCGGTTATTAATTTTCGAGCATGGAAAAAATAAGAAATTATTAGTTCCATGTTTTCGAGTGAAAACGCCAAGCAACTGGCCAGAAATTATTTATTTCTTTTAGGTTCTGTTCTTTTTCCAAATTTGAAATTCGAACAGCCATGTTGCGAGTTCCACAGGACATGACGCGGGCACCGTGAGATTTTATAGCAATACGTAAACTCGCTCCGGCAGGGGTCAGTGACCCGCACCCGGTATGTCTCTGAGAGATGTCCACGCTCCTCTGGGCTTTATCACAAATGGCATAAGTGCGATTATCCCACTTGAGTCTGTAAGTTCATGCTTATTGACTGTTCTAATTGATAGGCTTGTAAGTTTGGTACGTTCTAGCTTATCGCCACTTCTTTATACTTTGTCGTAGGTGTTCAGTCAACCTCATAATGTACCACAGAATACTCTGTTATGTGGTAGTTTCATTGTCAAATTTGTCAAGTTGCCCTGGATGTACTAAAGATTCAGTTTCCTATGTACAGTCAAGGGTCATAAGTGCAGTCATTCGTCGAAGACCCTATGGCCTAGCCTTAAAGATCATATTGCCTTGTGGATTCTGACTGCACTTTTGACTCTTGATGTACACGCGGGGGCAGATGAAACTGAACCCTACCTCACCAAATCCTGTCTCAGGAGGTCACAGTTTTGTCATTTTTTGATCTACCAATCAAACCACCTCATGGTTTGTGTGCCGTTGGCACTAATATTATACGGCAATAGTCATTCGCCCCTCGTCCCGCGCATGAAGTACACCACGGCCTCATAGTTGGTGTTCCTCCGTATTCCTGGACTAAATTAATATGGATAGAAGTTGGTATAGAACAACTTGATATTAACTATGAGTAGCGACTGCTCGCACTCAGGCACCTGACCGCACGCCGAGACAGATCTCAATGTAATGTGGCACAGCTCAATGCGGGTAGCGGGGAACTTGACGCTCCGGCGCTGTACGCCACAGTTTGTAAATATTTGGTTATCCATCTTAATCCATCTGAAGAGTTTATCTAATCATTTCATTTGATAACCCAAGTTAGGTAGGTACTTTTTTTTTTGCGAAATTCCCACAGCATCCCCAGTACACAGCTACAGATACTAAGTCTTAGCACCTATTCTGGAGTGGAAGATTGGCTAAAAAATATAAATCCTGAATGAATATGCGAGACGAAATTATAACGATTAGTAACTTCACATACGTATAAACTGCTATATCCTTATCCTGCCTGACTAATTGACCGAGCGAGCGAAGCGAGCGAAGGTCTCTAAATCGAGTTGGGGGCGAAACACATTGTTTGTATGTATGTATGTATGTATGTATGTATGTATGTATGTTTGTACCGCGATAACTGCCGAACCGATGGTCCGATTTTGATGAAATTTGGTAGGCATGTAGGAAATATCAATAGAATTTTTAAGTTCGTTGGGCATCAAAATCGGTTCAGTAGTTTTTGAAATATTAACAAAAACGTCCGCGATTATGTAGCAAACGAAACCATAGCGTGTTCTAACTTTGGATAACGCCATCTAGATTTTATTTAGGGAACTGAATTATGTTAGAAAAGTCGAAATCAGAGTATATCAATAAAAACGCGAGTAATAATCGCGAGGTCTAAGTTCGCGGCGAACTACTAGTATTATAAATGCGAAAGTGAGTTTGTTTGTTTATTTGTTTGTTTGTTACCTCTTCACGCTTTATCTACTGAACCAATCTTCCTGAAATTTCACATACACATAGTTCGCAGTACTGAGAAAGACATAGGGTAGGTACCTACCTTTCATCCCTGGAAAAAACACTGTTCCCGTGGGGAAATTCACGCGGGAAAGCCGCGGGCAAGCTTATAGTTATATATATGAACGAAATTGCCCAGCAGTCCAGCGCAATATAAGATTTACGAGTATGATTCACATCGCACGTCTGAAATTAATTAGACGGATGTGTGACGAGCTTCATCAAATTTTACGCCCTTTTGTACTGTTTTGTAGCTGAGAGAAAATCAAGTGTTTCATCCCAAGAAAGGAAATTATCTTTTTTGTGGAAACACTAAGATGAAAAGGTACTTAAAGTTATATCCAAGTTGTATATAATATTGCTGTCAGGAACTGGATTGCGATGGCCCAGGAAGGATAAAGAAGGTTGGCGTAGACATAAGGACGCGTCCAACAGAGAAAGAGCAATATATACACAATGTCAATCATGTAACGTGGTTATATCACACTATCGCATTATGGTGAAAACCTGTAATGGTAGTTGTAATTTTTGAATAAACTAGTAGTTCGCCGCGAACTTAGACCTCGCGATTATTACTCGCGTTTTTATTGATATACTCTGATTTCGACTTTTCTAACATAATTCATAGATGGCGTTATCCAAAGTTAGAACACGCTATGGTTTCGTTTGCTACATAATCGCGGACATTTTTATTAATATTTCAAAAACTACTGAACCGATTTTGATGCCCAACGAACTTGAAAATTCTATTGATATTTCCTACATGCCTACCAAATTTCATCAAAATTGGACCATCGGTTCGGCAGTTATCGCGGTACAAACATACATACATACATACATACATACATACATACATACATACATACATACATACAAACAATGTGTTTCGCCCCCAACTCGATTTAGAGACCTTCGCTCGCTTCGCTCGCTCGGTCAATAATCTTCTTCTTCTTCCACCGGCCTTCTTCCCATTTTAATTGGGGTCGGCTCTCCTAACCACTAATTTTGAATAAATAATAATAAAATTAAAAAGTTCCATCAGTAATTAGTTAAAAAAGAATAGGTCAGCACTTGGCTTTGGCCTGTGCATATTATTTACTTCTTTTAAAAAAGAGAGAAAGTCAAAAGTACAATAAAACATTAAAATAGAGTATAGATAACAATAACGTAAGACACGTAAGGAAACTTCCTTACCAACTCACCTCAGATGAACTCACCTTATCCAACATGCACATAGGAACGAAACTAGACAGCTGACTGATTAACTTTGACCATAGAGCAACACGGACGCGCGCGGAAGTCCTTGTTGCTCGAAGACTTTGACCGATCAGAGTTTTGCCTCGGACACTTTGTGAGTGAAACTTGCCGTCTATTTGTTTATGATACGTCAACGAGAGCGAGTTAATAATTTTGACGACGAATAACTCTCGGATGACTGAAATCTCTATTATCAATGGCTTAAAAGATAAACTCCTTATCTGTCAAAACTAGGTTAGAAATCCACGCGCCGGAACTTCAATGAGTAGAAGTCTACTTGTACTTATCCACTCTGATAGGATTCTTATATAACTGTGAGGATAAATTTAACATAGTTGGGAATCCATCCTAGAATTTTGCCACCCCTGCAGAAAACCGTCTAGGTCATCCCCCCTTTTATGAAGTTCATGTGAACGCATATAGGTAGGTATGCAATGCACCTATGCTTCTCTTACTTATCGAGTGTACTATACCTGAGTTGCGACGACCTTCGTGGCCCACATCACGCCGGACTGTCACACCGGAGATCCCGGGTTCGGTCCCCGGTCGGGTCAAAAAGGAAAATGATCTTTTCCAGATTGACCTGGGTCTTAGATGTTTGTTTATCTATGTAACCTAACCTATATTTTAAATGCGAAAGTGAGTTTGATTGTTTATTTATTTGTTTGTTCGTTACCTCTTCACGCTAGTATTTTATAACATACTAGCTTTTGCCCGAGGCTTCGCCCGCGTGAATTTCCCACGGGAACCCGAAATTCCCGGTATGAAAGGTACCCTATGTCTTTCTCAGTGCTTCTAACTATGTGTGTATGATAATTTCAGGAAGATTGAGTTAGAAGATAAAGCGTGAAGAGGTAATAAACAAATAAACAAACTCATTTTAGCATTTTTAATATTAGTTAGGATAGTATCGTTGAGTTAGTATCCCATAACGCAAGTCTCGATCTGTGCGATTCGCATATATTTATTTATATATCAATGCTAATATATATTCTTTATTTTTCAGCATACTGGGGCCGCGATGGCTCGGGTGGGGGCGCCGCTGCGCAGGCGCAGGCCCAGGCCCAGGCTCAAGCGGCGCTGTTCGGGTTCGGGGGGCGCTACCCTCCCCCCACCACGCTCGGCGTCGCGGCCAACCAGGCGGCGTCGCTTGGGCTGCATCCTGCTGCCAGTGAGTTCAGATACAGAATCATGTCTTTTTTTTTGTTTTTTATTTGTTATTAGGTGATTATTTGGTACACCAACAGGTTACATGACAAAACTTACAATTAACTTAGATACAGAATGTAGTCTTTTTTTTGGTTATTATTTGTTATTAGGTACACCAACAGGTTACATGACAAAAACTTACAATTAACATTACATTTTAAGTACAAGCATGCAACCCAATTAAAGGTGAACACACACAACATTCTTAAATTTTAAGCAGTAGGTAAATTGTTATGGAAATCCTTGGGGGAGGCCTTTGTCCAGCAGTGGACGTCTTTCGGCTGAGAGAGAGAGAGAGAGAGGTAAATTGTACAAATATAATAATTAAAATAATAATTTTGAATGAAATTGGTATAGTTTAAATTAGTTAGCTTGCATTATTGCTTTGTTGGGATGACAGTATTTTAGATTTTAATTTAGATTATGAATCGTGGTGGACGTGGTAGTTTTATAACATAGGGTGGCAAACGAGCAAGCTGGGCACCTGATGGTAAGCGATTACCGCTGCCCATGGACTACAGCAACACCAGAGGTATCACAAGAGTGTTGCCGGCCTTTCAAGAAGATGTAGACTCGCTTTTTGAAGGTTCCAATGTTGTATCGGTCTTTATCCCTTATGGAGTAGACAGAGCCAAGTGTCGCGAGACTCGAAGGCCATGCTTAGCTGAATAATAGGCTTATTGATGGAATGGAGATTTCAGATAAAGTGACAGGTTGCTAGCCAATCGCCTATGTGGATGAATCCCCAGTTTAAAGATTCAGAGCCAAAATATTTCATAGATCAGTTAAAAGTCATGTCTTATCATCATCTGCCTTACCTTTTCCCTTCTATCTCCATCTCTTCTCCCAACCACAATATTTTCCCTTACACCATCCATATCTGTTTATTCTTTCTCTCCTCTCCATTATCTAATGCAACTACCTTTACCCTGGCAGGGTCGCCATGTAAGGACGAAGGTATTATTCAAGCAGCCGATAGTATCATTTCTCTCCCAATACCTTCGTCCTTACATTTCAGACAGAGACTAACGATATCCACTTGTTATGATCCTTAGAGATCTCTCTCGCTTACTCTAAACTCATCACTCTCTGCACACATTCTTGTATGTTGGTTTAACAGTTTTAATTTATAGATATAATGATGTAAATAAATAAATACCACTCAGATGGTGATGTTACTTGTTTCCAGGTGCAGCATGGTGGTCAATGGCGTCCCACCTGGCGGCCCAAGACTACCTCGCGCGGCTCCAGGCCTCCGGCCTCAACTTCCCCCCCATGGGAGACCCCTACTCCGCGTTGTCAGCCCTATCGGCTGGTGCGCTGAAACAACCGCCTAAACCTGGGAAGCAGCCCAGTAGGAATGAGAGGTGAAGACTTTTCTTTCCTCTATAAGTAGAGAGCATCGTCTGTAGTATCAGCACCGGGAAAGAAGCAGTGGTGGCCAAGTGGTAATGACACCCGCCTGAGTTCGGATAGGACCCGGGTTCAAATCCTACCTGTGTCACATGAGTTTGTAGACCAATCTGACTCATGTATATTAGTTTTCTCACAGACCGCCACCTGCTTCCGGTGAAGGAAAGCATCGTGAGGAAACCTGCACATTGGCTGACTGTTTAGTTTACTAGTGTGTATACGGCTACTGCCACTAGATGGCTGTAGTCGTAAAAGTCATGTCAGATGCCTTTAGACTACTTGAATAAAATCTGACACCAGTGTTAGTAATAACACACTCGATAAGAAGAAGAAGCACCAGGAAAAAATCCAGAATTCTAAATGCGCTGTAATCGAGGATGGCGAAGAGTTGGTGGTTCGACAATGGTCCCAGATTCGAATTCTGGTGCAGCACGGTGGTCAATGGCCTCCCCACCGGGCGGCTAAACCTGGGAAACAGCCCAGTAGGAATGAGTTTTTCCCAGTGGGCAGATTGATGGTCACACGTACTAGTCTTGGCAACGGAAATTTATGGGAATTTTTCCCGTTCAGATTAGCTCGTAATTTAGTAAAGCTCTGTTGAATACTGAAAATACCATGACGTCATGTAATTTTCCAATGGATTCCCTTTTCTTATTATGTAGAGAGCGTAACCAGAAAAAAATCAAGTATTATAGATTGATGGAGAAGATATGAAGAAGATTCGTTCTTGACATGAAAAAGTGTCTGTGAAGGCCAAGTTTAAATAAATCATATTTGATTTTGATTTTATGGTGGGGGTCAATAGATGGGGTTCAATCCTATTTGTGCCACATGAGTGCAGAGTAATCTGAATAATGTATGAGCTATCTAATTTATGAAAATAAACTAAAAGTATCTAAAGTAAAATAAACTCAGTGATGCTAACTATAAGGTCTATTTTCAGGTCGTCAGGCCGGAGTAGCACGTCATCCAGTGCTTCCACCAAGGACAAAAGTCCTTCCACGAGTTCAGCGCAGAATATGAGTGAGTGGGGCACGTATCTTTATAATATTAGTGTGTGTCAATGTGTATTAAGTTAGAAAAAGCTAATTATTAAAAAATAAAACTTTTTTTCAAAAAAGTGAACCGACTTCCATCATAAAACTTAAAATCATAAAATAACAATGAAGAAAAATGTATTAGCATGCTACCTACTGAATGAGGTGAAGTCGGTGCCAAGTGCAGGACTATGTAATTGTTTAGCTAGGCATTTTGTATATATACATGATTCTAATGTTAATTTAGATTATTTAATATTCAATTTGGCACCGACTTCACCTCATTCAGTAGGTAGCATGCTAATACATTTTTCTTCATTGTTATTTTATGATTTTAAGTTTTATGATGGAAGTCGGTTCACTTTTTTGAAAAAAAGTTTTATTTTATCATTTTTAGTGCTTCTACACCTTTTCATTTTCTTTAATAAAAACTTAAACTTTTCTTTTACTGGTGGCCGAAAATAAAAAATTAAGAATTCGAAACTTTTTATGTCAGTTTGATTTGAAATGTCAGAACATGTCAAATTGTCTATTATTTTTGGCACATAAATAGACCGTGAGCACGCGATGACCAAACCTTCCTTATTTTAAAAATGCTGAATGTTTCTCTGCGTGGTATATACGGATAAAAAATATTAGCGACTAGGTATGAAGTTTGGATCTTAGTTGCTTATGCAGGTAATATGGATAGCAAGGATGATTTTTATAGGTATAAAAAGCACCCTTGGGGCCTTCCAAAGTAATATTAAATTCATCTTTTATAATAAAACAAATATAACTATAATTTAGTAAAGTTACAATGTCTAACAGGGGTTTATATCTGCACCAATTGCCTGGCAATGGATGGCTTGATTTCTTATATTATTAGGAATAAAATCTTTAAAAAACTTTACTAAGGAAATTGAGTTACCACTTTAAATGTTATTGCTACAAATAATCTGCCTAAGTAATCATGATCCAACTTTTATAGTCGCTAATCGCTATTTCTATGTTGGGAACATACACAAAAAATCTTTAGTTTTAATAAAATAAGGAAGGGCATGCTATCGCGGGCTTTTGCTCTATAATGCAATGTTGGTATTTTTATATTTTGTTAGGTATCTTTAAAATTACCGAACAGATTTAGACGTGTTTAAAATGGGACCAACTTGGGTATATATCATTACGAATAAAAAAAACAATTTCGGAAATCAGTCTACCGTAGGCGGAGAAATCGGCGAACATACATAAAAAAAAAACATACATACATCGAAACATATAACCTCCTCCTTTTTTGGGAAGTCGGTTGAAAAATATAAAAAAACGACTGACAACTCACATAGCCTATGTCACTCGGAGGAATGCAAGGAATCTAAAAATACATCTCACATCAAAATCTGTTAAGCCTTTCAGGAATGGCAGGATAAAGAAGCTTACTTATAATCATCATATAATACATGAACCCTGAAAGCAAAACACTTCATTTTTTTGGTCAGTCGTGCAAAAAGGTCATAATATCTGCGCATGATATACATTTTTTCTACAATATGTCTGTATGTAATTGATTTTTATCAGGCCATGCAGGAAACTTTTTTCCTTTATTAGGATTCTGTACCCAAAATGTCCAAACAGAACTCTATGTTTTTCCTTTGCTATTTGTCGCTTTTTATTACTTACAAGGCTATGCCCGCGGCTTCGCCCGCGTAAAATTCCTACGGGAACATTGCTTTTTTCCGGGATGAAAGGTACCTTATGTCCTCAGTACTTCTAACTATGTGTATACACAATTTCAGAAAGATTGGTTCATCAAATGATATACGGTAACAAAAACTCAAAATGACCTGACACGCAAGAAAATAGTCACTATCACCACTTGGATTACTTTGCGAAGTTTATCCCTTGTTAATTTTTCACTGATTGTCATCTATCCCTCAGGATCATCATACGGGTTCCCGAAGACATCGTCCCCGTCCAGTTCGCACGCGCAGTCGCTCTCCAGCCTGGCCTCGCTCAACAGCCTGGTGTCTACGCACCAGCCTAAGCACAAGCCGCAGCCCATCCCTTCTCAGAACAGTGAGTTACCTCGCAGTCCCACCATCCCTCAGGATCATCATACAGTCGCTCTCCAGCCTGGCCTCGCTCAACAGCCTGGTGTCTACGCACCAGCCCAAGCACAAGCCGCAGCCCATCCCTTCTCAGAACAGTGAGTTACCTCCTCAGTCTCACCCATCTCTCAGGATCATCATACAGTCGCTCTCCAGTCTGGCCTCGCTCAACAGCCTGGTGTCTACGCACCAGCCTAAGCACAAGCCTCAGCCCATCCCTTCTCAAGAACAGTGAGTTACCTCTCAGTCTCACCATCTCTCAGGATCATCATACAGTCGCTCTCCAGCCTGGCTTCGCTTCAACAGCCTGGTGTCTACGCACCAGCCTAAGCACAAGCCGCAGCCCATCCCTTCTCAGAACAGTGAGTTACCTCTCCAGTCTCACCATCCCTCAGGATCATCATACAGTCGCTCTCCAGCCTGGCCTCGCTCAACAGCCTGGTGTCTACGCACCAGCCCAAGCACAAGCCGCAGCCCATCCCTTCTCAGAACAGTGAGTTACCTCGCAGTCCCACCATCCCTCAGGATCATCATACAGTCGCTCTCCAGCCTGGCCTCGCTCAACAGCCTGGTGTCTACGCACCAGCCAAAGCACAAGCCTCAGCCCATCCCTTCTCAGAACAGTGAGTTACCTCTCAGTCTCACCATCCCCTCAGGATCATCATACAGTCGCTCTCCAGCCTGGCCTCGCTCAACAGCCTGGTGTCTACGCACCAGCCCAAGCACAAGCCGCAGCCCATCCCTTCTCAGAACAGTGAGTTACCTCTCAGTCTCACCATCCCTCAGGATCATCATACAGTCGCTCTCTAGCCTGGCCTCGTTCAACAGCCTTGTGTCTACGCACCAGCCTAAGCACAAGCCGCAGCCCATCCCTCTCAGAACAGTGAGTTACCTCTCAGTCTCACCATCCCTCAGGATCATCATACAGTCGCTCTCCAGCCTGGCCTCGCTCAACAGCTTGGTGGCACCAGCCCAAGCACAAGCCGCAGCCCATCCCTTCTCAGAACAGTGAGTTACCTCTCAGTCCCACCATCCCTCAGGATCATGGCAGCTGCTAAGGGCAAGGTGTGATTTAGTGTGATCTGTGTGTTGAGGTCTCAGTAACTGGCAGCATCTCAGAGCAAGGACCGAGACCTGGCGCTGCTGCGAGGAGACCTCATGCTGGCACAGGCGGCTGCACACGGCTGCCTACCACGCCGCTGTGGCAGCTGCTAAGGGCAAGGTGTGTGTGTCTGTGTGTTGAGGCCTCAGCAACTGGCAGCATCTCAGAGCAAGGACCGAGGACCTGGCGCTGCTGCGAGGAGACCTCATGCTGGCACAGGCGGCTGCACACGGCGCCTACCACGCCGCTGTGGCAGCTGCTAAGGGCAAGGTGTGTGTGTCTGTGTGTTGAGGCCTCAGCAACTGGCAGCATCTCAGAGCAAGGACCGAGACCTGGCGCTGCTGCGAGGAGACCTCATGCTGGCACAGGCGGCTGCACACGGCGCCTACCACGCCGCTGTGGCAGCTGCTAAGGGCAAGGTGTGTGTGTGTCTGTGTGTTGAGGCCTCAGCAACTGGCAGCATCTCAGAGCAAGGACCGAGACCTGGCGCTGCTGCGAGGAGACCTCATGCTGGCACAGGCGGCTGCACACGGCGCCTACCACGCCGCTGTGGCAGCTGCTAAGGGCAAGGTGTGTGTGTGTCTGTGTGTTGAGGCCTCAGCAACTGGCAGCATCTCAGAGCAAGGACCGAGACCTGGCGCTGCTGCGAGGAGACCTCATGCTGGCACAGGCGGCTGCACACGGCGCCTACCACGCCGCTGTGGCAGCTGCTAAGGGCAAGGTGTGTGTGTGTGTCTGTGTGTTGAGGCCTCAGCAACTGGCAGCATCTCAGAGCAAGGACCGAGACCTGGCGCTGCTGCGAGGAGACCTCATGCTGGCACAGGCGGCTGCACACGGCGCCTACCACGCCGCTGTGGCAGCTGCTAAGGGCAAGGTGTGTGTGTGTCTGTGTGTTGAGGCCTCAGCAACTGGCAGCATCTCAGAGCAAGGACCGAGACCTGGCGCTGCTGCGAGGAGACCTCATGCTGGCACAGGCGGCTGCACACGGCGCCTACCACGCCGCTGTGGCAGCTGCTAAGGGCAAGGTGTGTGTGTGTCTGTGTGTTGAGGCCTCAGCAACTGGCAGCATCTCCAGAGCAAGGACAGAGACCTGGCGCTGCTGCGAGGAGACCTCATGCAAGGTGTGTGTGTCTGTGTGTTGAGGCCTCAGCAACTGGCAGTGGCTGCAGACAGCAAAAAGCTGGTCGAGGTGTCGTGTGACCAAAGGGCTGGTGAGTTCTTTTCTCAAAGAAGCATTGCCATCCAACGTGGCAATGCTGCTAGACTCTTGGGCACGCTTCTGTGGGGCAATGACCTGCGGGACATTTTTAAATTTATTAGGAGTTGTTTTTAGTTAGTTTTAGTTTATTTTTTAGTTTAGTTTATACAGGATGTTTGGGTCAACACCTGCAACCTCTCTAAGGATGAAAGTACTCATGAATATGAGTATCTTTTTGCAAAAAAATCAGCTGTTCCATACGTTTTGGCCGAGTAGGTATTGTAAAATGTATGGAACAGCAGATTTTTTTTTTTGAGATTTCAGAGTCAAAAAATTGCTCATATTCATGAGTACTTTCACCCTTAGAAAGGTTGCAGGTTTTACCCAAACACCTTGTATTTAAGTTTCTTTTTTCCTATTATTTACTTGTATTATACCTGCCGTATTGAAATAAACAAATGTGTTGCAGAACATGTCCCCGCTGTACGGGTTCCCGGGCGCGGACAAGGACCGGCACGGGATTGACTCGCTAACCGGCTTGCCTCACACCATACTCAGGTACCACCACTATTTTACTTAATAAAGGTTAACTATTAGTAGTAGTAACGGTTAACGGTTACTAGAGCTGGGCAGACGCCTTAGGAGTAATAGTGCTGAGCCCCGCGCCGAGTGCAACGCGATTCGCTGGCTATACAGCGAGGGAACGCTGCAAGCGTCATGGGCAATTTTGCGCCAGGTATGATCTGGTGCGGTCTCTTTCACTAAGTTCTCATTTTCTGTTTTGACTTGACATTTAATTTTTGTTTAAACTCTTCTCTCTCTCTCAGCCTAAAGACGTCCACTGCTGGACAAAGGCCTCCCTTTATCCTTGGGAGTTTACCGTAATCGCCACGCTTGGCAGGCGGGTTGGCGATCGCAGTGTGATGTCATTGTACGCAGGTAGTAGTCATTGTTTAAACTAAAGTTAGTTAATTTTAAACTAAATTAGTTAATTATTTATTCCTTTAAAATATGTGATAATGATCAAAACATAGTGTCAAAGATATTTTGCCAGAAGTCGCCAAATTTTTTACCACACAATTGTATAATTTCCTGCTAAATCTTAAGAGTGTATCACGTCCGCGCGCCCGACCGAGTTTAGGTATTTGATAGACCTCAGCTGGCTGTGTGCAAGTCACACGCACACATCGACGTGAGATTGCCGCCAACCCGAAGTAATAAGTGACAGGGATCCGACAAAGTTTGTAGGTACTATATATTTTTTCTTGCTTTACGGTAATGAATACTAAAAATAAAATTACGACCATTTTCTTATGTAAAACATACTTGGCGCGACTTGGCAGTAAATTGGACACGAATGCCGCGACAGAAAATAGCATGACCGTCGTGCCAGGATGCTAAGATGTTAAACATCTGCCTGGCATCCCATGAAGAATTTTTCGGGATATACAAAAATAGTATTTTTGGATCCAAGATGGCGGACAACTTTTTTTTAATTTTGCAATATGGGTATTGTTTTATAAGTGTTTCAGTGCGCTGATTACGAAAATAACATTTATTTTGGAATCCAAGATGGCGGACAACTTTTTTTTCACGTTTACAATATGGGTATGGTTATATAGGTTTTTCGGTGCGCTGATGACAAAAATAACATTTATTTTGAGATCCAAGATGGCGGACAACTTTTTTTTCAAGTTTACAATATGGGTATGGTTATATAGGTATTTCGGTGCGCTGATGACAAAAATAACATTTATTTTGAGATCTAAGATGGCGGACAATTTTTTTTTTTAATTTTGCAATATGGTTAACATTTTGTAGGTTTTTGGGGACGCTGATGACGAAAATAACATTTATTTTGAGATCCAAGATGGCGGACAACTTTTTTTTTCAATTTTACAATATGGGTATGTTTTTATAGGTTTTTCGGTGCGCTAATATTAAAATAACATTTATTTTGAGATCCAAGATGGCAAACAGTTTTTTTTTTTCATCAGTTTACAATATGGGTATGGTTATATAGGTTTTGGGGACGCTGATGACGAAAATAACATTTATTTTGAGATCCAAGATGGAGGACAGTTATTTTTATTTTATTTTACAATATGGGTTATCGTTTTATGGGTTTTGGGGACGCTGATGACCAAAATAATATTTATTTTAGAGACTGATTTTCTTGGGCTTGGAACTCGTATATAACTATATATTGAGCGATGACATTGCATACAAAAAAATGTATGAATTTCTTAGTGAATTGTTACGATATATAATATTTTTTTCGAGTTATTTTTCAAAAAATCTAAAAAAATAACTTGTAGCTAGTTTAATAAACTCGCGATTTAACATTATGTAGAAATTATAATTTGTGTTTTACATAATGATTTCGTTAAAGCCGTGAACCTTGTTTTTCGTATTTTTCGTGTTTTCTGGAAGGTATTTACGCAAAAATAAAAGGCAAAATATTTTTATCTGTCTCGTATAAGTAGTAGCAGTTATTTGAGAAGCCTATAGTACTATTTTTATTATCAATAATGATCTAGTTTTGGCACCAGGGTCAATTCAGTAACGCCTGTTTTGGCTAAAAACGTGTGATGCAGGCTTAACATTAGTTCAAATTTAACAACATCGATTTTTTTAATAATAATGTAATTATTTCTGAATAAATGATATTGAGTACCACTATCATTAACTATGAACTACTACCATTATCATATGAGGGTTATTTGTAATACATTAACAACCTTCTTAGGAGTGAAAGTACTCATGAATATAAGCATCTTTTTGTATGGGACCGACTCTGAAATCTTTAAAAAAAATGTTCCATACAAAATGTATGGAGCTGCCTAAAGTTATAAGTGATAAGCTGAGCAGAAGTGATAGCTTAAAACACTTCTTGCATTCTACTGCATTCACTTCATACAATAGTGCATTATGATTGATTTTTTACATTTGTTTTTTTATGAAAAACTTTGATTAACTTTTATAATCTTTTGTTAGTGCTGCTTTGGAAGGAGGGTAAGTTAATATTAAACTTCTTTGAGTATGATATGTAGTTTATATATTGTTTACACTTTAAGTAGGTATTAGACTTGTGAACGGGTGTTGCCAGGGGAGCTTCGATCCTGATTCGAATTTTATTTTTATTTTTTGTTCTTAACCAATTCATTGTGGTTACTTGATCACAAACATAACATGTTTTATTATTATATTATTATTATTTTTTTTACTTATATTTTATTTTATTTTTGACTGTACACAATCTAGTGTATGTATAAAGTTAATGAATAGCCCCTCTGGCATGCTAGGCGACCAAGACTGTTTCATGAGTTTCTTTCGGCATTTCTTCTCAGCAGTGGTCGTTCCGAAATGCTAGTAGTTTGTAGCTTTGAGACATAAAATATTATGATTAAATAATTAGTTATCGACGTGAAAAAGAGCCTTCTTTGAAGGCCAAGTTTCAATAAAAAATTTTGACTTTGACTTTAGAAAACTCAAAAAAGATGATTGAAATGGGTAAAGTCGTTCTTAGTGTCTCAAGCATGAAGTTAAAAAAAAATCATCAATGATATTTTTATAGAAATAAATTCTGCCTTATGAGTGATACTTCAAAAAGTCTTTAACGACCTTTGCCCACCCTAGGTAGCATGCGCACGGGACTCTCCCGTGGGCTTTTCGAGATATCCTTTCTCAGTGCTCCCCTACACTTCCTAAGGAACCTACAAGCCAAAGTTTCGGCTGTGCGTTGTCTGTCAGTCAGTCAGTAACGGAAGAATTTTATATATTGATTTAATTTTGTTACCAGCGATCCTGCGTCAGTGCTGGGCGGCGTGCGGTTACCGCCAGATACTGAAATCATCAAGTACACATCGTCCCTAGCCGGGCCCAAGGTAAATATTAACTTTTCCTTTGCTGCTAGTAGTTTGTAGCTTTGTGATTCACTGACATGAAAACGTGCCTGTTAATCTCTAATTTCTGATTGACAGTTCGCAAAATTGACATTTCCGCAACTGTCTCGCTCGCACCATATAACATTTTTAAAGATTGTGGAAAACTCAAGACCTTTTTTCAAAAAGTACACACGAAATATAGTGACAATACCGCTTAATAGAATAACATACCAAGCTTAAAAGCTCGTTAATCTATTAATGTGCAGTATTGGCACTGTTAAATATGTTTTAAAATGCATTTGACTGAGATAACGAGGTACTTTTTGAAAAAATATCTGGAGTTATCCACAATCTTAAAAGTGTTATATCATGCAAGCGAGACAGTTGCCGAAAAAATTTGCGAACTAGCTCTATTATATTTTTATTCAATAGCAAATTACAATTTACATATAATACATTTAAACACTAAATTAAATAAGAAAACTAAAATCTAAGCTCTTAAAAAAATTATATGTCATTATGATTCACAATACGGCGTGTTGTAAGCCGGGGCCGCCGATTATTTATAGTTAGTCCCGGCTAACAACACACTTAGAATCATAATGACCATTTCTTACGTTAGTTTTAATCTTAATTACCCATGTTTTCATCCCAGGCCCCGCCAGGGACGACCAATCGCGGCCGCAAGAAGACCATATCCCTTGATCCACCGCACGTGTCCGTGCATCCCACCGACGCGGCTCTCTCCAGCAAACGGCAGAAATTGGTGAGTTATATGTTACTAGCTGTGCTTTTTCCCAGGATGAAAGGTACCCTATATCCTTCTCAGTACTTCTAACTATGTCCTTAATTGTCACTAATTATAACCAAAGACCAGTATCATACATTAAGGAAGCAATAAACGATTTGATTGATTGATTCAAGATCTACCTGGTGACGATAAAAGCTATTGCTAAAGAGTTTTTTTTGTTTCCCCAGGAGGAGGCGAGCCGGTCTTCCGTGGAGGTGATCCGTCTGCCCGGCCGCGAGCGCGCGCAGGCGCCCGGCCTCGCCGACTATGCAGGTCTCGAAACCACATCCATATTGATACAGCTATCCTAATACCTACATCATAAGATCGCAATGACACGCCTCTTGAGGCCTCAACGCGCTGCGCGCCGATTTCTCTTTTTTATGCCATGATATTTTCAATCTTATGTTATAAAAGTTAGGGTTTAATTTACATTATCAAAGTCTTAGTATCTTCGCCGCGCGCCTCCCGGTGTGCGCTGGGCCTATACATTCCTCTTTCGTAGGCACAGGCGAAGATAAACTGTTTATTACACCAGAAGTAAAAATGATACAGACATAATATATGTGCCCCCCCCCAGACTGCTTTTTTGTGTGCCTACTGTGGAGGGAGATTCCATGACAGTGCATATCAAATTAAGAAATAAGAAACGTGCCCCCCCCCCCAGACAGCATCAGGCAGGACTAGTGATGTGCCGTTTCCGAAAAGTTTCTTGGAAATTTCACGGCAATAACGGGAAATTTTCCTAAAAACCCAAAAGAATTCGGGAACAGGAATTTTCTCGGCGGCACATCGCTAGGCAGGACGAATGTCGATTTGTTGCACCCCCTCCCCCAACATTCATAGTCTTGTGCCCCCCCCCCAGAAAAAAATCCTGGATCCGCCGTTGATTGACACTATCTAATAACCATTTCTACTGACAGAAAAACACGAAAAACTGCAACATAACCCAACATTACTATTACTTATTCACTCTCTATTCAAGGCTAGGTCCGACCATTCCTTTTTGTTGAAGTCACCCTCCATTTCCCCTTACGTACCTACTTTGGCCTACTCTGCCTCTGCGGCCGTCTGGTACCCAAAAGGTAGCTAATTTTGCACACCGCTCAGGCTCAGTGTTGCGAAAGGGGTCTCTAATGATTCTCATAAAAATATTTGTAATAATATAGTTCGAAATAATGTTTTTTCACATAATCATAATTAATATAAATTAAAATTATAATATATTTTTTTTAACATATTTTTTTTGTAATAAATACAAATTGTCATAAACATAAATAATCATAATATAATTTAATCATAATAGTAATACTCATAATGTACAGAGAAAAGAGAACTCATAATGTACGGTTGCACTCAGAGAAAAGGTAAGATTTGTTAAGCTTTTGTTTTTTTGTTGTTTATGTTCGCGGCTTAGGGGTGGCCCAAGGGCCACCCCCGCCGCACCATAACCTATACTAGTGTTTGAAGTATAATCAAATATCAAATTTTACATAATGTCTTCAAATGTCATCAACAAAATAAAAGATGAACAAAATAAAACATAAACCATAACAATTATGACAAATCCATTATGATAAACCATTTTATAAAAAAAATCTGTATGACAATATATGATTAGTACTAAACAAATATTATTACAATAAATATTATTTGAATAAAATATTATGATAAAAAAATTATGAGAAAGGCTTTATGACAAACCATATTATGATTATTAACCTTATGAGAAATGCAAGGATCCCATGCGAAAGATATGCCCATCTCAGTCCCATTTGAACAGTTTTACCGAAACAAATAGGTTACAATGTGATACAACCTGTGTGTATAATGTCTTAGCGTGTATACTGTGTGTATACTAACAAGTTACATATATTTGCAGGCATATCCCGCGAAGTTACTCCAAACAATCGCTAGTCAAAAGCGGAGTCAGCCTGGCCGCGCTGGAGCGCCAGCTGGCCGGCTCTGCGTCAGCCACGGGTAAATATTGTTCTAGTTTAAACTATAATGGGCCTGGGACTTTGTTCCCGTGGGAATTTCGGGAAATCCTCTATTAGTGCTCCCCTAGACTTCCTAAGGAACCTACATGCAAATTTTCAGCTTCTTATGCCCAGTAGTTTCGCTGTGCGTTGTCACTCACAGTCAGTCACTTTTTTGATTTCGAAAGCTTACTTTTTTTACTCTGTGTGTTTTTTCGTCAAATGGAATTCCCGAAATTGAAGAAGCTCATATTTAAAATTTTATGTCGGTTCTGTCTCTGCTTTGATATGCCAATTAGTCAGCTCCTCTCCTCATATCATAGACTAAGTGACGTCATCAATGTTCTATAGCTTACAATCATGTGCTCTCAGATTCCGGCCTAAACCTGAGTACGAAAGCAAACTCAAGTTCAGAAGACGCCCCACTGGACCTCGGCAAAGGTTCGCAAGACGAAGATGCCCCACTCAACCTCTCACTCAAACCCACGCCAGGTAATTATAAAATTGTTTATAACCTTACTAGCTTTTGCCCGCGGCTTCGCCCGCGTGAATTTCCCACGGGAACAGTGCTTTTTCCCGGGATAAAAAGTAGCCTATGTGCTATTCCAGGTCATTATCTACCTCTGTACCAAATTTCATCGAAATCCGTCCAGTAGATTTTGCGTGATTGAGTAACAAACATCCTCACAAACTCACAAACTCACATCCAAATTTTCGCATTTATAATATTAGTATGGATATATTAGTTAGGCGATCTTGGTTTGAATGACCTCGGCAAAGGTTCGCAAGATGAAGATGCCCCACTCAACCTCTCACTCAAACCCACGCCAGGTAATTATAAAATTGTTTATAACCTTATATATTAGTTAGGCGATCTTGGTTTGAATGACCTCGGCAAAGGTTCGCAAGACGAAGATGGCTCAACCTCTCACTCAAACCCACGCCAGGTAATTATAAAGTTGTTTATAACCTTGTATATTAATTAGGCGATCTTAGTTTGAATGACCTCGGTAAAGGTTCGCAAGACGAAATTGCCCCACTCAACCTCTCACTCAAACCCACGCCAGGTAATTATGAAGTTGTTTACTTATAACCATTTAAAAATTTAGTAAAAGCGGCCAAAGAAAAATCGACTTTAAAAGATGCCTAGCTACATAACTTTTATGTTGTTAAATTAACATTTTATTATGGCCGCTATAACAACAAAATAATATGAAGAAAAAAAAATAACTGACTGGGATCGAACATGAGACCACCAATCTCAAGCTTGTCTCTAGTACAACTGAGCTACGACCCTGATTGTTTATACGGCGGAATTTATAGGTCTCTTTCGTAACGTAATCTTTAAAAATTGAATAGGTAAGTATAATGTCTTTTCCTTTTAATATTGATGACCTATGATGTGTATTGTTGCAGCGAGTACGCAGGCATCGGATGCGCTTTCACGCCTCTCATCGCTGAGTAGTTCGCTCAGTGCGTCCAACAATGACCGGATATGTAAGCACCATTTTTTATTATACATGCTCAGACAACTAAAATAATTAATTTGTTATAGTTCGGGCTTTGACCAAATACTATTCTAACTAAAGTTTATATAGTACTAGCTTTCGCCCGCGGCTTCGCTCGCTTGAATTTCTTACGAGAACGGTGCTTTTTCCCGGGATGAAAGGTACCCTATGTCCTTCTCCGTACTTCCAGCTATGTGTATGCGAAATTTGAGGAAGATTGGTTCAGTAGATAAAGCGTGAAGAGATAACAAACAAACAAACTCACTTTCGCATTTATAATATTAGTTAGGGTTTGCTTTGACTAAGGATTCTCCAATGATAAATATTTGTGGACTGCAATAGTTCTGTATCGTTTGTACCTACATTTCAATTTGTCTGAATTCAGCAATAATTTTGTCTTGGGGGATGTTAAACTGTCAATGGAAGACATTTAATTCACACAATTTTAATTATTGTCCATTAATTTCACGCCTCATAACGCAAACTACTCTCAACTGTAGTCCAAAAAGGCCACTTTGATAAATCAGTATATGAGTGAGCTTGACAATTATCCTTATAGACCACTAATAAGGTTCATTTCTAAATATTTATCAAGCTCGAGTTATTTCGTTTATTCCTTCAGCCCGCCGCAAGCCCGGGGCCAAGCCCCGCCGTGTGGCCCCTGAATTGAACACGCAAGTGGCTGATTCCCCCAGGCCAAAGTCCAGTGGCAGCGAAGATAGCGAATGTAAGCGATTTTTATAAGTTTTCCACCTGTGTTTTTCACATAATTATATTTATAGAAATGTTCGCTTTAGAATAGAAATGTTCATTTGATTTTGTCTATAAGGCTGATCAAGATCTAATGATATCCCGTGACCAAAGGGCTGGTAATAGTGGTCAACGGATCAGCCATTACCATTCAACTTTGTAATAAAGGCAGCCTTCTGGGCACGTTACCGCGAGATTAACTGTACGACATAATTTTTAGATTTTTACCTTTGTAGTTTTTTTAATTACTTTGTGTGAAACAAATTAACTACCTAAATATCTGTGTTTGTTATAATGAAAGACAATTTTTTGGTTTTACTTTTAAAGCCTAATCTTCTTATCGAGTGTGTTATTACTAACACTGGTGTCAGATTTTATTCAAGTCGCCTAAAGGCATCTGATCTGACATGGCTTTACGACTACCGCCATCTAGTGGCAGTAGCCGTATACACACTAGTAAACTAAACAGTCAGCCAATGTGCAGGTTTCCTCACGATGTTTTCCTTCACCGGAAGCAAGTGGTGGTCTATGAAAACTACCATACATGAGTCAGATTGGTCTACAAACTCATGTGGCACAGGTCGGATTTGAAGCCGGGTCCTACCCGACCTTAGGCGGGTGTCATTACCACTCAACCACCACCGTTTTAAAGCTCAATGTTTTACTGGAAGCAAGTTGTAATATTGCTAGCGGTTCCAGCGTGGCCGAATCGTGAAGGCCGACCACGGAACCTCGGCCGAGGGGTCAGCAAGCCCAAGAAGAACACCGTCGCTTCGCTACTGGCCCAGAGCAGAGCCCTAGGCCTTCGCCCCGCGCTGGCTCAGCAGTTACTCGGGGAGTGTGACCTGGTGAGGACATTGACCTTTATCCTCTACTAGCTGGCGCCCGCGGCTTCGCTCGCGTTAATCCTTTCTTAGCGGATACCTACGTCATAACATCTACCTGCATGCCTTTCAGCCCGGTCCGTCCAGTGGTTTGGGCTGTGCGTTAATAGATCATTGTCAGTCAGTCAGTCACCTTTGAGTTTTTATATCTATATAGATACACAAGGTTATCCGTAAGGCCATAGACATGGAAAATATCATTAGGCGAAATATGAGTTGCACCATTTGTCAAATAGTGTGACAAAAGTCAACGTTACTGTTAATGTTGACACACAATATACCTTGCTCTATGGTTGACACAAACTTTTACCATAACTTCATTTTTTTTTTGACCTCAGTCTTAATCTTTCTTCTTATCGAGTGTGTTATTACTACCACTTGTGTCAGATTTTATTCAAGTCGCCTAAAGGCATCTGACATGACTTACGACTACCGTTATCTTGTGGCAGTAGCCGTATACACACTAGTAAACTAAACAGTCAGCTAATCTATCTATATGTATATAACTCAAAGGCATGGAAGTAATAAATACTTTGTACAACAAAGTACTTATTCTTCCATGCTCAAAGGTGACTGACTGACTGACATAGTGATCTATCAACGCACAGCCCAAACCACTGGACGGATCGGGCTGAAATTTGGCATGCAGGTAGATGTTATGACGTAGGCATCCGCTAAGAAAGGTTTAACGCGAGCGAAGCCTCCTTTCCGAATCATTTTGCCTTGTTAATCCGTTGTTGTCTTAATTAAATGTATTATTTCAGGAGAAACTAAAGGCGTTACTGGGCGAGTCAGCGAGCACAGATTCCGAATGTCCGTCGGACAGTCCATCAGACTCGGATACCGGCAGCGAGCCGCGGAGGTCTACTGACTCGCAGCTGCGGCTGCCTTTAGCCAGAGGTAACCTCCCCCTTGCCCCCTTCCCTCCCTATTTCCACAATTTTTTTTTCCTATTCTTAACATATTTACAAAAGTTAAATACGCTAATATCATTACAACCTAGCCTGATTGCAGGCTAATGAGTAATTTTACATTGACCTAATTTTATAAAGTTCGTAGTATAAGAATGTGTCCATCGGCACTTTTCGGCACTTTGTTCATGTGTCTTTGTTTACATTTCCACAAATAAAATAAAATATTTTATTGGTTTTAAAAGTATAAGGTTGTTACCTAATTATAAAAGGCCAGGGAGCTAACGTTATATTATCGATAGTTGACCTTGAAAAATAGTCATACTATCGATAGCCAATAGTTTGCAATACAATTGATGATAACCAAAACTATTGATACTATCGATAGTATTGCTTTTCGATATGATGCTATGAAAATTAATTATTAAAATCTAGCTTTTGTCCGCGACTTCGCCGGCGTGAATTAGTGTACTCACGGGAGTAGTGCTTTTTCCCGGGATAAAAGGCACCCTATGTCTCCGTACTTCTAACTATGTGTATGTGAAATATCAGGAAGATTGGTTCAGTAGATAAAGCGTGAAGAGGTAACAAACAAATAAATAAACTCACTTTCGCATTTATATTTATATATATTAGTTAGGATATGATAAGGATTGCTTATCTCATCTAATGGGAGAAAATCCTCTAATCGTAGTATGGAAAGATTGACAATAAATAAGTTTATAAGTGCTAATTTTAAAACAATGTTCCAGGCTGGAAACGAGTGACGGTCATAAAGGGACTCTCGCGCAACTGCAGTATCCGCGGTGACGTCACGTACACGCCGCCTGAGCAATCGTCGCCTAACCTCAAATCCATGCAAGAAATCGTGGCGGTATGTATACTGTGGTGTGTGTGAGGGAGATAGTTGTATGTGCACAAATACGCTTCCAAAATAGTGACGTCACATACCTCAATTCGCGGTATGTATCTATGTGGTTTATGTATGAGAGAGATAGTTGTAGGTGAGAGAGCAAGATAACAATAGTAAGCTTCCAAAATAGTCGCCTGGAAAATCATCTTCAAACCTCAAATCCATGCGAGAAATGTGTTCTGTGGTGTGTGTATGATTTTTTTGTGAGAGAGTAAGAACAATATTAAGTAAGATTATAATGACAGGACTTAAAGTAAATGCACGCGTGCGTAATATATACGATTATCGGCCTAAATACAAGGTAATAAGACCCACTATTACGTGCAAGTGACTTGATAATATTATGTTACAGTACCTGGAAGCGAACCCGTGTCCGCCGCTGACTGCAGACAACTTTAACTTCAACTCCCGCACGGTCCTCGGCGAGTACATACAGCCTGCGAACGGTACGGAGCTGACAGAGCCTACTTTGTTCAACGAGGCCGAGATCACTAAGAGGTAAGAATTTAATAAATATGACTTACTAGCTGCGCCCCGGGGCTTCGCTCCCGTGGGAATTTCGGGATATAAAGTACCTTATATGCTATTCCCGGTATTTTTTTACCCATATACCAAATTTCATCGAAATCTGTCCAGTAGATTTTGCGTGATTGAGTAAAAAACATCCTCACAAACTCACATCCAAACTTTCGCATTTATAATATTAGTAGGATTTAGAGCTGGGTACACAATAGTACATTTCAGGTAAATTTTTTGGTAATTGGTGTAATTAAATTCAGCATGATAACCGCCATTTTCCGGAAAATCAGGTAAAAAGGGGTGTTTGATTTTCAACCCGATATATACCTACATAGAATTTGATTTTTTACTTAGTTTGTACTTAAATCTGACTCATGTACATTTTCATCGATCACCATCTCGTTTCTGTGAAGGAAAATGTCGGAAAAGAAAAGTTCTTTTTTGTAAAATTTGTTTAGTTAATTATTATAGTACTTAATTTTCATCAAATATTTATCATGTACGAGTAAATTTATTGTACAATAACCTGCTTTTTACAATACAGATTGGAAGAAGCCCGCGCTCTGGCCGCGTTAAGCGGGTCGCGGCCGACGCCGCCGCCCGTGGACAGGCGCATAGAGCTCGCTAGAAGACAACAGGCCGCGCGCGATCTGCGGCGCGACCACTCGCAGCGCAGCCGAGACCAGGTATATAATGTTAGTGAGACGACACATTACATTATTATTAATATTATTTAGTAGTTTTTACCCGCGGCTTCGCCCGCGTGAATTTCCCACGGGAACATTGCTTTGTGTGGATGAAAGGTACCCTATGTCCTCTCAGTACTTCTAACTATGTGTATGCGAAATTTCAGGAAGATTGGTTCAGTAGGTAAAGCGTAAAGAGGAAACAAACTCACTTTCGCATTTTAGTAAGGATGGGATTTGTCGGAGCGTTTACATTATGTAGTTCCCCCTAAATTATGTAGTTTGTTTTGTAAGTTAATCATAGTGTCTGTTATGGCTTGCAATCCTTATTTCCTTCCATTCCCATACCCAATAAAAGTTATGTGAGACGGAAAAACGTCAATGTCAGTGCGCGCGATACATTTGACATTTGCGCGTCATAGAACGAACTGTCAGTGATTCTACCGCGGTTTTTGGTATCGAATCCATCTCATGGCTGCATGAAGAATTAATAAAACTCGTGTGTGTGTGGACAGTGCCTGAATTTTATCTGTGCAAACTTCCCTCGGGAGTACGTGTCTGTGGAATCGGCGGAAGGACCCGGGCGGCCGCCCATCTCGAAGAAGTATCCTGATCACCAGGTTAGTCTCACATACTCACACCACGCCCGACCTATTTCCTGTATTCCAAGCGGGCCAGAACGTCGGAAACTCCCTCTGGGTCAAGACGGGTCAAATAGTGGTTTAGGGCTCCAAAATAGGCGAGGAATTGACCAGCTAGCGGCGAATGCCTGAGGTTCCAAAACCCGCCATATTTAGTGGTCCATTCGAGCGCGAATTTCCTATGGTATTTTTAGGTCAAATTCCATAGAATTTCCTAAAATTATAGTTTACTTCGCTTTATATACTTATATTCTGTTAAACTTTAGTTCAACAACTAGTTTTCTTTGTGTTTTCTTACAAAAAACTCAAAGTTAAATATTTAACAAAACTTCATAATTTGGTCGGGTTATACCGACACATCCAGAACAATTTTTTCTTATTAGAATCTTATTACATCCTGCATGGTCATAAATAGTTACGTTTTATAACTAAATATTTCTCATCAATAAGTTGTTTACAACTGTTAAGTTCTTATATTTTGTTACATTTGCCGATTAATAGGGATATACATAGCGCGTGTTCAATCTTATAGGTTACCGGCCGGTATACAATCGGCTAGCTATTGTAGGTACTTACGTGCATACATTGTGTTCATTGTTCGAAATTTAAAAATAATAATTTTCTTTTGTTATTCGCTGTAGTTACCTATCTGGTGCAAAATGACAGACAAAGAAACTGCCCAACTTGAAAGACAATTAAAATTGCTTACTAGTCAAAGGGAATATGCATTTCGTGATGTTCAGTTATTGTATGAGTTGTCAAAAGAATTAGGTAAGGATAATTCGTCATTAGCTCAGTTTGAGGCTAGGTTTAAGCGTTTGGATAATGTACGTAAAGAATTCATGGATTATACGTGCAAAATAAATGAGTTGAAATTAAAACTTAAACCTCAGGAGGTCATTGACATGCAACCTATGCATGCGTTGGACGACATGTACTATGCTACAGTTGCCGCGCGTTCGGCATTGAGTTCTCAGACTATTGTCAAGTCTAGCGATTCGGAATCTTCTGGAATTAAGCCGTCTTCTCAAGCACGCTTACCTAAACTTGAGTTACCTAAGTTTGACGGTAACATTGAATGTTGGCAGACGTTTTTCGATACCTTTTTCGTCGTTAGTTCACGAAAATAATAACATTACTTCTATAGAAAAGTTCCATTATTTACTATCGTGTCTTTCGGGTACCGCATTGTCAATAGCGAAGGAGTACCTGTCACATCGGATAACTACGCAGTTGTTTACAATGCTCTGGTCGAGCGGTTTCAGAATAAACGCATTCTAGCTGCCGCGTGTTTAAATAAAATTTGTAATTTGTCACAATTAAAGTCGGGTAATTTCAATGACTTACGCGACTTATCTAATTTGTTGAATGAGACAGTGAACGCCCTTAAGGCTATGAAAATACGGCAGTTAGATGAATTTATTTTATTTTATTTAGGGTCGCGTGTTTTAGACAATGACACACGTCGACGTTTTGAGACACAAAACGAAGAGGAAATACCTACATTTTCCGAGTTATTAAAGTTTTTACAAAACTATGTCAAAGTGTTAGAAGCTAGTCAATCTGGTAGCCAATCCGGTTCTGGTCTTCAAACTAAACAATTGAATAAAAACAATACTCGTCAAATTGATACGCGTGGTAGAAATAATAATAATTATAAATCTACCGCATTACCGTCCAGCACGTCTGTTATCTCAAACGCTGCAAATAAATCAGCTGATTGTGTGTGTTGCGGTCAGTCACATTCCCTTTTCAAATGTTCTAAGTTTCTTTCACTTAACATTCCTGAAAAATATAGGCTTGTGACAAACAAAAGTCTTTGTTCAAATTGTTTGCGTCCCAATCATAATGCATCTAAATGCTTTTCTAAAAGTACTTGTTCTACTTGCCAGAAGAGGCATCATACTTTACTTCACGACAGTAGTGCGGAGGAAACCAGTGTAGCGGTTCCGTGTAGCTCGCTGAGTGTGACTGATAGCGATAGTTCTGTAGTCTCAGCGACGACAAGCACGCATGTTGGCCATGGTCGGACCATGGTCCTATTAGGTACCTGCGTAGTGAGAGTATGCGGTGGTAGTTCAGGTCAATCTATTCGTGCCCGCGCGCTTATTGACAGTGCAGCGCAGGATTGTTTTGTGACGTCATCACTCGCTCAGCGTTTGGGCTTACCTATACGACGCTGTAATATAGCCGTAGGAGGTCTAGGTCAGAACGTAGTGCAAGTGAAAGGTGAAACGTCGTGCACAGTGCTGCCATCTGACTCTGAAAATCCGAGTTTTGCGATCGACGCTATTGTCATGAATAAAATCACTAGTAAGATGCCGGTGGTATCAATCCCATCAGAAATTCGTACAAATTTTAAACATTTGGTTTTGGCGGATCAACAATTTGACAAATCGACAGATATCGACTTGCTACTAGGTGCTGAGTTGTTCCATAGAATCTACGATGGCCAGCGCTTGGAAGTAGGCCCAGGCTTACCTGTAGCCTTGCATAGCATTTTTGGCTGGGTTCTCACTGGCAAGATTGAGAGTCCTAGTCACCCCCCACCAATGGTTTCTTCCCTTGTGTCTTCCACTCGTTCGTTAGAGGACGTGGTCAAGCGTTTTGGGAGGTCGAAGAGCCACCTAAAGCGGTTTTATTGAAACCCGACGATGAGAAATGTGAGGAATTGTACACTAAGTGCGTGTCACGTGAACCTGACGGTCGTTACGTCGTTCCTTTATTGCTAAAGGAGCCGTGCGAAATGCTTGGGGATTCGTTCGACACTGCCAAGTCGCGCTTTCTCAGACTGGAGAAGCGTCTTAATCGTGACTTAACTTTACGACACTGACTATTGTGAGTTCATGAAAGAATATTCTGACTTGGGTCACATGACGCCTGCCAGACGTGGTTCAGGCAAGTACGTCATCCCGCACCACTGTGTTATCCGTCCGGACAGTGCGACGACTCGCTTACGCGTAGTCTTTGATTGCGGAATGACAACGACAACTGGCCGGTCGTTAAACGACATTGTTTACACTGGTCCTAAACTACAAAATGACATTGTAGATATACTCACAAAATTGCGTCTTCATGCGATTGTATTCACATCGGATATTTCTAAAATGTATAGAAATATTTCTTTGCGCCCGGAAGATCGAACTTGGCAACATATTTTGTGGAGACGTTCGGACTCGGATCCACTGTGCGAGTATGAATTAAATACTGTGACGTATGGTGTCACTAGCTCACCGTATTTGGCCATCCGTACTCTGCATCAACTGGCGATCGACCATGGCTCAGAGTATCCCGAAGCAGCAGAGATAGTACGCCATGACACTTTCATGGATGACATGACGGCCGGAGCGCCCTCTGTTAGTCAAGCACTTAAACTTAAAGATCAGCTTATTCAACTTTTGAAGCATGCTCAATTTGAACTCCGTAAATGGAGCAGCAACTCCCCTGAGTTCCTTGAGTCTTTACCTAAAGACCACTGTCAACTACCTAAAACATTTTGTGATGAAAATCATCAGCATATTTTAAAAATTCTTGGTGTTCAGTGGAATCCTAGGGAGGACATTTTTACTTATTCAACGTCAGAATTGAATTCAAGCTTGACTAAGCGTGCAATTTTGTCCAACGTGGCACGGATTTACGATCCGATAGGATGGCTCTCGCCTTGCGTCCTACTTGCAAAATTATTGCTACAAGAAATGTGGCGTCTGCAACTTGGTTGGGATGATCCTCTCCCCTCCGAGCTCGCTCGAAAGTGGCTTCACTTTGCAAGTGAAATGCAATTCATAAAATCAATTAAGCTATCTCGTCGAGTTACTTCGGATGATGCTGTTTCGTACGAGTTGATAGGATTTAGTGATGGGTCTTCTAAGGCGTATGGATGTTGCGTCTATTTAAGAAGCATTTCGAAAAATCAAGCTTCTAATGCTCATTTGTTAATTGCTAAATCCAAGGTCGCTCCCTTGAAACCTTTGACTGTTAACCGCCTAGAGCTGTGCGGCGCAGTTATGCTAGCGGGCATTCTTAAACATATGTACAACTTGCTTCGAGAGAACATCCCTCTCAGCAAAGTTATTGCTTTCACAGATAGTAGTACTGTATTGTCGTGGTTAAATACAGAACCACATAAACTTAAAACTTTTTGTTTCACATCGGGTAGTGAAAATACTGGATGATTTGAACGTCGAGCATTGGCAACATGTTTCGACTCATGATAACCCGGCAGAATCACTGCAGTCGAGGGTTAAGTGGCTCTCAGCTTGCACAGTGCTCCTCCTGGTGGACTGGTCCTACCTGGTTTGTCGAGTGAGTCCTCCACCTGGCCAGTTAAGTATAGTCCCGTGCTGGCAGAAGACGTGCCTGAGCTGCGTAGGACGACTCACGTATCGCAAGTTGATGTGCCAAGTGATCACATGATCAACCAACTGTTAGAACACTACTCTACTCTTACTCGCATTCAGCGTATTTTTCGCTTGGTGCTTACGCGCCATCGCCGCGTTTAAGCACCAAGCTTTTTGTAAAGGTGTTCTGAATAGCCGCGAACTAGAAGAATCTCTCGTGTTTCTGGTTCGTCATGAACGAAAACAGTTTATGAACGAAGAGGTTCAAACTTCAAAAACAAATTCAGAAATTGAGTCCTTTCAAGGACGAGGCAGGACTTCTGCGAGTGGGAGGACGTCTCGCTCATTCGAATATCCCAGATGGAATGAAACACCCATTGTTGATACCAAAATCTTCACGTTTGTCTTTATTGATTATCGATCATTTTCACGTAACTTACTTACACTGCGGTCCTCGGACCTTGCAATCAATTATACAACGTAGGTTTTGGATTCTTGGGATACGTAACTTAATTAGATCCCGTTTATCTAAGTGTGTGACCTGTTTCAAGGTTAAACCCGTTGCCTGTCAACCCATTATGGGTGATTTACCGTCACCACGAGTGACTCCTACACGATGTTTTCAGAGTGTAGGTATAGATTTCGCTGGTCCTTTTACCGTTAAGGAAAGCCGTCGACGAAATGCTCGTACGTACAAGGCTTACGTATGCGTGTTCGTCTGCCTCTCGGTAAAGGCGATTCATATCGAAGTCGTTTCAGATTTGTCCACGTCAGCTTTTTCTTGCTGCATTAGATCGTTTTGTTTCGAGACGTGGTCTTTGTAACTTCATTTTGTCTGATTGTGGAACAAACTTCGTAGGCGCGAAGCGAGTGCCTAAATGAGTTACAGCAATTGGTGCGTAACAATCATGAGACTGTCGAAAGTCAGCTTGCTCCGCGAGGCATAATGTGGTCACTGAACCCGCCCACCGGGAGCCACTTCGGGGGGATCTTTGAAAGTGGCATCAAATCGATGAAATATCACCTCAAGCGAGTGATCGGACTTCAAGTTTTAACTCTGGAAGAACTTATGACGGTTCTTACCAAAATCGAAGCAGTTTTAAACTCTCGACCATTGTGTCAACTGTCGTCTGACCCCAATGAAGTCGATGTACTTACCCGGGGCATTTTTCTGACCAATGGTCCTCTTATATCTTTACCGGAACGTGACTTATGTGACGAATCCGTACCTGTTAGTGCCCGTTGGCAGATGCTTCAAAAATTAACTCAAAGATTTTGGCGTATTTGGCAACGCGACTATCTTCATACTCTACAGCAACGCACGAGAAATGGTATAGAGAACGGGCCAATGATTCAACTCGGTCAGGTCGTTCTAATTGTTGACAATAATTTGCCACCGTTAGAATGGCGTTCTGGTAGAGTCACTCACCTTCATCCCGGTAATGATGGTGTAGTACGCGTCGTCAGCCTCCGTACTCCGAACGGTGGTGTCCTGCGGCGACCTGTTACTAAACTTTGCCCTTTGCCAAACAATTAACTTAATTTAAACCTACTTCTTAGCTTATAATTTTGCACTTATAATTCTTACGCTTTAATTTTATGTATTAAACGCAATCGTCTGTCACTTTAGCATTAGATAGGCGATTCCGCGCTTCTTTAGTTAGGATTAACTAGGTTACTTTTCATATCAATGTAAAGGACCTGGATAGGTAGTTAATTCTAACGTCGCCCTGCGACTTGTACCCATTTTGTGAAATCTTAGATGATTTCAAGTGGGAGGATATGTTATGGCTTGCAATCCTTATTTCCTTCCATTCCCATACCCAATAAAAGTTATGTGAGACGGAAAAACGTCAATGTCAGTGCGCGCGATACATTTGACATTTGCGCGTCATAGAACGAACTGTCAGTGATTCTACCGCGGTTTTTGGTATCGAATCCATCTCATGGCTGCATGAAGAATTAATAAAACTCGTGTGTGTGTGGACAGTGCCTGAATTTTATATGTGCAAACTTCCTTCGGGAATACGTGTCTGTGAAATCGGCGGAAGGACCCGGGCGGCCGCCCATCTCGAAGAAGTATCCTGATCACCAGGTTAGTCTCACATACTCACACCACGCCCGACCTATTTCCTGTATTCCAAGCGGGCCAGAACGTCGGAAACTCCCTCTGGGTCAAGACGGGTCAAATAGTGGTTTAGGGCTCCAAAATAGGCGAGGAATTGACCAGCTAGCGGCGAATGCCTGAGGTTCCAAAACCCGCCAGTGTCGATAAAACAGTTACATTTCACAAAACGGTACGCGTCGGCAAAGTAGTACACCTGAAAGGTCGTGTATCATGTAATGCATGCGATCTGTGTTTTTTTTAGTTTGGAACCAAAACAATGTTGATGCATTGTTTTTGTTTCGAAAATATGTAGACATTTTCTAAGCTGAAATGACGCGCCCCACCTCCGCATTAACGTACACAAGCAAATTTCATATGGAAAAAAAGTAGTGGGCGCATCATTTCAGCTTAGACAATCTCTACTTATGTTAATCTTTATTATACCAAACATGCATCTCATACAAGAAATGATGTAAAGGATGCTTATCCTATGAAATTATCTCTTCAAAATCATGTAACCTTTTGATGTAAAATCGACTCGAATGCCGTGACGGGAAATGTCTTGATGCATCGTGCCACAATGCTCATTTGTTTCACATCTGCCGGGCGTCCCATGACGACAATTTTTTTTATAAATCATTACCTACTTACTTAAATTCAAACTTTTTTTCTCAGGCCCGTCTAGTCAGAGAGCTCGAAAGAACAGAAAAAGCTGAATTGGTCAAGCGTGAGAAGGAAGCCAGAAGCGCGCAGTTACTAGAGGTACATATAGTTTCATTCTACCTTCATTATGTATGTTGGGAGTTTGTAGATTTAGTTGTAGCCCCTGTATTTTGCCTATTTTAACTTTACTGACTTTTTGCAATGATTTTCCTGTAGTTGTCAATAGATGGCAGCACGAATTTGACAGATGAAGTGCAGTTTTGCTATTGGTCAATGTTTTGTTTGACACTCCTTGACAGATGTCATATCCAAATGATAGCTTTGTACTGTTTGACAGTTACTTTGACAGTGAATCTTATTCGAGCGTATTCTTGTGCGAAAGTAAACAATTCACTATGTTGGCTTGGTATTTCTAATTATATTGCAAACAGTCTGTATATAGCTTTAATATTTCTATATGGGTCATACATTCATTATATGTGTAATAACCTAAATAATGTTTTATTATTATCGAGTAGGTTATTTCCTATTTTTCATATAAATTTATACAATTATTCATGTAGGAAATTATTCCTTTCTTTATCTTTTTATTATTCCGTAGTAATAAATATTCTTTCTGTATATTTTTGTTAGATAGGGGCTATAACTCATTACCTTTATATTTATGTGTTTAAATCATGTGCCTGTGTTTGTTTTATATTATTTTATTATCAATTTGAAGGTTGGCAACATTGTGCTCACATAAATTACATGTAGACTCCTTCAAAAGCAAAAAGAACCATATGCCTTAAAAAAACAAGGTCCCTTTTCGCTTTTCACCGTAGAAGCTTATAGTTTGTAGTTTAGTGTGTCTATATATCTATATATTTATTATGTTTTGGGGGTATGTTTCTAACACGTCCGTTGACAATGTTGTCACAAATCCAATTGATAATAAAAGCCGAATGGAAACCGAATTTAAAGTGTTTTTAACAGCACATCAACAGGAGTAGATCCCAGCTGACTATCGAACCGGTGAAAACCGGTAATGAGTGGAAAGTACCGGATCTAGTGATGGGCCCGGCCAAAACCAGTAAAGAACGGGTTATGCCACCGATCAGTCTGTCTTTGATACCAGTTAACAACACAAAAGACACGCAAAACTCGCCTTTAAAAACTGTCAATTACGAACAGTTCAAAGACGAATATAACGCATTAGATAAAATGAAAGATTTCGCCGAAAAAGCGGCGTTCGATTTACCGAAAAATAAAGACAAGTATTTCGACTTTTCCCTATTGAAAAGCAAAAAGAAAACTAAACCGGAAAAGGAAGATAACCTAGAAAAATTGGTAGAATCTTATTCGAGGATCAGCGAGTTCATAAACGGCTGTGATTGGTCCAAAGAGAAAAAGATCGAAGACCCCAAATCTTTGGAACAGAAATATTTGGACGCAAAAAACGAATTTATGTCGCAAAATTTGAGTCTAATGCCGAAAGAGAACGCTAAATCTGTGCTGAAAGACGTCATAGACTTAAGCGAAGATGATGATATGCTAACAGACTTTATAACTAAAAAGATGAAAGGAACTTTTAATGTCGGGAAAGACGGAGCGCTTTCTATTTCGGTCCATCCCTCCGGGAAGGATGGTTCGGTGAGAACCTTTATAAGATTATACTAACTTTCGGGTAACACTAACTCTTGTCTATGGCTGACTAATATTGTCTGTGGTTTGCACTATGGAAATTAGGGATTCGCTTACTGCTCACTCAAAATGCTCCACGCAGTTTGGAAATGAAGCAATATGCAAATGATATAGTATTAAATTCACAAAAAATGTGGGTTAGGTCAAATTATTTTTTTATTTCGTACACTTGTGCTTCGGAAGACAATTTGTGCCTGGTTTCTGGTTATTATTGCTAAATGGCAGTCGTTAAAATATAAAAGTTTAAAGTACTGGCCATTAAGACATACGATTGGCTTAGATATTACAAATAAAAAATATAATAAAAAAGGTTTTTTTTTTTATTTACATTTTTCAATAAAGGGGTTATAGGAAAGTTGGCATAGTAAACTACATATATAATAACTAGTTAAATAATACTAACTCGATTATTTTTTATGCACGCATCACACTTGACGCTTAACAATTTATTATTCTAATTATTTTGTATTTTATTTTCTATATATTCTAATATTCTTGATTTATTATAAACACAGTTTTTAGAAGCTTCCTTATAATACCATATTCTTAACATTTTGTTTAGTTATTTTGATTTTCTCTGTCCTTCACTTTATTTCCATGCTATAAAAATCTCATCATAAATTATTGTTGTGTCTATTTTCTCTTGATGATTGATTGTTACTAAAGACACTGACTCAAATAAATATAAATTACAACGAATATCAGTTGAATATCATATTCAAAACTGATGATAAGTTTATGAAGTAAAAAGTTTAATTTTTGCGATTTTTTTTTATTGTTCAAATAGTAAGCATATGAATTAAATCTTACGCGCTATTATTTTTGTTCCATGTCGCTGTTTAATTATAATTTGCTGTACCGCTTTCGATGTTGTTGTGAAGGCTAAGAGGAGAAAGCAAGAGGAGGTAGAGAAGCAGAAGATAGAGGACCAGGCGAAGAGACAGCAGGTTTGTGCTTCGCTTGTCTATAGTTAGCATGAGCGAACCATAAAGTAAAAGTATTTGTACATGCAATGTCTCTTTACTCGATGTAATATATCTTGACGCGGTCAATTGTAGCACTTCTGACTCGGCCGGCTAGTTGGCTGTAGCAGATGGTAGCAGGTTACGAATCCATGACAATGTCATGTGCATTTACACAATGCGTACTTGTACCCGCATTCGTGAGATAAAATCAATTGTATTTGCAATAATGTCATTACAAATTGACAACTAGTGACAATATTTTAACTTATCTGTAAAGTCCATCATTCGCCAGTAGCGCCATCAAATTTAAGGCGAGGCTCTTGTCAGTGGAGTTCCTATCCATTATTCAGTGCAGGTTTCCTTACGATGTTATTCATACTTGTCCTATTTTAATTGGCAATCCCATGTCTTTTTCAGTGATTTTACACGCTTAATAGTTGGTAAATTAATATGGTCATGTCCGTTTAGGCGCAGAATGATACTTAACCGCTCGCAAAATGGTAAATGTTTTAGCTTTAGAATGTTTAGTTTTGAACTAATATTTGATTTATTTTCAACAAAATTCAACAAAAAGTACTGTGAAGATTGTTTAAATAGCGCAGAATCAAGCAAAAATTGACCATTCTGCGCTTTTAAAATTCTGCGCTTATACGAATGAACCATAGTTGTGGCTTTTATCATTTTGCGTTTTTACCAGATCGGGCACATTTTGCTCGGGATTTTACGCTGATTGCCATTCTGCGCTTTTAACATTATGCGCCTTCACGGATGTCTGTCCTTCATTTAGGTGGTGACGTCTGGTGGAATATTTGAACGCGATAGCCCTCATCTATACAGTATAATACTGTAAAAATATTTTGACAACTGATGACAATATTGTAATATTTTTGACTGAAATGGATAGCCAGCGAGACCAACAATAGTTTGCGGAAAAACGATATCCCTTATTTAGGAAGGTTTCTTGTCTGTCTGTCCGTCTGTCTGTCTGTCAAATGGCTAGATCTGATTCTGTCTGTCAGTGTCTGTCTGTATGTAGTTGGCGGCACTGGCGAGTATGGTCATGTCAATGGTACAATACTGTCGGATTTGAATGACACTTTTTTTTGTTACTTTGACAGCGTTGTACCATCTGGGCAAATGTCTGTCCTATAATTCATTTTGAAAACTGGAACACCTGTTGAAGAACCATTTGAACGCGATAACCCTCAGCTAAACTATAAGTAATATAGAAATGCGCTTTTGAACGCAAAATCGTTCAACCTGATGAGCATTTTCTGCCGACGTATAAAAATTGAAGATCTGGAACATCTGATGAAAAGCTCCAAGAGACCAACTACACTATAACATATATGGAAATGGCGCCTTAGCAAAAATCGTTCAACCTGATGAGCATTCAAGTCATAAAAATTGAAGATCTGGAACATCGAGATGAAAAGCTGCAAGAGAGATTTTTCATCTAAGCGAAACTCAAGTTGCTGAAGCCGCAGGGCCATAAACTAGTTTTATCTATGTCGATCCGAAACTGCGCTTTTCGAACGCAAATCGAGCGCCTCTAATGCGCCTCCATTTTGAAGAAAATGGCGCGAATATCAGCTTCTAAATTCAAGTAGAAATTTCAATTTAAAGGATATTCGCGCCATTTTTTTCGGAGTTTTAAATCGAGAACTATTGTTACAGGAAAGAGAAATTAAAAGGCAACAGGCAATGCTGCTCAAAGAACAGGTATTAAATAATAAATATTATTAATGTGTGGGTTTTTATGTTGGTTGTACTTAACGTTTTATATGTGGGTGTGATTATAATAAAATTTAATAACGAAAGAAGTTTGATCAAAAGTGTGATATTAAAATGTGTCAATAAAAGGGAAAAGGTACCTATGTTTATCGTTTAGAAACTTATATATTTAAGCCTTTATTGCTGAAGCTAAACATATACACCATTTTTTAAACAAAAAAAATTTTTTTTTCATTATATCAACGGATTTTTTAGTTTAGTGTTCAGGGTGTCCTGAGACACAAAGGTGGCCTACCTATGTGTCTCAGGACACGCGTATGTCTGTATCTTCCAGCTCTTTCAATTCCATCCTATCATTGGCTGTCCTTGTTCAGGTAACTTTTCCTATCTTCTTTATGTAGTCTTTTTCCTTTTTATTTGTCTCCCTCTTCTTATCCCTCTTCTTCTCCCCCTTCTTTTCCCTCTTCTTCTCCCCCTTCTTTTCCCTCTTCTTCTCCCTCTTATTCTTCTTCTCCCTCTTCTTCTTCTTCTCCTTCTTCTTCTCCATCTTCTTCTCCTCTTCTTCTTTTCCATCTCGTGTTTGCCATTCTGTTATTCTCGTCCATTTCGTCTTGCTATCTCTGGTCATGTGTCCTGTCCAACGCCATTTCAACTTTTTTTTTTGTTTAGAAATTTATTGATATTTAAAAAACTGGCACGTGATGAGAGACGAAAAATAGTAGCGTTCGCGTAATGTATTTTTTCTTTGGCTTTATCTCGTATATCGTTTCTCTTTCTTGTGCGAGTGAAATGGATCATACAGCGGGGTCTATAGTTATCTCTGTTACCGACTTCGTATGGTACCTTTTCCCGCGGATTGACAGAATTCATATTTTTGTGTGTGGTTTGTTATTGTTATATATCTTTTTATTTTCTTTTTTCCAACCGATTGATGCGTGGGGACCACAGCAAAAGTATATTACTGAGGTAGGTGACTATGGTTTTGTTAATATAACTTGGGTGAAGGGAAAAAGAGACAAAAATATTTCTATTAGAACTTCTGATTTCGCACTATGGAATGTAAACTATTATTGGTCAAATTGCATGTTTTTGATGTTTTAAAACTGGGTAACATTTTGGTGTTTGGTGTTTTTAATGCTCCATTTTTTTTAGTTAGAACTTGATACTGTTATTTGCTTACTAATTTTATTTTATTTTTAATTTTCAAGAAGTATTTCTAAAACAAAAATTACAAAGGATAAACTAAAGAAGCTTACTAATATTAATTACTAGAAAAAGGCTTATCCAATTATGCTCCCAATTCGTATGTTCCCAGTAGGATCATACAAAACTTTTAAGTTCATCAAGCTCCCACTATTGGAACTATTTGGGAGTTCAAGTAACTCAAAAGTTTTGTATGATACTTGGGAATCCCACTGTTTTATACTAACTGTATTCGTGTACCACTTTTACTGCAAATAAATATTCATTCATTCAGAAATCAAAAATGTTTACTTGCCATAAAACAGAACAAAAGATGATACATAATGATAGTTTAATATCTTCAGACGTGCAAAAATATACACCAATACAATTAAAATATAAATTCTTAAATTCAGTCTACAAAATATCAATACATATAATAAAACTGTATCTGGCCTGTGTACATAGAAGATTTTTAAGAAAAAAAACTGAGGGGTCTTCATGGGGCCAATAAAAGCCAAAACCATTTTTTGTAGAATTTTTGTCTGTCTGTATATTTGCATTGCGAAAAAACTACTGGACCAAATTTGATGCGGTTTTTATAGAAGGTCTAACTTAAAATCTGACATAAATTTCATTTAAGTACGCCGCTTAGAACCTCAGATATGCGCGGACGACGTCGCGGGCGCTGGCTAGTATCACAAAAAAAACCTCATTCATTCAAGCCCAGAAAACAATAACTAACCAATCAATGGTACAGGAACGCGAAAGAAGAAGACAGCACACGACGTTCATCCGACAATTGGACTCGCGTCGCCGCTGGGAAGAGAGGGAGAGAAGAAAGCACCAGAACCTTCTAGACCGACTGCTTGCGAAAGAGAAGAAGTTGCAACAGAGGCGGAAAGAGATGGAGCTACTGGCAGAACTCAGGTATGTTTAGTTTTCGTTTTGATGAATGATTCTTTATTTTAACTCAAATAAAGAATCATTTATCATTCATTCATTTGTTTCGGTATAGTTCGGTCATATTCGTAGGTTTTGGATCACTTTTGAATTTGGACATCGTACGATGTTGCACACATAAAGAATATTTTGTTTTTTTTTCTTTTGTCTATGGTTGCACAAATATTTCTCTTTATTTTTAATGACTTTTTATGGGTTTCTGTTTAATCTTGCACATGCACTTCTATAATTCTTCTTCGAAAATCTATACGTCTATAATGACATATTGAAGCTGCATAGATTGTTTGATTGAAGGCAAAAATGAGGCGTTTGATTGACCACACCTCGCCGCTGAGGTGGGGCAAGCGTTGACGTCACCGCACGCTAGGTGGCGCTGACTTCTCGGTGTTGCCAACATAAGTATGGTCGCGTCATGTAAGAAGTACGATGGCGGTTAAGCTGCACAGTAGGCAATTTATCGGTCTATGCGGTAAGCGAGGATCTGACGGGTCTCATCCGGCACACGCGATTGGTTAGTCAGTCGTACCCATGCCACAGAATTAATATAAGTGCTACGTACAGAAAGGAAGCTCCCGCCACTACCGCAATATAGCGTACCCGCTGCGTCCCCCGAAATCGTACCGTCGAATTAGGATGCTATGACTATGAAAACGCACATGTGACGTGTTCACGGATGTACAGTTTCATTTGTAGTAGTAGTAGGTATATATGACGCCCCGTTTCTATGAAGGCCCTCCCTGTGCCCATGCGCAAGTTTCACCCCTTCCTCTCTCTTCCAGAATTCTTTTTATATGACGTGAACTATATGAACCTATATTTATGGTGATTCTTCCAGACGGCCGCAGGAAGACTCATCCCTAGCAGAACAGAAGCCATTACCGCCGCTGGACAGGATCCCAGGCCTGCAGCTGCCGGGGCAGGCCATGGCGGACATCTTGCAGGTGTTCGAGTTCGTGCACAACTTCAGCCAGAGCCTGGGAGTAGGTGAGACACTGTGATACCACAGGATATACAGCTACGGACACAAGACTCGTCTTCAGACCCTACCACCCCATTTTCAGACCCCACCACCCCGTCTTCAGACCCCACTACCCCATTTTCAAACCCCACCACCCCATCTTCAGACCCCACAACCCCGTTTCAGACCCCACCACCCCATCTTCAGACCCCACTACCCCATTTTCCGACCCCACCACCCCGTCTTCAGACCCCACTACACCGCCTTCTCACCCCACCACCCCGTTTTCAGACCACACCACCCCGTCTTCAGACCCCACTACCCCATTTTCAGACTCCCACCACCCCGTCTTCAGACCCCACCACCCCATTTTCAGACCCCACTACCCCGTCTTAAGACCCCACCACCCCGTTTTCAGACCCCACCACCCCATTTTCAGACCCCACCACCCCGTCTTCAGACCCCACTACCCCGTTTTCAAACCCCACCACCCCGTCTTAGACCCCACCATCCCGTCTTCAGGAGTCGTCGGATATCGGTTTGGTGGTGGTTTTATTTATAGTATTCTAAAAAGATCTTTTACTTTTTCAGACGTAGAATCAATCCCCACACTGAACACGCTACAACTGGCGCTGTTGCCGGATTGCTGTCCTGATGCCGAAGAGGAATTAGTTCAGCTCTTGACGCAGCTTCTCGTCTGTGCTATCGGTATGTTTTGTATTTCTTCAACATTTACTTCTTCTAAAGGTGCCTCTCCAACTAGAAATAATAATAATTAAATATTTATGCTTATTTATTTAACCTTTATTGTACAAAGCACAATGTATGGCACAATAGGTGGACTTAATGCAGAAGCATTATCTAACAGTCGACCTTTGGGGTAAACAGAGAAATAATTTAATTAATAATTAAATAATAGGGTAATTTGTATTTATTCCTCATCCACAATCTTAAATTACAATTTATTACAGCTTACAACATTCTAAAATTTTGCACGAAAAAGTTTATGAACAGAAAATAAAAAGTACGAACTAGTAAAGGTTAGCGATTAACATGCTCAAGTCCTTCTTGTCCTTAGCTCTGCGGAACAACATTTCCTAATAATTTTAGTAAAAGTTGTCAAAGTTTCTGATTTCTAAATTAGGTATTGACCGAAAAATAATATGTAAAAATAGTATGTAATCAGCTCAGAATTAAAATATGCAATCTTAACGAAACCTGGCGCTCGTGAAAAATAAATCAACTCGCTCCTTCTCGAATATCGGTGCAGTTAGTTACATAAAAGTTTTGTAACATGTTATATTTAATAAGATCCACTTGAAATGTATGTATACAGGGTGATTTTTTCATCCGAAGGACATATTTAATCCTACGGTAGGTCATGCTAGCATATAACAAAAAAAAATATGAAATAATAAAAACACTTGTAAATAACTGAGAAAAACTTTGTTAAAGTTTCATGAAAATTCTCCGAACGTATGGACAACCTCGCGTGCGGTTTCGACTTATTTGGGTAGGTACGTGTAGGTACGATCCGTTTTCCCTTCATACTTTATCCTGGCTAAGGACAGGCAAAAAACAGACGCACTAAAGTTTCTTCAATTTCCATCATTTTTTTTTATATTTTTTTATTAAAGAAGAGTTTGCTCTTCCCAGAATCTGCATAATAATTTGACTATTTTTCCCTACAGAGGATCCAGGAATACCCCACCCGGGCCGACATACAACACTCCTAGGCCACGCTATACGAATGGGAGACATAACCCCAGCTAATCTGAGCGAGGTTCTACGCATATACTTGTATGCTAACGCTACGGGACAAGTGAAGGCTATGACTGGTAAGAAATATTGTATTTTATTACAATAGAACATTCTAGAACTCGCTATAGCATGGGGCATATAACCCCAGCCAATCTCAGCGAGGTTCTACGCATATACTTGTATGCTAACTCTACGGGACAAGTGAAGGCTTTGACTGGTGAGAAATATTGTATTTTATTACAATAGAACATTCTAGAACTCGCTATAGCATAGGGGACATCACCCCAGCCAATCTGAGCGAGGTTCTACGCATATACTTGTATGCTAACTCTACGGGACAAGTGAAGGCTTTGACTGGTGAGAAATATTGTATTTTATTACAATAGAACATTCTAGAACTCGCTATAGCATGGGAGACATAAGCTAAGCCAATCTGAGCGAGGTTTTACGCATATACTTGTATGCTAACTCTACGGGACAAGTGAAGGCTTTGACTGGTGAGAAATATTGTATTTTATTACAATAGAACATTCTAGAACTCGCTATAGCATAGGGGACATCACCCCAGCCAATCTGAGCGAGGTTTTTCGCATATACTTGTATGCTAACGCTACGGGACAAGTGAAGGCTTTGACTGGTGAGAAATATTGTATTTTATTACAATAGAACATTCTAGAACTCGCTATAGCATAGGGGACATCACCCCAGCCAATCTGAGCGAGGTTATACGCATATACTTGTATGCTAACTCTACGGGACAAGTGAAGGCTTTGACTGGTGAGAAATATTGTATTTTATTACAATAGAACATTCTAGAACTCGCTATAGCATAGGGGACATCACCCCAGCCAATCTGAGCGAGGTTCTACGCATATAATTGTATGCTAACTCTACGGGACAAGTGAAGGCTTTGACTGGTGAGAAATATTGTATTTTATTACAATAAAACATTCTAGAACTCGCTATAGCATAGGGGACATCACCCCAGCCAATCTGAGCAAGGTTCTACGCATATACTTGTATGCTAACTCTACGGGACAAGTGAAGGCTTTGACTGGTGAGAAATATTGTATTTTATTACAATAAAACATTCTAGAACTCGCTATAGCATAGGGGACATCACCCCAGCCAATCTGAGCGAGGTTCTACGCATATACTTGTATGCTAACTCTACGGGACAAGTGAAGGCTTTGACTGGTGAGAAATATTGTATTTTATTACAATAGAACATTCTAGAACTCGCTATAGCATAGGGGACATCACCCCAGCCAATCTGAGCGAGGTTCTACGCATATAATTGTATGCTAACTCTACGGGACAAGTGAAGGCTTTGACTGGTGAGAAATATTGTATTTTATTACAATAGAACATTCTAGAACTCGCTATAGCATGGGAGACATAACTCCAGCCAATCTGAGCGAGGTGCTACGCATATATTTGTATGCTAACGCTACAGGACAAGTGAAGGCTTTGACTGGTGAGAAATATTGTATTTTATTACAATAGAACATTCTAGAACTCGCTATAGCATTGGAGACATAACTCCAGCCAATCTGAGCGAGGTTCTACGCATATACTTGTATGCTAACGCTACGGGACAAGTTAAGGCTTTCACTGGTGAGAATTACTGTATTAGAATAAATGTAATAGATGTAATTTATAAGTTTAGTTTTATTATTACAATTACAAGCTTTTATCCATGTCTGTAATCAAATCTTGCAAGTTAAATTTAATCTACTTCCGATTGTTTTAAAGAGTTGAAATATTACACGTGGCTTCAGTAACCATGCTTTGTAATACTCTAAGGGTACATTGGAATGCACCCTTAAGACTTCGGCTACGATAAATGTTGTTTTGTAAAAAAATCCCAACTGATATTATAAATGCAAGAGTGAGTTTTTTGTTTATTTGTTTGTTACCTCTTCGCGTTTTATCTACTCAAGCAATCTTTCTGAAATTTCTCATACACATAGTTAAAAGTACTGAGAAGGACATAAGGTAGCTTTCATCATAACAAACAAACAAACCAACAAACCAACTCACTTTCGCATTTATAATATTAGTTAGAATTAATTTAATAGCCGTCAATGTCCCAATACTGGGTAAAGGCCTCTCTCTCCTTTCAAGACTCTCGATCTAAGGCTATATCGCGCCACCCTTTGTATTTATTCAATTCGTCGCACCAGCGCATCCGTGGTCGATCCGACCCGCGGGCAAAAGCTAGTTAGTAGTTACCTATAAACCTAGATTGTGGAATTTGCTCCCTTAGTATATATAGATTGAGCCTATGATTCGCAAATCGTGACACGTCGGTCCATGGCGTGGTGCATGTTTTGACAGTTCAAATTCGATAGTGATGCGTCATGTAAACTTAATATCGATGGTTTTTTAAGTATTTAATTTCGATTATAATAAAATAGAAGATAAATAAAATATTTGAGGTCTGTTTGCATTTTTATTTTGTGTTATGAACTTTATAGGGACCGTCCATTAATCACGTGATTTTTTTTAAGCATTTTTAAATTTAACCCCCCCCCTTTCCCTTGGTGATACATGGTGAGGTTTAAGACTAGCCCCCCACCCCCACCCAACATCACGTGTATTTTTAGTATCTACAAAAAATATTAAATTTTTTAGAATATTTTAGAATATTATCTTGCCTAGCAACAATGGCGAGTCAAGGTCACACTATACGCCGCTTTTCGGTTTAAAAATCAAAAAAATATGAAAAAAAATAAATACACGTGATATCTTACTAACCATTGTGATATTTCGTGATTTTTGTCGAACCTCTCCCCTCCCCCCTTTCAAACCTAACGTGATTAGTGGACAGCCCCATGCATTTACTATAAACTATTTACATGTAACAAATGAACTCCATATGTAAATGAATCTATTGATTATAATATATGTATGTGCCACTCGCACATACATATATTATAATCAATAGATTCATGCTCGGCTGTGCCAATTACTAATACATCTATCTTGTCATTTGTTTATGAATTTTCTGCTCACGCAGTAAACAATAGGATTTGGCCTATATTATCACTCTAGTAGTAAGGAATTCGAACCTCAATGCCTATAAATAAATGCCAATGTTGGTTGCGCGTGCGCAGGGTTGACAGCGGAGCGTGAGCGTGAGCGGCGCGTGGCCGACCACCACCAGTCGGCCGCGGAGATGCGCGCCGCCTGCGCCGGCAACAAGAACGCACACTACTACGAACATCTGCGGAACAACCATGTGTACAAGCTTAGCGGTGAGTGTGTACATACATACCACCACCAGTCGGCCGCGGAGATGCGCGCCGCCTGCGCCGGCAACAAGAACGCACACTATTACGAACATCTGCGGAACAACCATGTGTACAAGCTTAGCGGTGAGTGTGTACATACATACCACCACCAGTCGGCCGCGGAGATGCGCGCCGCCTGCGCCGGCAACAAGAACGCACACTACTACGAACATCTGCGGAACAACCATGTGTACAAGCTTAGCGGTGAGTGTGTACATACATACCACCACCAGTCGGCCGCGGAGATGCGCGCCGCCTGCGCCGGCAACAAGAACGCACATTATTACGAACATCTGCGGAACAACCATGTGTACAAGCTTAGCGGTGAGTGTGTACATACATACCACCACCAGTCGGCCGCGGAGATGCGCGCCGCCTGCGCCGGCAACAAGAACGCACACTATTACGAACATCTGCGGAACAACCATGTGTACAAGCTTAGCGGTGAGTGTGTACATACATACCACCACCAGTCGGCCGCGGAGATGCGCGCCGCCTGCGCCGGCAACAAGAACGCACATTATTACGAACATCTGCGGAACAACCATGTGTACAAGCTTAGCGGTGAGTGTGTACATACATACCACCACCAGTCGGCCGCGGAGATGCGCGCCGCCTGCGCCGGCAACAAGAACGCACATTATTACGAACATCTGCGGAACAACCATGTGTACAAGCTTAGCGGTGAGTGTGTACATACATACCACCACCAGTCGGCCGCGGAGATGCGCGCCGCCTGCGCCGGCAACAAGAACGCACACTACTACGAACATCTGCGGAACAACCATGTGTACAAGCTTAGCGGTGAGTATATGCATACTTTAATTTTCTCTCCTCAGTCGTATTTCCTTATGACTGAGGGTCGTGGTCATTATGTGTACTGAAACACAGACAACGACTCTCTAGACAATTTTAATGGAGTGGTTTGCCATTGCCTTCCATTTCACACACTAGTTGATAATCATCAATCGGAGTGCAGGTTTCCTCGCGATGTTTTCCTTTACGCCTAATAGCAACATTAAGTCTGTTTAGCTCTTATTTCGCACGCGACGCAGAAATTCGCGTAGATTTGACCAGAACTTGAAATTGTTGCGAAATACAAAATGGCGTCGTTGACATCTATTATTATTAAAGATAAAAGATATATTTATTTACCAAAAAAACATTGTTGATACATAAAAATGCATGATGTTACAGAGCAGCAATGTTCAACCGTTGAAACGGTGTGCAAATTAAGTCAGATGGCTTGCCGCAAATAATTCAAAATATACTTTAAAAAATATGATAATACACTCAAAAAATATATTTATAATAAAATATTGACACTGACATTTTAAAAATATAATTTTCCATTGCAGAGGCGTTACGAGACAAGCCATTCTTAGCTCTCAACGCGACAACCAAAGCGAAAATCCTGGCCTTCCTCTGCGACGAGCTACTTCAGAACAAGGCCGTGCTGAGACAACTCGACGGCTCGCTGGAACATCTCAACCTGATGAAGAAGGAGCGGTACCTCATGGACATGAAGATCAGGAAGTGAGTATGGAAGGGGGGGCGGGGGGGGGGCAGAGATCAATCAAATAATTTCATTTCGTGAACATAGGTCACAGTGGTCATAGTCGTGGCAGTGGGCGGGACACATAGCTCGTAGAACAGATAGCCGTTGGGGCAGAAAAGTTCTCGAGTGGCGACCACGAACCGGAAAACGTAGTGTTGGCAGGCCTCCCACTCGGTGGACCGACGACCTGGTGAAGGTCGCGGGTTGCGCATGAATGCGGGCAGCGCAAGACCGGGCAACGTGGAAATGTTTGGGGGAGGCCTTTGTCCAGCAGTGGACGTCTTTCGGCTGAGAGAGAGAGGTCACATAGAGAAGTGTTATACAATTGAGTGTGTTCCTTTTCGGTCCTGCCGTAAAGCATACAAAATTTAAAATAATTAATTTACAACGTCACCATTTTAGATACAATTTAATATCAATCTTACCGAACCGATACCTAACTTTTTCAATAAATTTTATTACCTCATATTTAGGGTGAAAATCCCATGTTTTACGCACGCGTGCTTTTTACTTTACTAATAAAAAGCACGCTTGCACTATATATAACCCCAAAGAGTGTCAAAGCATTCTTAATTTAACCGCATAATACTGTTTTTAAATCAAATAGGGAAAATACATAAAGTTTCGAAGTAGTGTAGTCTCCGGAAAATAATAATAGTCGTTTGTTTTTAAAAAGGCAAAGATAATAACACTGACAGCTTTGTACCATCTGACAGATGTCTGACCTTTCTCGTAGATGCTGACATCTGGTGGGGTGGATATTAAACGCGATATTGAAGAAATGTTAAATACAAAATTTGTTTCAGAGTGCGCGTAATGCATCAGAGAAAACTACGAGCAGAACAAACGGAAAAGCAGCAAGCTTTAGCATTGGAGAGAATGCAAAGATTGGTTGAAGAGAGTGCGGCTAACCTGCGAGGGTCGCCGCATCATGATGAAGGTAGGATTCTTCACCAATATTCTTACAAGTACCGCCTTCCTGGGGAATAGACAACCGGATACGGAAATAAATGGAGTCTATTAGAATTTTCATTTTTGCGCTTACGTTCTCTTTGATTGAAAATTTACGAACATTTTTTTACGATTCGTTATCGATTCGGTTTTCGTTGCGTAGAATGAAGCAAAAATTGTTTCTCGCATTATTTTCATATCACTGGCAACATTGTTAGACGAGCGATTTCAAAAATACGGATTTTATGTTTTTAGTGACATAATAGGACGAGTGCGACATAATAGTCTATTCGTATTCGGCGGTATGTCACACTTTCAAAAATAGGGCTCCTGGTAGTAAAACAGCCTTGTTTTACTACCAGGAGCGTAAACTCGAATAACTTCTTCATTCATAGTCTGTCTGACGAAGGAAAACATCGTGAGGAAACCTGCACACTGGCTGTTTAGTTTACTAGTGTGTTTACGACTCGTGTCGCTAGATGGCGGTAGTTGTTAAGTCATGTCAGATGCCTTTAGGCGACTTGAGAAAAATCTGACACAAATTAAGATAACATTTACATATAATACACTTAATAAGAAAGAAGTATGTTATACTAGCCGTTTCCCCGCGACTCCGCCCACGGCAAAAAGTATACTTATTTTTTTTCTTACAAACTTGAGCCCCCATTTCAACACGTTGGGGGTTGATTTTAAGAAAAAAAAATAGCCTATGTTTGACCCCAGATCTTCAACTATGTCCATACCAAATTTCATCAAAATAAGTCCAGCGGTTTAGCCATGAAAGCAACACACAACAGACAACAACGATAGACAAACTTTCGCATTTATGATATTAGTATGAAAAAAAAATCTATAGTAATTTAATATTATTGTTTCAGAAATGCCAACCCAAGACAAAGAAACTCCCAAGAAAGACATCCCATCACCACAAACAGAAAGCCCAGATAAACCGCCATCGCCGTACAAGGACCAAGCAGACGACGACAATCTATCGCCCTTGAAGGACCTATCAAATAGTCTGAAGGGCAAGCTACTGAATAATAACAAGGAGGAATGTTCCCCGGCTGATAATAAGCTGGATAAGGATAGTGTTATGGGCGATTGTGATGCGATTTTGAGCGATTTGGAGAGCGAAGGCACGCAGCCGGAAGAGGTAATTTTTTTTTTTTTCTATCTTAATACCCTAATATTTGAAAGGACCAGAATCAGAAATTGATGTAAAATGAACAGTCGTTTTATTTATCGTAGTGAGTTAAAACAGAATAATAAATGAATAGTAAAAAAACTTAAAAAAAAAAAACTTTTATAAACGCTCTAAAAAGGCCCTTCCATTTGATACCCATGTTGTAGAAATACATTACAAATAACTATTTCGCCATCTTGGATTTAGAATGACGTCACATACCATATCGTGCATTGTTATCCAAACCAAACGTGTGTACATAATTACAGTTTAATTGGTTGAAGATATCTACTTCAAAATTGAGTTCTAAGATTCCACCGTGATTTCACCCGAACGAACATACTTACATATATTGAAGTTAAATAAAGGCTTTTAAAAAGAACGTACTAGTCGTAATCCTACTAATATTAAAAATGCGGAAGTTTGGATGTGAGTTTGTGAGAATGTTTGTTAATCAATCACGCAAAATCTACTGGACGGATTTCGATTAAATTTGGTATACGGGTAGAAAAAAACCGGGAATAGCACATAGGGTACTTTTTATCCCGAAATTCCCACGGGAGCGAAGCCCCGGGGTTTGGCTAGTTACTAAATATATGTCAGTGAGTTACAATAAGAGAATATTTTTTTTCATATCTTACTAAGTAATGGAATTTGTGTGTTTGTTTCTTAATAACGCAAAAACTAAAATGAAACGGGAGTAGTACATAGGGTGCTTTTTACACAACTGACCAAAAAAGGAGTGTATGTTTTCAGGGTTCATGTATGTATGTAAGTTTCTTTATTCCACCATAAGTCCTAAACGGCTTAACAGATTTTAATTTGAGAGGTATTTTTAGATTCCTTGCATTCCTCCGAGTGGCATAGGCTATATGACGTCATCATAAAAACAAAATGGCGGATTATATATGCGATAAATAGCAGACCAAAAAAAAAAATTTGATCAATCTTATCAAGTGGGGTATCAAATTAAAGGGCTTTGAAAAGCAATTTCAAAAATGTATATCTTATATGTTTGTATGTACTTTTTGAGTAAAAACTTGTCGGTCGTGTTTTTTTATTTTCAATAATTAGCTTGTTATAACTTTTAAAAGTGAATTGTAAAGTGTCTAAATAACTTCGAAATGACGTTTATTTAATTATTGCTTAAAAAAAAAATCTATAAATCAAACTACAAATATGCGGTTTCGCGTTAATATGATTGTTGATTTCTAAACGTCAATCCCCCAGGATGAAGACAAGAATCTATCTTCAGAAGAATTAGGTCGCAAACTTGAAAAGTTGCTGCGACAGTCGGAGCAACAGTTGCAGCAACTGACTGCGGGGTCGCACGCCCTCAGGGCCACGTGTTATGGACAAGACAGGTATTTCTATCTCCTTCCTCTTATTTATACCAAGTTTTTGTATAAAGAAAAGGAAAAATACTCATATTACACTAAAAATTATAAAGATGAAGGGTTTGTAAGTTTGTTTGTAGGTGGTAATCTTGGGAACTACTGAACCGATTTAAAAGAATCTTTCACCAATAGAAAGCTACATTATACCTGAGTGACACAGGCTACAATATATATTGTTTATATCTCAGGTTCTAAGTGGCATATGGAGGTGAAAACCGCCAGCTTTTAAGTAATATTTAAAAATATACAATGTTACATCGTATATGTTTGCGGTTTGAGAAATACGCAACCCAAATGATGTAGGTTTTTACATAGTGAGAGAGTAAAGCCATTGTTGTGTGTTTTAATTTTAGTAGTATTACAATGAAGTTTGTAAACCCTGACGGGTATACGTAGATGTCATCTCTCCTAGAGTTAGAATTTTTGTTATACACATGATGAAGGACAAGTAATATCTTCTGTGAGGCTCATTTATTAACCACGAAAGTTGGACATTTTTGGTGTGTTTTAATTTATATTGTTGTGAACAATCTGTAAAAAGTATTTTAATTTGGAGCACACTATTATGAACGTTTTTAGGCTTCATTTGACAATCATGTTTATTAAAGAAGACAATCAAGTTTAGTCTAAGGTAAAAGCGATTACCCTCATAAAACTGACTTGGTCTCATGATATCCAGGTACTGGCGCCGATACTGGTCCCTGGGCAAGGCTGGCGGCATCTTCGTAGAAGCCATGGAGTCAGCTCAGCCCGAGATCATGGCCTACCACGAGAGCTTGGAGAACAACGCTATGCACAAACTGGACCACGGACAGAACCAGAAAGGTATTTATATTGTTACCAGCTTTTGCCCGCGGCTACGGAACAGTACTTTTTCCCGGGATGAAAGGTATGAATGAAAGGTAACCTATGCTTTTCTCAGTACTTCTAACTATGTGTATGCGAAATTTTAGGAAGATTGGTTCAGTAGATAAAGCGTGAAGAGGTAACAAACAAACACACTTTCGCATTTATAATATTACTAGCTTTCGCCCGCGTGAATTTCCCACGGGAACATTGCTTCTCCCCGGGATGAAAGGTACCCTATGTCCTTCTCCGTACTTCTAACTATGTGTATGCAAAATTTCAGGAAGATTGGTTCAGTACATGAAGCGTGAAGAGGTAACAAACAAACTCACTTTCGCATTTATAATATTACTAGCTTTCGCCCGCGTGAATTTCCCACGGGAACATTGCTTTTTCCCGGGATGAAAGGTACCCTATGTCCTTCTCCGTACTTCTAACTATGTGTATGCAAAATTTCAGGAAGATTGGTTCAGTACATGAAGCGTGAAGAGGTAACAAACAAACAAACAAACCAACAAATAAACAAACAAACAAACAAACTCACTTTCGCATTTATAATGTTAGTTAGGATTTAGTTATTGCAGCGCCCGTCAGGGTCCCTAATTGTCACTATTTATAAGCAATGTCCTGTACCATACATTAAGGAAGCAATAAACGATTTGATTTGATTTGACTCTGATAGATAACTAATGGTTGGTTAATACAGCTCCCCGAGAGAGGCAAGACTCAGAAACAGAAGAGCAGCCAGACCTGGACTCCGAAGCGCAGAAAGAAGAGGCTTTGAAGAGCGAGATGGAACTTAAAAGCATCAAGTCAGAACTCAACCTCAGCGACCACACGCAGATTATCAAGTACGAGCCCAACCACGGCCACTGCAAGGTCGAAGGTGAGAGATAAATAGTTTAACTGTACGTCACATCCAGTTAGCTCTCTCGATGTTCCACCGTGCTAAAAGCGAGATGGAATTAAAGAGCATCAAGTCTGAACTCAATCTCAGTGATCACACGCAGATCATCAAGTACGAGCCCAACCATGGCCACTGCAAGGTCGAAGGTGAGAGATAAATAGTTTAACTGTACGTCACATCCAGTTAGCTCTCTCGATGTTCCACCGTGCTAAAAGCGAGATGGAGCTAAAGAACAACAACAACAAGAATTATTTATTGACACACAAGAAATTACATTTTAAGATACATAAAGTAACTTACAACTAAAAAAAAAAAAAAAGAAAGGAAGATGCGCAAAAGGCGGCCTTATCGCTGAAAGCAATTTCTTCCACCCAACCACGAGCCCAACCATGGCCACTGCAAGGTCGAAGGTGAGAGATAAATAGTTTAACTGTACGTCACATCTAGTTAGCTCTACTCGACGCTCCACCATGTTACTAACTAATCGTACCACTTTGCCGACGCGTTCTGTTTTGTTAAGTGAACTGTTTTTTTGACATGATGACTAACTTACATAACAAACTACATTGTTAAGTTACTATATCAATAATGACTTAAGTTTGTAAATCACCACATAAACAAGCAGCAATATTGTCCACAGGTTCATCAATAAAGATGGAGGAGAAGTACATCCAACAGAAGAACAACGAAGAGCAAGACATGCTCGACATAGAAGACTCTATCCCCACCGCATTCCTAGTCCAGAAACCAACGCACAAACCAATGTACGCGACGCAAGCGGAACCTGTGGACAAACCGCAAGAGATCGTCAAAGTCGAAAACGTCGTCAAAAACGAAGAAATTGAAGAAGACGACAACAAAGACCAACTAGTCAACAATCTAGAAGAATTAAGAAAACTAGCCGAAGCCGTTTCGTCGCAACTCGACGCCGCTAAGAAAGCGGAAGCGGAAATCAAAGAAGAGAAAGAGACGGAAGTAATAAAAAAAGAAGTAATGGAGACAGACGAAGCGCATAATCATTTGTACAACAAAATGAATGAAGGCAAATGGTTCTCTATTCTAAGGCACGAGAATTCATTTTTGAGTAACATCAACGATAAGATAGATATCCCTGAGTATTGTGACAATGAGCATACATGTTCAGAAGTAGTTATATGTCAAGGTCATAAATGGGATGTGTCGAATAATCTTCACTTATTGAATGATCCAAGTTTGTTCACGTTGAATAGTATGGTGACCAGTGTTCAGGTGCCTTCGCATAGTGTGTACCACGACTCTAGTTTGACCATGTCTGGGCTGGACCAAGTGATGCTGGATGCAAGTGTGAATAGGGATGGGAATCAGGAAGATGATGTTACAGAGGAGACTAAGGAACAGGTTAGTAGTAACTAAATATTTAAATTTTCAAATCCGTATCAGCGTTTAAAATCTAATGACAAGGCCTTCATTGTTTAAAGCCAAAGTGATGGTTTGTTTAGAAATTATACCTTTACAGGGACTTTTTCACGTCTAATTTTAATTTATTTATTTATCAATCAATCATCAATGTATATAAATTTCTACGACATACAGCTAAAATTACTGAACTTAGAAAGCTGTTTGTTATATAGGTGTCTTAGGGAGTGTAGGGACTACGGAAACACTAAAAGAGGCCGAAATTCTCATAGGGACAAAGCTTTTTGATTCCATGCTGATATGGGTGCGAAGAAAAAACATAGAATGTGTCAGCTGCTACTCTTCCCGCGCAGTAAAAGTACAATCAAGGGAAATGGCTTTAAACTGGGGATTCCTCCACGATGGGCTAGCAACCTGTCACTATATCTGAATCTCATCAGAAAGCCCACTACTCACCTAAGCGTGGCCTTCAAATTTCACGTACTCTTGGCTCTGTCTACTTCGTAAGGGATAAAGACGTGATTCGATGTATGTATGTATGTTTTTGTCCCCCAGGAGCAAGACAACGACCTAGAGAAGGAGCTCCAAGCCGACTCTCTGAAGCACGATGCGGCCGCACAGAAAGCTAAAGCGGCCTCGCTCACCAGCCTGGGGTTACTCAACTTTAATGCCTTATCCACCTACGTCACGTGCGACAGCCCTCCACCTATACAGGTAACTATATTATCCCAGGAACAAAACAACGACTTAAAGAAGGAGCTCCAAGCAGATTCTCTGAAGCACGATGCGGCCGCACAGAAAGCTAAAGCGGCCTCGCTCACCAGCCTGGGGTTACTCAACTTTAATGCGTTATCCACCTACGTCACGTGCGACAGCCCTCCACCTATACAGGTAACGATATTTTATTATCCCAGGAACAAAACAACGACTTAAAGAAGGAGCTCCAAGCAGATTCTCTGAAGCACGATGCGGCCGCACAGAAAGCTAAAGCGGCCTCGCTCACCAGCCTGGGGTTACTCAACTTTAATGCCTTATCCACCTACGTCACATGCGACAGCCCTCCACCTATACAGGTAACTATATTTAATTACCCCAGGAGCAAGACAACGACCTAGAGAAGGAGCTCCAAGCAGATTCTCTGAAGCACGATGCGGCCGCACAGAAAGCTAAAGCGGCCTCGCTCACCAGCCTGGGGTTGCTCAACTTTAATGCTTTATCCACCTACGTCACGTGCGACAGCCCTCCACCTATACAGGTAAACTGTGTTTTTGATTCTCTCTCTCCCTCTCTCTCTCTCTCAGCCAAAAGACGTCCACTGCTGGACAAAGGCCTCCCCCAAGGTTTTCCATAACGACCAGTCCTGCGCTGCCGCTTTTACCCGCGGCTTCGCCCGCGTGATTTTTCCACGGGAACAGTACTTTTTCCCGGGATGAGAGGTACCCTATGTCCTTCTCCGTACTTCCAGCTATGTGTATGCGAAATTTCAGGAAGATTGATTCAGTAGATAAAGCGTGAAGAGGTAACAAACAAACAAACCAAACAAACAAACAAACTCACTTTCGCATTTATAATATTAGTTAGGATAAGGATGGAGAATGATCTTTTTCAGGTTGACCTGGTTCTTGGATGTTAATTTATATATGTATCCTAACTTATGTTATATCCTAATCCTAACTTCCTAACTTGTATTATAAATGCGAAAGTGAGTTTGTTTATTTATTTGTTTGTTACCTCTTCACGCTTTTTCTACTGAACCAATCTTCGTATTAACTTATATTTATTAATAAAATTTTAATTTGTACAGATGTCAGCCGAAGAACTACAACAACTGGAGAAGTGCAAATTGGAAGGGTTACCCAGGAAAGTGGAGGGGAGCCACGTGGACAGAGAACATCGGTAACATTTTATTCTATTTTTCTATTTTTATTATTTTCTTTGTGCTTTTTGCTCTGTATTTGTGAATCGTTGTTCTACATTGGTGTACTGAGATACAAGCATTGCTTAGTTTAGGCACCAGTCTCTCACAATCTTATAAATGTATACCTTTATAAAGTACAGACTGTAAACTTTTAATATGTTTTGTAGATTGTGGAGAATAAATGAAAGTACTTTAATAAATGATTGATTGGAAAAAAAAAATGTATTAGCCGGCTTCGATCACGTGAATTTCCCACGGGAACAGTGCTTTTTCCCGGGATGAAAGGTACCTTATGTGCATCTCAGTACTTAGAACTATGTGTGTGTATGCGAAATTTCAGGAAGATTGGATTGGTGGTTGGTATATAAAGCGTGAAGAGGTAACAAACAAACTCACTTTCGCATTTATAATATTAGTTAGGAATATGATTACTTTTGTCCTATCCTGCATACTTTTCATATATTATCAGCTGCACACCGAGACTTCGCTCCTGTGGGAATTTATGGTATTTCTACCCATATACCAAATTTCATCGAAATCCGTCCAGCAGATTTTCGTGACTGTCAAAGTCAATTTTTTTTATTGTAACTTGGCCTTTAAAGAAGTCTCTTTTTCATGTCGAAAACTAATTATTTAATCATAATATATTATGTCTCAAAGCTGTAGCTTTGTACAAACTGGATGTATGTTTATTATTCAGACCGAAATGCTAGTGCATTTCGGACTGAATAATAAACATACATCCATACACATCCCGCATTTTTATAATATTAGTGGAATTTAAATCGCTTGTGCTAGTTAGAATTTTGTTTTCCGATCTATGAGTTTGAGTTCTATGGTCTAATTACATTACCCAACTCGCACAACATTATATTTCGTCTACAGCAATTTCTCAATTGGTTGCCTGAAGGAAATTGCTTTCTGCGATAAGGCCGCCTTTTGCGCATCTATCTTTATTTTTTTTAATTATAAGTTACTTTGTGTATCTGGAAATGTGATCTTGTGTGCTAATAAAGTATTCTTTTCTTATCTAATTATCAATTTTTTCAGACACGGTTGGTGGCGAATCACCCAACCGGAACAGCTGAAACAGCTGATGGACTCGCTGCACTCGCGGGGAGTGAGGGAGAGGGAGCTACACGCCGCGTTTGCGCAGCATTTACCCACTGTCAACAACAAAGTGAGTGTTTGTTTGTGTGTAAACTCTTTATTGCACATACACATAAGAAAAATACAAAAGATAGTGAAACAAAATGAGAGGCGTACAATGGCGGACTTATCCCAAAAAGGGATTTCTTCCAGTCAACCAGGTTGGAGGGCAGATGGCGCTGCTATCTATCGAAGTAGTGAATTAACTCGATCCGTATTTAAAAAATCCTAATAATAGTAAAAAGAACTTCTATTAATAAACTTATGGGTGCATGGTAGTACATTATAATTGCATACAGTTACAAAAGTGTTTGTGTCAAAAATAAATACGTGTGTGTAAAGATATACGACTCATAAATATCTTGACAAAAACTATTGGATTTGAAGTAACTTATGCACTACTGGGATCTACAAATACACCAACAAAGGACACAGTGAGTAAAACCATCTTTATTATTATCATCATTCACTCATCATCATCATTGGAGAAAGCAGAAATAACGTAAATAAACCGCTTTTAATAACATTTATGGAAATGATCATTCATTGCATGAGTCATAATAACTACTAATATTTGAATGACTTGACTGATTTGACAAAAATAAAAAGCATTATAGGCACACAATAACAAATGTTGCTTTTATAAGTATTGACAAAAAGCAAAAGGAATAGCACACACCACTATACACACAGAAGTAAATTACTGCTTTAAAGCATACTAACATCATAATGCTTTTTAATTAGTGCTGCCATCTATTATAAGATTAGTACACTACATGACATTGATCGATACAGAAACCTATTAAAAATTTCGCCAACTTGTGTAACATAGACGTTGGCCCAGCGGTTACGTACCTAGTCTTACACTTAAGCTGGTGAGTGTTCGAATCCTACACCTGGCGTTTTTAGAGAAAAACTCAAAATAAAGAATATTAATTTTTAGAAATGAATTTCTTGGATAATATCACTTTTCGACGTGCAACACCAACACAAAACCAATTAGAAGAAACATTACTATCGAACACATCCATAGAAGATACGAACTACAGTAGTTTACCTGACGCCTTAGATGATGAAATATTAGATCAGTTAAAAATACTGAAATTGGAACTAGATAAGGCACATAAAGAAATAGATGCATTAAAATTAGAAAACCAAAACTTAAAAATATTAAATGACGATCTACAAAAAAGGAATGAGACTCTTATCACAAGTAAACAGACACCGAAAAAAAAGAGTAAAGATAAAAATAAACAAAAAATAACGACGAAACAAGTAACAGAAAAGGAACAAGATCTACTATCTAACATAGACACAATTACACACAATGACACAAATAAACAAAGTCATGAAAAAGTAAAACCATCATTAAGAAAACCTCAGCTGTGCATATTTAGTACCAATAAACACAACAAAATACTAAATATTGCGAGTAGTAACTTGAATACATATAACATATGTCATTATCTTAACCCAAACACTAACACTAAAGTTCTACTGTCGGGAATAGAGACGAAGTTGGAGCATTTTACAAAAGAAGACTATTGCATAATAATGATAGGTGACGAAGACTTTAAGACCACAAGAAACTATTTTAATATAATTTACCATATAAGATATACTCTACAGCAGCTAAAACATACCAATATTATAATTTGTCTTCCGATTTATAAATATAGTGAAAGTAAAAATATGTACAATTGGAGGATAGAAAATTTTAATAATCTTTTATATCTGGACGTCATGACACATGAATATGCTTATATTTTGGACTCTAATAAAAATATTGACTATGATTACCGTACATTTAATAGATATTTAGGTCATATAAATGACACTGGAATGGATGTTATATTCCGCTCAATTTCTGTTCTCATACAGGACATTAAATATAATAACGAACAAGAACACTTAATTTCAACTAATAGTGATTCTATCTTTTTTCGAGACTAAATCATTGTATATTTTACACCAGAATATTGCAGGTTTAATAAACAAGTCAGATACATTTTTAATCCATCTGCAAGAACTAGCTGACATTGACAAACATGTTGATGTTTTATGCATATCAGAACATTTCATGATAGAATGTGAGAAGAAATTTTTGGATTTACCAAACTATGATTTAGCAGCTTGTTTCTGTAGACCTGATACAAAGAGAGGGGGGACTTGCATAATTGTAAATAAACAGATTAGGTCGAGAGAACTAGTAGACATTAAAAAATATTGTATTGTTGATAAGTTTGAATGTTGCGGAATTGAATTGATTGACTATAAAATTGTTGTTTTGTGTTTGTATAGAATTCCAGACTATAAAAATTTAAATGTATTTTTTAATCAACTGGACAAAGTAATGGTCCTTATTTCGAAAATGAGATATAATAATATATTGATTGCTGGTGACTTTAATATTGACATATTAAAAAACACTAAAGAGAAATTAGAATTTGAATGCATATTGTTAAATTATAATTTACATTTAGCTATTAGTGAAATAACGAGAATGGCAAGTAAAACTTGTATAGACAATTTTGCGCATGATTATAAGAAAAAATGTAAAGCAGAAGTGTTAGAATTTGGAATATCTGACCATACAGCACAGCTAATAAAATTGCCTATCAAAAAAACTATAAAATTAAAATGTTGGTATAAAATAATGCGCGACTACAGTATACAAAATATACAAAAATTTGTAAATTGTATAAAAAATCTGAGTTTTTCTGAAATATACACGACAAATGATCCAAATAAAGCTTACAATATTTTTATAAATGATTTCAAACTATTTTATGACCTTTGCTTTCCACATAAACGTAAAACTATTTTTGTTAATCGTAAAATAAAGTGGATTTCCAAAGGATTAAAAAATTGTAGTAAAAAGAAGAGAAGCCTTTTGTGGAAATTTAGGCATAAACCAACCAAAAATAACAAATTAAATTTTAAGCATTATACTAAGACATTCAAAAAAATTATAAATTTGACAAAATTGAGACAAAATAATCACAAAATTTTGACATCAGACAATAAATCTAAGACAACTTGGCAAATTATTAATAATTCTAAATTTAATATACCTAAGGAATCAATAACGAAAATAAAAAATTAACAATGACATCATTACAAATCCATCTGACATTGCGAATGCTTTTAATAATTATTTTATTGATAAGATCAAACCTGTAGACGGATGTGGCGAAAATGTGACATCACATATTATTCATCGTCCTCATTCCATGTTTATGGCTCCGAGTTTGCCACAAGATATCTATATAATAATAAAACTGTTAAAAAATACAAAAAGTGTAGGACTTGATGAGATCTCGACTAAAATAATTAAATCAGTTAATGAATATATTTGCCATCACTTAAGCTATATTATAAACTTGAGTATAGAGAGTGGTGTATTTCCACAAGACTTAAAAATTTCGAAAGTAAAACCTTTATTTAAAAAAAAATTACCGAGAGCAAATGGAAAATTTTAGAGCTATAGCACTTAACTCAATATTTTCTAAGATTTTTGAGAAATATTATCATAACGAGCTCAGTTCCTATTTTGAAAATAAGCAATTACTATGCGATGAACAAAAAGGTTTTCGTCAAAAATAAAACTATAAATATGGCTATATTTGATTTTATAAAAAATGTTATCACACAAGTCGATAAAAAGAAAGCCAGTATGCGCCATATATTGTGATATGACGCAAGCTTTCGATTATGTGCAGCATAACATATTATTACAAAAACTAGAATCTTATGGAGTTAGAGGTAATATCCTTAACCTCATAAAATCATACCTAACTGACCGTACGCAAGTCACAGAGATAACCAAATTAGACTTTAAAACCAAAATAGAACAGAGTTATCTATCAGAAGAACGACGTGTAACATATGGGGTTCCTCAAGGAAGTGTCCTGGGCATTCTGCTTTTTGTAATATATATAAATGACCTTCCTAAAATTTTAAACCACCATATGACATTGTTTGCTGATGATAGCACTATTGTAATAAAATCCATTGACAATAATTATAATACATACAAATCTGACATTCTTGAAACTTTGACATCTATAATTAATTGGCTAAAGAATAATAATTTAAAAATTAATCTTGACAAAACTAATTTAATGAATTTCAGTCAAAGACCACAAAATAACTTAAACATTGATATATTGTATAATGATACGAAAATAAAAGATGTTGACACAGCTCGTTTTCTGGGATTAACAATAGATGCAAAGTTAAAATGGAAAAGCCATGTTGATGATCTGAGCAAGAAACTTAGTAGCATATCATATGCTTTATATCGGCTCTCAAAAGAACTTAGTAATAATGCTATGCTTACTGCATACTATGGATTAGCTGAATCTGTGCTTCGGTATGGTATAATTTTTTGGGGCAATTCTACCGATAAAGATATAATTTTTAAAAATGCAAAAGCGCTTTGCATTCGTGCGATGTTTGGTTTACAATCAACGGATAGTTGTAATCCACTATTTAAAAAACATAAAATTCTCACACTTCCCTGCTTATATATATTTGAAACAGCATTATTTGTCAAATGTAACCCGAAATTATTTAAAAAATTATCAGATCTTGCTGTGAGAAATCGTCGGCCAGGTAATGACAAAATTTGTCTTCCTGAGTCGAATACAGCTTTACTTAGCAATAGCATACTATCTATGGCTCCAAAAATTTATAATAAAATTCCTCACCAAATAAAAGAGCTGAATTTAAAATTGTTTAAAAAACATATGAAAATGTTGCTAGTTGACAAATGCTATTACAGTATTAGAGATTTCCTAGATGATAATTTTTGACATCCCTGACATATGTATTTAATTGTTTATTATTCCTATGATTGACTTATTTTAATTATATTTTTTTGAGTGTATTATCATATTTTTTAAGTATATTTTGAATTTATTTGCGGCAAGCCATCTGACTTAATTTGCACACCGTTTCTAACGGTTGAACATTGCTGCTCTGTAACATCATGCATTTTATGTATCAACAATGTTTTTTTGGCAAATTAATATATCTTTATCTTTATCTTTAACCAAGTGTTTGAAAGGAATATTGATTAGTATTATCTGCTAAGGAAAGTGCGACTTGTATCATTTATCTGTTGTATTTTTTTTAGTTTTATTCAAATGTTTTTTAATTTTATTTCACGTCATAAAGAGACATAGGCGAAAACTTATTTCTTTGGAGAAAAAAATATGTTACGCTTTTTTAATTAGCCTATTTTTTCCACTCCACTACAAGTTCTAGCCTTTCTATTTTTTATTTATTTATTTAAAACTTTATTGCACAAATTTTAAAAATTATGTACAAATGGTGGTTTTTCGATGTCGTCCCCCATCTCCTCCTAACACTTCCTCTGAGACGGTAGCCAATTCCGCCCGCTTTTTTAGTCGCATACGACAAATTTCGTTTGTTACATTACGAACCCGACGTACAGTGATGTTACGTCGCCCCCCATACTACCCGGTGGTGTGGGGCTGGGTCAGTGCGCATTCTATATCGATAGATCGTGGTGGACGGACCGACGTGTATCTGGACACACACACACATCCCACACATGTACCCGGGTACATGTATTGTCACGGTTAGTACGGTGGAACATCAAAATGTCTGGTTGTGATATACAGTTAATGCGGCGGTGGGGCACGTATCCATGCCGTAGACCTAGACCACAGGGCGGGCGCTTCATAGAAACGGCGCGTCAAATATGCCTACTACTACTACAAATGAAACTGTATATCCGTGAACACGTCAGTAACACGTCAATGTGTGCGTTTTCATAGTCGAACGTCCCACAGTTACACAAGAACGGGGAGAAGTGCGGAAGGAGCGGGGGGTGCCATATTGCGGGAGGGGCAGGGAGTTTTTAATTCTGTGCCTAGACGCCACAATATTTTTTATTTATTTAACTTCTTTACAAAAAAATGTAAATGGCGGACTTAAGCCGTAGGCTTTTTCTACCAGTCATCCGAGAGGTGATGCAGAGAAAAAATATATCATTCAGGGCTAATTTTTCCATCATCAAATAAATGTTATCTGACGGATAATGTGTAAAGCGACTAAATTGTAGGGTCATGTCATGCCTACAGTGCAACTGACACAGTGCTGTCAACTTATAGTTTTAGTCATTTAAACTAGTTGGAGGATGATTCGACCTAATAGCCAAAAAACTGAACGTATTTAACTACTAGACCGATTAGAGTAAAGCAAGTGGACTGTATAGAAAGAGGATGATGGTTGATGTAAGTGAATGCCCTACCTCCTCAGACAGTGGGGAATTATTGAGAGCCTTACCTTGGTCTTGTAGATTGGTTGATGTTCTTAAGCTCTGAAGTTCGTCTTCACGCTGCAGGAGGTACCTCACACTTCACCAGCACTAAAGTTCACGGCCACGGGCCTGATAGAAGTTCACAGATCACGGATCCGTATGGAAACCAAGGAACGTCCTCGGAGACACGTTGCTAATTACGAATTAGCTGATGAGTGCAAATCGACCGTCACGGACAGAGTCTCAAAGCGCACTGATCGACACCTGTAATGGCGTCGTCTCATTTGTAAAAAGTGGAAGGTAGGCGCAACAGGCATCGGCTACTCAAACTACCTCCCCGATATAAATCTGTCTGAGGATCGAACACTAGTTGATAACATTTATTCGATGATTGAAAAATAATTATAATACATTTCGTATTTATTTTCCCAGTTATACATCGAGAAAGGCGACACAGCGAGTACAGACCTGTCGATATCGAACCTGGACCTGGAACAAGATGGCGGCTACCCGCGGCCTGACTCGCCCAATTCTTATTCTGCCAGCGCCGCGCAACGCATCGATATGCAACTGTTGAAGACTGTAAGTTAATCTGTACATAAACTGTAACTGGACTGTGTTTGTACTTAGGAGATATTTCAGAAAAAATGTGTTAATATACCTAATATAGTAGTATAATGTATGAAAGTTCTTTATGGGGCCAGAAGCCCAAACCTTTAGAATTGTTGTCTGTCTGTATGTTTGTAATGTCACGCAAAAACTACGGAATGAAATTTGATGTGGTTTTCAGTCACATTGTTTAAAGGCTAGTTTTAAATCCAGCGGTAGGTTACATCTTGACACACTGCTCAGTACCTGAGATATTGATAATAGTTAATTCCACGCGGATGAAGTCGCGATAAAGATGATTTGAAACTGACTAAATTTTTTTTCGACAGGTTGAGCAACTAGAAGAGCGAGTATTCGACGCGTGGATGCAAGTCAAAGGCTGGAGACCACAACGCAATACTCCAGACGATGGCAAAACCATAGTGCAGAGAGCGAAGCAGAAGTTAGCCGCGTTGGAGGCCCATATAGAGAGGAGATACCTTAAACCGCCTTTGGTGCAAAGGTATGCTAGGTAAAGTGAACAGTTTTATAGTACCGCGTGGTTTTGGTGTGCGGGTATTTTTAATTTGGTCGGGTTATATCATAAGGACAATGGTATTTTAAATTTGGTCGGGTTATATTATAAGGACATCGGTATTTTTATTTTGGTCCGGTTATATCATTGGAACAACGGTATTTTTAATTTGGTCGGGTTATATTATAAGAACAACTGAGGGGCAGTATTTTCGTATGGTTTGGTTTGTGTAGCTTTTTATTTTGTCGGGTTATACATATATTTAGAGGAACACATCGGTATTTTTAATTTGGTCGGATTATATCATAAGGACAATGGTATTTTTAATTTGGTCCGGTTATATCATACGGACAACTTTAGGAGATCTTGTGTGTTTGGTTTTCGTAGCTATTTATTTTGTTAGACGCCTCCAATACACTACGCAACAATTGACACGCAAAATGTCATTCTTTCTCGCTCCATTCAATTTACATGATTGAGAAACACGATGTGCTATTTCACTTTAGTCTTTAGAAGTGAGATAGCATAATATATTGCCTGGTGTATTTGAGGCTTTAAGGGTACCCCGATATACAGGGTTTTTGGGTAAATACCTGCAATCTCTCTAGGGGTGAAAGTACTCATGAATATGAGCAACTTTGGTGTTTACCCAAACATCCTGTATTCAGACTTTTGTGGGGGGCTTGAGCCTCTTAGCGACCCCCCACCCCCTCGCTTCTCTAATAGTATCTGTATGTTTAATATCAAATGTTCGTTGCAGTACGGCGGAGGCCACACTGAACGCGCTGCAGCAAGGCGAGCACGGGAACTCGGCACAATCACCTCAGAATACGGACGGACAGACTGAGACTAAAGGTAAATATTGCTAATATTATTGTAGTGTCGTGAGTAGCTTAACTTAGCGATAATTATGTAATGAACTAGCCTCGCCCCGGGGTTTCGTTCCCGTGGAAATTTCGTGCTAAAAAGTACCCTATGTGCTATTCTTGATATTTTTTAACCGTGTACCAAATTTCATTGAAATCCATCCACTAGATTAGATCACTTTTAATGTTTTTTTTTTAACTTTCAAAAATCTACCCCATTAGGCTTCAATGGGGGTAAATGTTTATCAAAAACACTTAAGTTTTTGGTATAACAACTTACAAACTTTTCGAGATTTCCAAAAAAATAATGTGCAAAAAATTTAGAAAGACGGCTTTTGGCTATTGTACTCTTACCTATAATGTAATTAAGTCACAAGTTTTGACCATAATGTTAACTTAATTAGGGATTGCTTGACGAATAGTTTTACACGAGACAGAAATTACGAGTCCAGCAATCCCCATTCCAACCGTATTTATAGTGTTTTTCTCAATAAATGTGAGGAAATTTCAGGAAAACAGTTTTTTACACGACTGACCAAAAAAGGAGTGTCATGTGTTCAGGGTTAGTGTATGTATGTAAGTTTCTTTATGCCACCATAAGTCCTGAACGGTTCAACAGATTTTGATGTGAGAGGTATTGTTAGATTCCTTACATTCCTCCAAATGACATAGACTATGTGAGTTGTCAGTCGTGTTTTTTATTTTTCAATAATTTGCTTGTTTGAGATAATCGTTTTCTCTCCTCAGAAACAAAAGGCATAGCCCGCGGCCTAGCAACTTGGAGGGAAGCATTATCCCGATGTAACACATCAGCTCAGTTAGCCATGTTGGTGCAGGCTTTGGAGAGCCACGTAGCATGGGATAAGAGCATCATGAAGGCGGTACGTACACACATACAAACAGATAGATTTAAAAAATATATGCGAGATTCTTTCTTATAGAGTGTAATAACAGTGCTGATGCCAGATTTTTCTATGATTTGACAACTACCGCCATCTAGCGGAAGTTGTCATAAACACTAGTTAACTGAGCAGTCAGTGTCCAATAGTTTCCCAACCCTACCCTATGTCCTTCTCAGTACTTCTAACTATGTGTATGCGAAATTTCAGGAAGATTGGTTCAGTAGATAAAGCGTGAAGAGGTAACAAACAAACAATTTCACTGTCCCATTTATAATTAGTTCTAGATATTGTGTGTACGGTGTTAGCAGTAATTAATTTATAGAAGAGCAAGGTTTTCTAACACAAGCATCTTTCTTACTCAACCTGTAGAAAATGATGTAATCGTTGTAAGAAATAAAGAATTTTTGATTTGATTTGAAACTCATGAACCTTTGCCCCTTTGATCATAGATAGACACTTTAACAATTCGTCCACCACCGCTGCAAAACATGTATTAATTTGTTGTTTTTCTTCAGAACTGCCAATTCTGCCAGCGAGGAGATGACGAAGAACAGCTATTACTTTGTGACGGCTGCGACAAGGGGTACCATCTGTACTGCTTTAAGCCTCGCATGGACAAGATTCCAGAGGGCGATTGGTGAGATCATTTATAACTTTACTAGCTGCACCCCGGGAACAGTGCTTTTGCCCAAGATGAAAGGTACCATAAGTCTTTCTTCAGTACTTCTAACTATGTGTATGCGAAATTTTAGGAAGATTGGTTCAGAAAATAAAGCGTGCGACATTAGTTAGGATAGTGTGTTTAGTTAAACACCAGCAATATCTAGGGTTGAAAGTACTCATGAATATGAGCAATGTTTTATATGGGACTGACTCTGAAATAAAAAAAAAAAATAGCTGTGCTGTGTTTTTGTCTGTGTGTGTGTGCTGTGTTGTGTTGTTGTTGTGTGTGCTGTGTTGATTTTGGGCGAGTAAGTATTGTAAAATGTATGGATCAGATCAGGAGATATAATTATGAACTGTCAGATTGACTGAACAATAACCATGCTGCAACATAAGTTTGTTTGTTTGTTTGTAGTATCTTTATTGTACTAAGGATACATAGTTAAAAGTAACAAATAAAAAGGTAAATATCAGGGACTGACTCCGCTTACCGCTTTTTAGGGATTTGATTGAGTTTTTTGAAAGGTTGACTACTTTAAATTGATTAAAAACCAATTAGATTTGGTAACCCTATTAAACGGTTATGATTGGGTAAGCCTATTAAACGGAAAGCCTTTCAAAAGGTTTCCCAATAAATAACTCGAATAGTAGAGAATAGTAGACAAGCATAAAAGAAAAAGCTGTATGAATTGGATAACGCATTCCGAAGGGGTAACCCATAGAACTATCAAGATAACCGCTTCATAAGCGCTTACCGTAAAAACCTGTTCACGCGAATTTAGTATTTATGCTATTAATAATAAGGTTCATAGATTTCGCTATCAAAAAGCGCTCATGTGCTCGCTGCATTTTAGACCAAGGAAATCGATGTTGGTCATGAAAAAATTCGTCTTGTTATAACAACGTACACGTACGTTCGTAAATGTAACGAATGTAAACTCCATTTATTCTTACCAGTCCTATCATGTAAACAATCTTACAATGTCTTTTTATGATTTTACAACAATATAAATTAAAATAGACTTTTTAGGAAATTACTTTCGTGGTTAATAAATGTTTTACTTTAGAATGTTTAGGTTTGAACTAATATTTTGATTTATTTTTGATAAAATTCAACAAAAAGTACTGTGAAGATTGTTTACATGATAGGAATGGTAAGAATAAATGGGGTTTAGCTAGTCCTTGCGCCTGCGCGCCACCTCGCGCAAGTAGCGGGAGCGGGTGACGGATACCCTTTTAAAAAGCGGAAAGCGAAATCAAAAAAGGGTTTCCCTTTCAGGCTTAGCGCTTATTCCTTTGGATTTTGCTTAAATTTCCCAATCGAAGGGGTTAATCATATGACTTGGTAACCCATTCAAAGAGGTTTCCAAATATTTATGCTTACCATTTTTAAGGGTTTCCTTCTATAAGGGTTTTGAAATTAAACGGTTTAATCAGTCCCTGGCGGCCTTATCCCATGGAGAGATCTCGTCCAGTAAGTAAGTGTTTATAGGCTCCCATTTTATCAGTAACGTTTTGAACACAGGTATTGCTGGGAATGCGTAAACAAAGCCAGGGGCGAGCGAGTGTGCATTGTGTGCGGCGGCGCGTGCGCGGGCCGCACCATACCGTGCGCGCTGTGCCACCGCGCCTACCACCAGGACTGCCACTACCCACCGCTGCCCAAGGTCAGTATATCAATCAATCAATCACTCAATCAATCAATCAATCAATCAATCAATCAATCACTCAATCAATCAATCAATCAATCACTCAATCAATCAATCACTCAATCAATCAATCAAATACTTTATTTGTAAAACATAGGTAGTAATAGGTATACATGTTTCAAATAAAATATTTGCGTTTATGGGTACAAAATATGTTACAAAGAAATATTTACAGAGGACTGCCATACACTACCTTTCGGCATGCACATTGGTATTAAGTTACATAGTTATTAAAATTTAAATTATTTTTAGTACATTAGCATGACGTCAATTAAATTAATGTCAAAATTAGAATTTATCCTCAAGAAACTTCTTATTACTATAGTAAGCCTTTTCAATTAACAATTTTTGCAATCGATTTTTAAATTTTTACATAGGGGGGAAGGGGTTATTTAAAAAATTAGCCCAAAAAAAATTGGGTTATAGTATACTCTGTTATATAGCCCGGGAAGTAATGTCATGACGTGCAAATTTTGGTATCGGAAGAATTCACTTGGCATAGGTGTTATATACATGAAGTTAAGCTAATTTAGCCCGGTAGCCATCCACCCCCCTGGTGGGTAGGTAGGGGGGGCATTCAAAGGTACACGCCGCCGCGCTTTAGTTAAAAAATCATATCAGCTTCTATTTACCTACCACCTCGAGTTTGGTGTCATTTTCTAGTAAATCAGACATGAGGAATTCATTTTTGAGACATTTAGTATATAGTTTAATAGGAAAAAAGGAAAATATTGACGAAAATATCAAAATCGGTTTGTTATTTTTTTTATTCAACTGTCAATATTTTTGAAAATCCTGAATTTTGTGCAAATAAAAAAATACTATATTAAAGGATATTTATCTAGCTTTTAAAAAATATATACTTTAATATATAAAGTTATCATAGATGTTTCTGAAAAAAATCGGACATGGTACGCGGCGGTGCCTAGGAACTTTTACAGTAGTCTAATTTCTCATCCTTTTGTTGACATATTAATTTGGTTTTATATGCAAAATATACAGAATATGTACTTTACTTAGTTATTGACTGTCTCTTATGGTCTGATGAATAAATAATAGTATTTTTAGGGTTCCGAAGTAAACATGGAACCCTTATAGTTTCGTCATGTCTGTCCGTTTGGCTATCCGTCCGTCTGTCCGAGACTTAGCTCAGAGACTATTAATGCTATCAAGTTGTAATTTGGTATAGGTATACATATTAATTACGCGGATAGAAATGTAGAATAAAATCATGAAAAAAAATTTTTTTTAGGGTGGTTCCCCTACGGCTAAAGAGGGGATGATTTTTTTTATCTCTATTGTACCATCGTGTGGGGTATCATTTGATAGGTTTTTCAAAAATATTATGAGTATGTGAACATTATATTTTGATTTAGGGATCCGTTTGTGAAATATTTGACTTTATAGTGCAAAATTTTGTCAATGTGGTGAAAATGCTATATGAAAATACCTTCGCATACCGCTTTACTTCTCGACAGTCGAGCAGTGAAGCGGCATGTGGGACTTGGACCCACTAAAAACACCCCGGTGCCTCTACATACCAATACTGAAGAGGTGGGAACGGTGGAGTTACAACCAATCTTCCACACTCTCCAGCCACGGCAGTGACCTTCAAATGTCACCCTGCATCGAGTATAATTACTCCGCCTGCCTTAAATAATAGCCTCTTAAAAACGCGGACGATGGACCGATTACCAGGTCCATCGCCAGCCATTATCAAGGGGGCATAAGATGGGCATAGGCCCTTCTTCTCCGGCCCGGCCGACAGAGCTTCTCGTTGTTGCTCTGCTTTTTCTTTCTTTGGCATTATAGTCTCGCTGAATATCTATGCTTTATTGTGACCTAGGGCGCGATTTTCTTCATAAAAAGCCCCAGAAAGAATTTTTGCCTCTAGATCCTATGGCAAGGACCCAACAAGAATACAAGCAGCGTCTGCAGAAACTGTGCGATATCCTCGTATTGTACAGATAGCCCTTTGGGGTCTAAGCAACAACATTATGCTCTCCTTTTTTAAAACATCTGCGCATATTGGGACTCAATATAATGCCATCGACCGTACGACACCAGTATAGAGGCGTCGCGCGGGTGTATTGGGTCCTATTAGGCAGTATCCTGGACGATGCAGATGCCGATTTCAAGAGTTTCGGAGCCATATTCTTGAAATGATCGGAGAACTTCCATTTGGCATCCAGGATTAGGCTTCATAGTTCTAGGGTTCATTCAGGCGAGGTACTTCATAGTTCCACCAATAGCGATATTGACCACCTACCACTATGCTCGCATTTTCTGGCGGTGCATGTCTAGGACGATAAAAACATAGGGCATGGGATGCGTAACGCCACATGACATTTCCCAGCATCGCCATCCGTCTTTCCCTGGGTACTCGACGTGCCTTTCTGACAAGTAGGAGTCCACAATGCACAGCACACTCTACATGCACACCCTAGTAAACAGCTCTTAGGAGATGCAGCCGAGAACTGGCTTCCATCGGCGGAACATTCTCTAGCTGTCAGTCTTTTAGAGAACAGCACACTTGCGGATTTGGGATAGGAAATGGAATTAAATGAATGGAAACCAAAGTGGACTATTGCACCAGTTGCTGCTACCGCTTGTCGTGAACTGATTCGGTGCAAGCCACGGTGCGTTGGTGTTAGGTGCAGCTGTCAAAATTCAATTAAAATTAACCAAATTATGCCACTGTGGTGGAAAATGTCGGTAATATAATAAAATAATTGGTCAAGTCCGTATCATTGTAGAGTTCCGAAGGTGTCTGCCTGCCTACTCTGTACAAATGTGGATACATCAACTCAAATAAACTCCCAGCTTTATTTAACTAATGACTATAATACAATGTATATATACCATACCATCATATTCAATGAAATATGTTCCTACAAATATTTTTCATACTAAAATCGATTTTGTAAGTTTATCGTCTATTACTAGTTAAAGTGTAAAGCCTACATAATAGTGATAGTTTTACTTTTAAATTCATTATCTTTACTACGTATCATGACTTTTTCCCGTATCCACCGACAACTATTTTCCTATTCGAAAGGGGGGACACTTGACTCTTAAAATTTTGCACTTTAAAGTCAAATATTTCACAAACGGATCCCTAAATCAAAATATGATGTTCACACACTCAAAATATTTTTGAAAAACCTATCAAATGATACCCCACACGATGGTATAATCGAGATAAAAAAAATCATCCCCTCTTTAGCCGTAGGGGAACCGCGCTAAAAAAAATTTTTTTTCATGATTTTATTCTACATTTCTATCCGCGTAATTAATATGTATATCTATACCAAATTACAACTTGATAGCATTAATAGTCTCTGAGCTAAGTCTCGGACAGACGGACGGACAGCCAAACGGACAGACATGACGAAACTATAAGGGTTCCATGTTTACTTCGGAACCCTAAAAATACTATTATTTATTCATCAGACCATAAGAGACAGTCAATAACTAAGTAAAGAACATATTCTGTATATTTTGCATATAAAACCAAATTAATATGTCAACAAAAGGATGAGAAATTAGACTACTGTAAAAGTTCCTAGGCACCGCCGCGTACCATGTCCGATTTTTTTTAGAAACATTTATGATAACTTTATATATTAAAGTATATATTTTTTAAAAGCTAGATAAATATCCTTTAATATAGTATTTTTTTATTTGCACAAAATTCAGGATTTTCAAAAATATTGACAGTTGAATAAAAAAAATAACAAACCGATTTTGATATTTTCGTCAATATTTTCCTTTTTTTCTATAAAACTATATACTAAATGTCTCAAAAATGAATTCCTCATGCCTGATTTACTAGAAAATGACACCAAACTCGAGGTGGTAGGTAAATAGAAGCGGATATGATTTTTTAACTAAAACGCGGCGGCGTGTACCTTTGAATGCCCACCCTACCCACCAGGGGGGGGTGGATGGCTACCGGGCTAAATTAGCTTAACTTCATGTATATAACACCTGTGCCAAGTGAATTCTTCCGATACCAAAATTTGCAGGTTCCATACATTGGATGACACTACTTCCCGGGCTATATAGTAGAGACTATTACACAGTGTATTTTTTCTTAGCCATTGCTGAGAAAAATTTTCAGACGGACAACAAAGTGAAGAGTAATGTTTTCATCTATTTAGTTGCGGAACCCCTTTTTTTGTCCCACTAACTAATCCCACTGCTGGGCAAAAGCCTCCCACTCTCTTTCCATGTGTCCCCTATCTTTGGTCTTTTCTATCCACTTTCTGTCGAATGCTCTAAGTTCATCCGACCATCTTGTCTTAGGCCTTCCTTCCTTTTTTGTATCCATCAGCTGGGACCCAGGGGGGTCGATTCTACTAATTACAAACGTAGATGTCGTGTCTCGATTGTGTCTCAAGAGCCACAGAAATTAAAATAAAGTGACAGATCTCTGTAAGACTTCTATGTTTTATTACGTTGTAATTTGTAGAAACAAGTGGCTAGAACAGTTCGAGGCTTAAGTTGAGCTTTAAGGTTCCCTCTATTATGGTTGAGCTTTGCGATGGCTGACCCTCGCGTCAACTCGTGAACGGGTGTTGCCAGGGGGATCCTGCTTCGATCCTGATTCGAATTTTATTTTTATTTTAACCAATTCATTGTGGTTACTTGATCACAAACATAACATGTTTTATTATATTTTTTTTTTTTCTTATATTTTTTTTTTTGACTGTACACAATCTAGTGTATGTATAAAGTTAATAAATAGCCCCTCTGGCATATTAGGCGACCAAGACTGTTTCATGAGTTTCTTTCGGCATTTCTTCTCAGCAGTGGTCGTTCCGAAATGCTAGTAGTTTGTAGCTTTGAGACATAATATATTATGATTTAATAATTAGTTATCGACGTGAAAAAGAGCCTTCTTTGAAGGCCAAGTTTTAATAAAAATTTTGATTTTGACTTTGCATTTGTGTGAGTGCACACAGTTAGTGTAAAAAGGCAGTGTTTGTACAACATTTTGACAACCAGCGTGATGTGTGAGATGTCACTTGTTCTGCGCAATCTGCTGCGCACTTGCTATTCGAATCACTCACACAAATGCAAAGCTCAGCTTAGGCCTTGCGGACTGTATGTGAGCCTATCTTTAGGGATTCATACGGCCCACGTGACCCGGCCAATTCCACGGAACCCTAAAAATGTTTTATCTCCTGCAGAACCCCCGCGGCAAGTGGTACTGCTCGCAGTGCGCTGCGCGCGCGCCGCCCAAGAAGCCGCGAGCCAAGAAGCGGGACTGCAAGCTCAGGGACGCCGGCCAGGACAACGACCAGAACATGGTTCCTAGGTAAATATAAATATATAGGTATATCTTTTTTTTATAAATTCAAACGTTTTAAATTTTCAAAATATATTCGGCCAAGCGTAAGTCGGACCTCTCTCTAATACACGTTACGTACCATCGAACAAACACGGAACAATACCTACCCTTTTTGAAAAATTATGGTCGGCCATCTTGGATCCAAAAAAAATTACAGTTTCGTAGTCTGCATACCCGAAAACCTCGAAAACGATACCTATAATATGATAAAAAAAAATGTCGGGCCATCTTGGATCCAAAATAGAGGTTATCGTAGCATCTCCAAAAACCTATAAAACGATACCCATATTGCAAAATTGACTAAACATGTGTTTCCTAAAAATGTATATGTAATTGTAACATCTATTGCTTACCATATTTACAGCAATAAATAATTCATTCATTCATTTATTGAAAAAAAAAATTTTGCTTCCCAGTCCGGCGCCATCTCACGCGTCAACATCGACAACAGCTGAAGAATGTTCCGCAAGTACTTTGCACACGCCCGAGAAACAAGACGTGGACAAGATGGACGACGCTGAGAACGGCATTGACCATCACGTTGTGGGTAAGTAAAAAAAAATCTGCTGTCACATGAACTGACATTCATGGTTTTACCCCTCATTTTAAAAAAATTGTAGCAAAATTACGAATCGGCCACCACCGCTTCGGTTTTTACACACACAATTTATTATACAGGGTGTTTGGATATACACTAGCAACCTCTCTAGGGGTAAAAGTACTCATGAATAGGAGCAACTTTTTATATGGTACCGACTCTGAAATCTCAAAAAAAAATCTGCTGTTCCATACATTTTGGGAGAGTGGGTATTGTAAAATGTATGGATCAGCTGATTTCTTTTACAAAAAAAAGGAGTGTTATGTTTTCAGGGTTCATGTATATAAGTATGTATGTTTATTCCATAAGTCCCAAACGGATGCACAGATTTTGATGTGAAAGGTATTGTTAGATTCCTTACATTCTTCCGAGTGACATAGGCTGATTGAATATTAGTTGTCAGTCGTGTTTTTTATTTTTAAATAATTAGCTTGTTACACACACAATTTATTATATATATTGATTATTTTAGCACCTCCAGACTTCACGAGTGAAGAACCGCCAGAAAAACGTCGCGCACTCTACGTTAGCGGGAACGGCGCCATACAACACGAAGATGAACATATGGACGGTGAGCTGTTCATATTTACATATTAGCGCCCCGCCCCGGTTTCGCTCGGGAGGTACATACATGAATTGTAGCCTATGCCATTCAGGTATAATGTAACTTTCTATTGACGGACAGACAGACAAAAAAAAAAATGGTTTTGACTTTTATTACCCCTGTAAAGATCCCTCATAGTTTTTTTTCTTAAATATCTCCTATGTACAGACACAGACCAGTTACAGTTTTATTATATGTATGTATATTGATGATTATAATTTTATATTAACACTAGCTTTCGCCCGCGTGAATTTCCCACGGGAACAGTGCTTTTTCCCGGAATTAATGGTACCTTATATCTGTGCAGAGCAACTACGCTCTGCTGCCAGAAAATGTGGCAGAGAGAATCCGGACAAACGAAGCGGCGGGAAGAATTCTGTACCGGAACTTTACCGGGAAAAAATCTACCGGTAAAATTAAGTACCGGGAAAAAATCTCCACGCGACACCACGCTTGTCCGACTAGAATCTAACTTAAGCTATACGCAGTCTGCTACCACCGTAGCTTATGAAGGGAGCTACAGGGCCCTATATGATAACCTAACCTATAAATTAATTACACTTAAAAAACACTTACCAAGCTAAATCTTCTTTCTCTTCGGATCCAAACTTGAGTGTCTTCGGGAAGGGGGAATTCCTAATCACCCTACCTAACCCTTGAGATCTCAATTCCCAGACCAACTAAATAGATTTCTTCCCGTAGTTTCACTCCGGGAACAACCAGATGTGAACAGCCAGCCACGTTTCACCTCTCACAAGAAAAAGTCACAATAACAGAGTTTTTCCCAAACACAAATTCAATAGTTATTTAACAAACAGGAGATTCACAATTATCACTCAAACTAAACAACAAGCAAAAGACGCGAGACCGCTCCGCGTATTAAAATCAAACCGATATCGCCCTGGACAATGCAATGGCGACCACCCGCGAGCCATTCGCGCTAGCAGTGTGAAAACCCCGAACGCCCTCTGGCGGCAGCAATGCGAAACGCCTGCGTTTAGTTTTACCCAATATATTACAAACATCCCCCCGTCCCGGTCTGAGAAGCAGACCGCTAGCTTACTCTACGGGAAGGCGGGCGAGAGAGGTCACACCTCTCCTTAAAATCGAACCGTCGACCAACACCTCAGCCACACGCGGAGTGCCATCTCCGCCAAGAATCAAACGTAATATGCGAGCTCGTCGCCAAAGCAATGAGGGCAAATTTGCCTCTTTTAACAATACTAAATCACCCTCCCTGGGAGGCTCAGTCCTGTCTGTCCACTTCACTCTTTGCTGCAGCAAATGCAAATATTCAAGCGACCAGCGACGCCAAAAGTCCTGGCTCATTTGCTGCAACATTTGAAAACGCGACAACCGATATACGCGTTCATCCTTCCACGGGTATTCGGGCAGGGCATTCAACGGCCCTCCCACCAAAAAATGACCAGGGGTGAGAGCTTCCAAGTCATTTGGATCTGGAGATAGCGGACAGAGAGGACGAGAGTTGAGGACCGCCTCAACTTTACAAAACACTGTGGCCAACTCTTCAAAAGTTAGAGCCGTTTCTCCGATAATGCGGCGGAGGTGGGTCTTTGCGGATTTCACAGCCGCTTCAAAATTCCCTCCACAATGGGGGCAACTTGGGGACTAAACTTCCAGGTTATTCCCCTTTTGGGCAGCAATTTGACTTAAACTAGTACAATTTTTATCAATAAACACAGAAACATCCTTAAGATAATTTACAGTTCCTTTATAGTTTGTGCCATTATCCGACCTAATAAGGGAAGGTAGACCTCGACGCGAAACAAAGCGATCCAACGCGGCGACGAAGGCCTCCGTAGTCAGAGCCGATACCACCTCCAAATGGACAGCCTTGGTGGCCAAACAAACAAATACACACAAATAGCCCTTTACAATACGGGCATTACGAAAGGGAGAAGCCTTGATCGAAAAGGACCGGCAAAATCGGTTCCAACGCCGTCAAACGGCCTCGAAGGTCGGATTCGATCAGCGGGCAAATCACCCATCTGTGGTTGCATCGTGGATGCCTTCAACCTATAACATGCAATACATCGAAACAGGACACTACGGATTGCTCTTCGGGCAGACAAAATCCAAAATTCGCGTTGCAAAATAGCCAACAAAGCATTGCACCCAGCATGGGCGTTACGAATGTGTCGATCAGACACCACAAGCTGCACCAAGGGTCCGCCCTTGGGCAACAACAGAGGATGGCGAGTCTCATATGGAAGATCCGCCTTCCGGAGCCTGCCTCCAACCCGAAGAAGCCCATCCGAGTCGATGTACGGGTTCAAACGAGCGACCGCGCCCTTCAACTTAGCGCGTCCGTCGCGCAAAATACGAAGCTCTGACTCAAACCGTCCGGTCTGCACGACACGGACCCAATGCAACAATGCGCTCCGGCGCTCTTCTGCACCTGCAATCGGCTCCAACCGCTTTGCCTGTGGGTTTCTACAATTATGTATGAAACGCTTAATCCAACTGGTAACACCCAGAAGCTTATCCAAACTGCTATACCGAGCAAGTAGCCAATCCGGCTCCGACGTCGTCTCAGCGACTACAGCATGTACACGGAGCCCAGTCAAACTCAAAGAAGTAACATCTGTCTGACAGACAGGCCAAGAAGTTTCTGATCCCATCAGCCACTCTGGACCCCACCAGAGCGGGTGTGACACCAATTCTGGTGCCGTACAACCTCGGGAAGCACAGTCCGCTGGGTTAAGCTCTCCCGGCACATGTCTCCATGTTATATCAATTCCAATATTTTGAATTTGGGAAACCCTGTTTCCAACAAAAACCTCCAAGGTATGTGGGGCCGCGCGCAACCATGCAAGCGCGACCTGGCTATCCGACCAGGCGAAGATGTCCCGTATCTCGACCGTGGCCGCCAGCTCACATGCAACGTGATGCAACAATTTAGAAAGAAGGTGAGCTCCACTCAACTCAAGCTTGGGAATAGTCAGCCTAGTCCTGATGGGGGCGACCTTGCTCTTCCCTAACAAAAGCGAGACATTGACCCGGCCATCGGCGTCAACTGTCCGCATATAGACTGACGCGGCGTAGCCTCGCTCCGACGCGTCACAAAAGCCATGCAGGCTGGCTCGATATTTCCCGGGGGCAATATTCGACGAGGCAAGGCAATCCGATTGACTTCCTTAATCGATGAAAACAACTCGAGCCAATCATCCAATGGAGGACCAAACAGCGGCTCGTCCCACGAGACGCCCAAAGTCCAAAGTCTCTGAAGAAGACACTTCGCAGAGAATATCACTGGACTGATCCAACCGCTTGGATCAAACATACGAGCTATTACGGACAACACCGTTCTCTTAGTCCAGACCTTTGGTATTTCCAAGTCCACTTGGAATGTAAAAATATCGGTTAGCGGCTGGTACTGCATGCCCAGCACCGCTATCCTGTTGGGATCATCCACATCCTCAAACAGGTGAGGGTTCTGTTGGTGATCCTCCGGGATCCCTTCTAGAACTTTAGGCTCATTGGACAACCACTTACGTAGCTCATAGCCACCTGTTTTCAATATTTCAATCAATTCGTCCCGCAGTAGGAGGGCCTCCTCAATACTTTGGGCTCCGGTGCACACGTCATCAACATACAAGTCACGTGACAGCACGGAAGCCCCACGGGGAAAGCGGATCCGTTCCCGCTCTGCCAATTCAAGCAATGATCTGATGGCGATATAGGGACTAGATTTCAAACCATACGTGTTTGTGTTGAGTTCATACACCGTCACAGGATCCTCAGGGCGCTCACGCCAGAGTATCAACTGGAATCGCCTGTCCTCAGGATGTATGACTGTCTGGCGGAACATCATCCGGATGTCCGCACCAAAAACCACTTGATGTCTTCTAAAGTTCAAGATGATGTCAATTATGTCCCTATGCAATTTGGGACCCGAATGCAAACACAGATTCAACGAAACCCCGTTCGAAGTGGGTGCGGACCCATCGAAGACGGTCCTCAATTTGCCTGTTGAGGCCTTCACCACCGCGTGGTGGGGCAAAAATAATGCTCAGTTGAGCTCCAATCAACTCGAGCCGGAGACATGTGACCCAAATCCTCGTACTCGCGCATAAATTCAATATATTTATCGCGAAGTACGTGGTCACGCTGCATGCGTCGCTCCATGGACAGCAGTCGTTTCTCCGCAAGCGCCCTACTTTGCCCTAGGCTAGGACGAGAGGCAACAAAGGGTAACCTAGTTACAAACCGACCGAGGGCAACCTCTCCGTGGTCGATCGAAAAAGGGCTTCGCACTCAGCGTGTTCCGGATCCATCCTGGAACTCATAGGTGGCTCCTCCACCTCCCAAAACCTTTGCATGGTCTTGGCCAAGGACGCAGATGCGACGACCGGTGGCTCCTCCACGGTGCTATTATCAAACACAGGGCCCATCAGGGCGAAACCAAAGATAGTAGACACTGCCATCAGTGAAGACGAACCCAGAGCTTTCTGGGTACCCAACAAAATCCAACCCAATACGTCCGAGCCCAGGAGCAAGTCCACTGGGCCGGGATGAAAGACAAAGGGGTCGGCCAAATCCAGACCCGAAACCAAAGACAACACACCCGGCGGTATGTCTGTCGAGGGGTGCCAACCCGCAATGGTATCCATTACCATAGCCGAAGTCGTGATCCTCATTGTGGAGGACTTCAGCGAAGAAAAGGTGACAAGTGTCTGGCCCGTCAGACACTTCACTTGTATGCCACCAACTCCAAGAAGTGGCACAGGCGAGTCTTCCACGACTAAACCTAACTGGCGTGCCACTCGAGTGGTAACCAAACTGCTTTGAGCCCCTGAGTCCAACAGAGCTCTCAAATTAATGGCTTCCCCACGACCCCATACGCGGACCACCGCGGTAGGGAGCAGAACCGTCCGCGGCTCTGTCCCAGCAAGGGAGCAAGCTAGTTACGGGCTCCCCACTCTCTCCAAACCAGGGGCGCGCCACTGACCCGGATAATATGGCGGGCGAGTGCACATCCCCATCTGAGGGGGGCATAACCCGCGGCCCGGCCATACATATGGTACGGCGGGTGGTACTCCAGCCGTGGGTACTCGTGCAGCGGCGGAGAAAACCGCTGCGGCTGCATGTGTTGGGTATTGGTAACCCGCGTGGAGGGGGGTGTCCCCACTCTCACGTCCGATCTAGGGCCCCCGCCCATGGGGGCCCCATCCGGGGCCTGGCCAGCCACATACTGGCCATGACCTTGGGGCGCGTGGTCCCGGTCCGCCAAGACCCGCGCCGGTACGCGACCCCCCTCCCGAGGGGGGGTGCGACGAGCGAAGCCGCGTCCTCCGTCCGGTGGTGGAGGGCTTCGCGCAGGAGCGCCCCCGCCCATAGGGGACCCCTGCCTCAACATCCGGGTGCCATCCCCGTTCCGCATTCTCGCGCTCAAACCGCGAGCGGATGTCATTGGGCAATTTGCCCAATACAATGTGCACCAACAAAAAAGACCATTGGTCCACCGGCAGCCCCAGTGTGCGGAGCGCGTTACAGGCCACTGTAACGGGCGTGAGCAACTGCAGGCGCAACTGTGCCCTGTTGGCCACCTTGGGCAGGGCCATCAACTGTGCGGCGTGCGCATCCGCTAACAAACGTAAGTTTTGGTAGCGGGAGTTCAATAACTCCCAAGCCGTATCGTACTGGTCGTCCTCCACCCGGAGGTGCTGGATGAGCGACCGCGCTTCATCCTCAAGAGTGGAGAGGAGGTAGGCCATCTTCTGGGCCTTCGACAAATCCTGTCGTGCTACGACCAGGGACTCAAACATATTTTTATATGCTACCCACTCCTCCATCCTACCCCCAAAGTGGGACAGCTGAAGGGTGGGGAGCCGACCAGTAACCGCTGGTCCTTCCTGTCTAACAGGTGTGCGAGGGGCTGGTCCGCCAGCCTGTCTCGCCCTTATTGCGGTCACCGCCTCCGCGATATCATCGTGCAGACTCAGGATCTGGTCCATGTCCGCCATGTGACCTGCGTAGGCCTCCGGGGTAAGATCGGCTTCGGTAAGCGCCGCCATGGCCGCTTCCGCGCTAATCAATCGTGAGTGGAGGTGATCCGCTCTTAGCAGTATGGCGCCCTCCCTGTCCTTCCGGGACAGGAGTCCTCCGGCCGTCACAAACCATCTCAATTCGTTGGCGAGTGTCGCCCTAGCATTGGAGGCCCTCGCCATCGCGTCAAGTCACAAACAAAAAATAACAAAAGGTAAATAAAAAACAACAAAATCAAGCAACTACACGAAGAACCGCGGTAGGTATGAGAATGGCACAAACCCGGAACGCACGGTACAAACCGCAAACAAATACAAAAAAGGTTACAAATATTCTTATACAAACAAACTAAGAAAAATCTAATAATTTTTGCAAACAATTAATTATTTTTTTACAAACGAACAAATAGAGGGTAGATAAACTACGCTCTGCTACCAGAAAATGTGCAGAGCAACTACGCTCTGCTGCCAGAAAATGTGGCAGAGAGAATCCGGACAAACGAAGCGGCGGGAAGAATTCTGTACCGGAACTTTACCGGGAAAAAATCTACCGGTAAAATTAAGTACCGGGAAAAAATCTCCACGCGACACCACGCTTGTCCGACTAGAATCTAACTTAAGCTATACGCAGTCTGCTACCACCGTAGCTTATGAAGGGAGCTACAGGGCCCTATATGATAACCTAACCTATAAATTAATTACACTTAAAAAACACTTACCAAGCTAAATCTTCTTTCTCTTCGGATCCAAACTTGAGTGTCTTCGGGAAGGGGGAATTCCTAATCACCCTACCTAACCCTTGAGATCTCAATTCCCCAGACCAACTAAATAGATTTCTTCCCGTAGTTTCACTCGGGAACAACCAGATGTGAACAGCCAGCCACGTTTCACCTCTCACAAGAAAAAGTCACAATAACAGAGTTTTTCCCAAACACAAATTCAATAGTTATTTAACAAACAGGAGATTCACAATTATCACTCAAACTAAACAACAAGCAAAAGACGCGAGACCGCTCCGCGTATTAAAATCAAACCGATATCGCCCTGGACAATGCAATGGCGACCACCCGCGAGCCATTCGCGCTAGCAGTGTGAAAACCCCGAACGCCCTCTGGCGGCAGCAATGCGAAACGCCTGCGTTTAGTTTTACCCAATATATCCTTCTCCGTACTTCCAGCTATGTGAATGCGAAATTTCAGGAAGATTGGTTCAGTAGATGAAGCGTGAAGAGGTAATAAACAAACAAATAAACAAACAAACTCACTTTCGCATTTATAATATTAGTTAGGATTATCTCATATCACAAGTCTCGAACAAGCTAACTCAATCTGTGTGATTTGTATATTTATTTATCTATATATTTATTTATCTTTTGTGTTCAGGCGAAGACCAAGACACGGAGAACGTCCCTCTACTATCGCGGACGAAGAAAGAGAAGATTTCCGCGAAGAAAGTGTTGCAGAAGGAGATGCAGATTTGCAAGTCAGTATCTTTTACATTAAGCTATTAATTTTGTGTAAATTTTTTGGGCCGTATCGCATTAATCGACCAGGTCGCCGCGGCCAAATAATTCTTCTATCATAAGGATGTTAGATCCATTATATATAAAACGATAGATGACAAATTTACAGTTCTTAAAAAATGCTTTTTTTTTCTTCTTGTTTTTTTGTTTCTTCTTGTCTTTTTTTGTTCTTCTCTTTTTTTGTTCTTTAAGATTTATTAATCCGCCTTTTGAACCTATTTTTGGTAAATAAAGAGATCTGTAATTATCGTAGCAAGTGGAAATCGCTAGTCTCTGCTTACCTCCACGGGGAAAAGGCGTGGTAATATGTATGTACAGTGGCCCACATAGAAAAGTATACCACCTCGATCTTAGTATGAGGGCAGCGCGTTCGTTTGTTTACGCGCGCAATCGTGCTCTCAATATAACATTTTGTGTCTTAATAGAAGTTTGTGTTACAAGAGTATCATACAAAATTTCGTCACTCGAGTCACACCTTCATTGGCGTAGCGGTTGCTCGCTATGCCTAGAAATGATAGATCGACTGTTCGAATCTTATTAGTTTTTAAGTTATAATTGATCTTTACCGACATATCCTTTCCTTTTTTCTATGTTTATATATTTGCGACCAACACAATATTAATTTTCAAAAAGTTAATTTAAAATTATCAGAATGATAGGAAATAAAACAAAAATTGTAATAATATTTCTTTATTTCAGACATTACAGTCCATTTAGGTAATATATAAATTTATATCCATAAAATATACCTATATTAATAGGTAATAAAGAATTTATTTACAAAAATAAAACTTTTCATTTGAACAATATAGAAACCATTTATGCCTACTTGCCTACAGATTATCTAAATATGTTTTAGTCGGATAAGGAGGCCAGCTTGACCATGAGTAGTGAATAAACATATTACTTAGTAAGGAAATCTTACTTTTGTGACAATAACATCACTCTCATTTTATTTATATAATTATGCATTACATATATACTCTGATCAGTCTCATAATAAAAATCTTATTTACTTGGATGCATTTCTACTCACCGGGACCCATCGCATCGACGACATCTATCCCCAATAACCTAAAGTGATCCTACCGCTTGATCTGCATGGCAGAACATTATCTTACAATAGCGTGTGCCCCTGTCCCTCCATAATATTTTTCGGCCATCCTTATCCGACTTAAATGTCTTTTCATCAGTAAATATTACTATATTATTACTCCAATCAAAAAGTATTGCTGGGCAAACCGAACGCGTTCCCTTTGATGCGCAGGTGTCAGGTCTGCAACATTTTAGGCCAGATGCCTTAAGATGTCTTGTCACGGTCTCTAAAGAGAGACCATAGTGAACGGCGGTTTTTCTTGTGGGGAGAAATGGTTGTTGTGAGTGAAGAGCTGTTATTTCTCTGTGACGTGCTTACTTCGGAGTATAAGCAACAGGCAACGGTCCACTCCTCAAACACTGCATATCACCTGTGTCTCCATAACGTTTGATCCACAGTCGGACAGTCCGTTCCTAGAAAAATAATTGAATATTAATTTCAATACTCATTAAACTAGATTTAATCAACAAAAGACTACTAAAAAAATACAAATAGTTCAAAATCAAAAGAAAACATCTATAAAACCTGTATAACTTAATTCAACAATGGCTAAAAATACTTACGGTTATATGAAGTTCACGACAAATTGCTCCGATACTCATATTTTGTTCATACAGAACAATGATTTTTGCTTTAACAAACATTGTTAAACGCGGCATAATAGAATACAGAGATTTATTTACACAAGTTATCCGTTAGTATCCGTGATACAAAACAAGCCTGTTACCGAGATAAGTAGACGAGAAACGAATGTCAAAGTCAAAGTCAAAGTCAAAATTTTTTATTGAAACTTGGCCTTCAAAGAAGGCTCTTTTTCACGTCGATAACTAATTATTTAATCATAATATTTTATGTCTCAAAGCTACAAATTACTAGCATTTCGGAACGACCACTGCTGAGAAGAAATGCCGAAAGAAACTCATGAAACAGTCTTGGTCGCCTAGCATGCCAGAGGGGCTATTCATTAACTTTATACATACACTAGATTGTGTACAGTCAAAAATAAAATAAAATATAAGTAAAAAAATAATAACATAAAACATGTTATGTTTGTGATCAAGTAACCACAATGAATTGGTTAAGAACAAAAAATAAAAATAAAATTCGAATCAGGATCGAAGCAGGATCCCCTGGCAACACCCGTTCACAAGTTTGAACATATTAGAAAAATAAATACTTTCAGTCACTTGAAGATCACAATACACGTACATGTTTAACAATTAAATGTCAATGTAATTAAATTAAAAAAAAAAAAAAAGGTAAGGTTATTTTTTCACAATATCAAAAGAATGTAATCAAGTGTGGAGTGGCGAAGTTGTAGGGAGAGACCAAACTTTTTAATCGTTCAAATAATCACTTATTGTGTAATACGCTTTATTCATCAAAGTATTTTTAAGATATGTTTTAAATTTTTGCATCGGTAAATTTATAGCCTCGTCAGGGAGCTTGTTAAACATTTTTACACTTTGACCCACGAAAGACCGCCGAACCTTTTTAAGCCTAAAGCAGGGCGTATAAAGTTTATTCTTATTGCGGGTGTTTATACTATGTACATCGCAGATTTTTTTTAAAGAGGTTTAAATTGGATTTAACAAAAATAAGTACATTGAAGATGTATTGAGATGCAACAGTAAGAATTTTTATTGATTTAAAGAGCTCTCGTAGAGAATCGCGTCGTTTTAGCCCGTACATAAAACGAATTGCTCTTTTCTGTAATACAAATATTTTCCCTATCTCGGCTGCATTTCCCCATATCAATAATCCGTATGACATTATGCTATGAAAGTAGCTGAAATACACGAGTCTAGCTGTTTCAATGTTTGTGCACTGTCTTATCCTTCTCACTGCATAAGCCGCCGAGCTAAGTTTTTTGGCCGTGAGTTCAATGTGTTTATCCCACTTTAACTTACAGTCAACGGTAACGCCTAAGAATTTGACACTGTGTACCCACTCTAATACTTTGCCATTAACTATTAAAGGTATATCACTATGAGGTGCGTTCGAGAGAGAAAACTTTATACACTTGGTCTTGTCCGTGTTTAAAGCCAGGTTGTTGGTTGTAAACCAGTCAAGCACAAGTGTCATAGTATTACTTACATCGTCATAATTTTGACTATTTCTGTTGACTTTAAATAGTAATGATGTGTCGTCCGCAAATAAAACAACTTCACACAATTGTTGGGCAAGACATGGAAGGTCATTTATGTAAACAAGGAATAGAAAAGGACCGATTATGGAGCCTTGAGGCACGCCCATGTGTACCGCCGCGCTGCTGGAAGCAGCTCTGTTAACTTCTACTTTCTGAGTTCTGTTGTCCAGGTAAGAAGCTAGTACCTCAAGGGCCGTCCCAGTAACACCATAAAATTTAAGCTTGTTTTTTAGTATATTATGATCCACGCAGTCAAAGGCTTTTGAAAGGTCGCAAAAAATACCTATGACATCTTGGCTGGATTCCCACGCTTCATAGATTATTTGAACTAAAGTAGATGTTGCATCAGTAGTGGAACGACCTTTAGTGAAACCGTACTGACGATTATGTAAGATTTTATTTACGTTAAAATAAGAGACTAATTGCGTTAAAATTAATTTTTCAAATATTTTACTTAAAGCGGGTAATATAGAAATGGGTCTGTAATTAGTGGGATCATTTTTTGTACCCTGTTTGAATAAATAATTTTACTTATTTTCATGAGGTCAGGGAAAACACCCTCGGAAATGCACTTATTGAAAATCACAGTTAGATGAGGAGCAATCAAATCAATAATACTGCTCAGAACTGCGACAGATATACCCCAGAGATCCTCAGTATTTTTCATGTTGAGTGCCTTATACGCAGATAAGAGTTCATCCGATGTGATACTTCTAAATCTAAAAATGGACTTAGGATCGGAGGCATTTCTTTTTAATAAGTCATCTGCAGCACTGGGACAAGAGGAGAGGGATCCTATGATATTCTTAGAAATATTGGCAAAAAAATTATTGAATTCGTTGGCTACTTCGTCGTTAGAAGTTATGGTTTTATCACCAATTTTTAAAGAAATATTAATGTCGCGCGATTTCGATTTGCCTGTCTCGTTATTGATAATAGACCAAGCAGCTTTGATCTTATCATTAGAGTTTTTTATTTTATTAGTCAGATATAAAGATTTTGCAGCAGCACATACCTTTTTAAAAGTTTTTGAATAACATCTAACATATGATACAAATTCCGGTTTAAAATTATATTGTTTTTGGCCATACAGTTCATATAGCTTATTTCTACTAATATAAATGCCATTTGTGGCCCAATCGCAGAAATTTAGTTTTGTTTTCTTATCAAATGTTTTAAGAGGAAAAGATTTGTTAAATTCTTGTTTCACTGTATTAAAAACCTCATCATAATGGTCATTCGGATTTTTATTTGGGTCTATTTCAGGCAATTTTTTATTTATAGATTCGCGAAAACGCATTTTCCGGTACTTAGTCAGCGGCCTACAGGTTACAGGAGCGGAGCTAAGGTTAGACTCTTCGTCACGTGTCAGTGACACCTGTTGACCCAGGTGGTCAGACCCCAGACAGGCAAAAAGCTTTTCATCAGAGACCGAGCAATCACAGAAAATGTTATCTATACATTTGGCAGAGGTTGGGGTAATTCTAGTGGGTTCAAAGAATGTGTTTTTCAAATTAAATGAATCAAGCAAATTTCTAAATCCATTGCTTTCCGAACATGAAACTAAAATATCAACGTTAAAATCACCGCATAAAATTATATGTTTACTACTAGAACTAACCCGCCTAAGGGCTTCTTCCAAAACATTTAAAAGGGTGTCATAACTAGCTGAAGGCGGTCTATAAGCACAAATAATAATATATTTGTCCAACTCCACACAAGAAAGTTCTATTGTACATTCAAGAGACAGCCTTACTATGTCTTTTTTCTCTCTTTGCATTTATAATCTCTGTTTATTAATATTAAGGACCCACCGTGGTCAGAATTTTGTCTTAGAAATGCACTTGCTAATATATATTTATCCGGGAAGTTTAGTTTAATTTCATGTTTAAAGAAGTGTTCTGTGACACAAAAAATGTCAACATTATTATGTTCCAAAAATAAACAGATTTCATTAAATTTGCTGGTGAAGCCCTGTATATTTTGATGTACAAGATTTATATAGGAAGGCTTCACCTCTGTCTTATTATCTAGTTTAAAACTAAGTTATTAGTACTGGTACTAATATCAGATGACTTCGTTATATTAGGTATAACGGGTCTATATATATTGTATGCTAACAGTTTAGCAATAGTCAGCTTATATCTATAGGGTAGGTACACAGTACCATTGTTATAAAAACAGTTGTCAATATATTTATTACAATCTAAAATATAAAGTTTTTTCAGATCCCACGTTAAATTATAAATGTGTGTATTTAATGAGTGTATGAACTTATTTCTGTAATTATTTTTTATATAGGGGAAAAGAACTAAAATTATTTGACCAATACCCACTCTCTCTATTTCTGACAAGATGTTTATACAGTTTAATATATCTACATGTGTGACATTTGTACTATTGCCTATAGCTAAAATAAGTGTGGTGTTGAAATCAAATTTGTCACACTTTAACTTGGACAATATTTGAGAAATATGTGATGAATGAGTCATTGCTATTACGTGTTTCGTTTCCATTGCTGCACATACAAGTGAAAAATATATATTGGAGCTGCAAAAACGGTAGCCTATAACGTCATGTAGATGTTTTACGAATATTGTAAATTTTATAAGGTGGTATACTTTTCTATGTGGGCCACTGTACTAGCCGCGCCCCGGGGTTACGCTCCCGTGGGAATTTCGGGATAAAAAGTACCCTATGTGGTATTTTTCTACCCGTATACCAAATTTCATCCAATCCGTCCAGTAGATTCTGAACGAACGAGAACAAACATCCTCACAAACACAGCCAAACTTTCGCATTTATAATATTAGTTTAAAGTAGTTGCTACAAACAAACAGAGATCAATAACAAAAATTACTACGAGCGAACACAGCATGCACATAATATGCATGAAGTGATGAATGAATGAATGATTTATTGACACACTTACATTTAATATAACAGTTGGCTCCACACTAGGCAACATGCCTGTCCTGTGGTAGACAAATACGATTTGACAAACGTAATTCAAAAGCCGACTTAAGGCCAGGTCCAACCCCACATTCGAAATAATTGTAATTTTTCATGAAGAAATTTACCTAATTAGAGTTTATTTACGAAGTGAAAAAATAATACAGAATATAGATTATGATCTCTTTTAAGGTTTTAATCGTGTACTTTTTAATAAAAATACATATTTTCGGCTTAATTAATTCATACAGGCCTCGAAAATTTAGAAAATATTTCAGCTGTCAAGTCATGAAACTTAAAATTTTCAGCGATAACATATTTATATAATTAGTTTATATATGCTATATTAAAGTCTTAATTGAGCACTTTTGTTTTAAAACTAATATTTTTAATGATATTTGAGAAAGAGTTGCTAAATCGGTACAAAATCAGTTCGATCCTGCCAACGAAAGTAGAACATTGTGTTGTGCAAAAAACTATCTTATTGCAACGCGCACACGGCGCGGTTAAGCGCATATGAATTTTGTTTTTTGCAGCTCAGGTTGGACCTGGTCTTAAGTTCTTTTCAGAAGCTCAATTAAAAGCTTGTATTCCCCTAGGAATCTTCTCTGCGAGATGGAGTGCCACGAGCACGCGTGGCCGTTCCTGGTGCCGGTCAACACGAAGCAGTTCCCGCAGTACAAGAAGGTCATCAAGTGTCCGATGGACCTGTCCACTATCAAGCGGAAACTGCAGGACACAATGTAAATATATACATTTTTTATTACAAATTGCTTTTGCTCATTTTTGTAATTATTTTGTTTCAACTTATAATTAGCCCTTTCATTTGATATATAACACAGTAAGGTTGGCAAAACTTTTTTTTTAATTCCTAATTTGTCCCCCGAAAATGACCCTTGTTTTTAAAAAAATATTTATTTACTTTGCACATCTGTGTTTGGGTCACAGGATAACGCCATCCTACCAAATTTCATCTGATTTGGTCCAGTTGATTCGGAGTAAATTGCTGTGACAGACGGACGGACGGACAGACAGACGCACGAGTGATCCTATTTTTTCATTTTTGTATGGAACCCTAAAAATAACAGTACCTACTAATAGAAATAATATTTTTCCCAGATACAAATGCAAAGAGGAATTTGCATCAGATGTGCGACTGGTGTTCGCCAACTGCGAAGTGTTCAACGACGACGACAGCCCGGTGGGCCGCGCCGGACACACCATGAGGCAGTTCTTCGAAGAGCGCTGGGCGCAAGTGTGAAGTGAATAGTGAACATTTTGGTGGAAATTGTGAACAATTTGGTGGAAATAGTGAACATTTTGGTGGAAATAGTGAACTATTTGGTGGAAATTAGACAAAACAGAACAGATTAGACAAAATCTCCAAACTTCAAGATACACACGCATCAGCTTATTAAGCTGCTAGTGTGTTCAAAATAAAATAAATAAATAGTGAACATTTTGGTGGAAATAGCTCAGACGAATGAAAAAAGAATAGACATGACATACTTACAAAGAAACATGCATACCTAAACCCGGCGCCGACAAAGGATTTGGCACAAAGATGGCGGCCTGCCCATACTAATAATAGTGACAAAACATGGAAACCGGCCGCATGACTACTGTTTTTATATATAATGTTTTGCCGGGTCTATTATTTTTTACTAAGTCTGTGGGAAATAGTGGTGGCAAATGAATAGTGAACATTTTGGTGGAAATAGTGGCAATAATCACTGGCAAATGAATAGTGAACATTTTGGTGGAAATAGTGGCAATAATCACGGATTCTTCTTATCAAGTGTGTTATTAGGTACTAACACTGGTGTCAGATTTTATTCAAGTCGCTTAAAGGCATCTGACATGACTTTTTTTACGACTACGGTCATCTAGACAGAGTGGCAGTAGCCGTAATAATAACGGATAAAGTGAGGATATTGGTGGAAATTGCGACGTTCAAATCAAAATTAATTTATTCAGACAACTAAGATCCGAAGACAGAGGTTTTGGTGGCATAACTCATTTTCAAAACAGTATAACAGACTGCCCTATAGGTCATATAGCCTATGATATGGTAAGGAATCTTATGATAATCTCACACATCCATATCTAGGTGCTTAGAAATTATGGTTAAATATAGAAAAACACTAAACATGAATTCTAAATACATAATACTTTATTTTCGGACAGTCTTGTAAAATTTGTGGATGTTAGTGAAAATAATGCCAAGATTGGTGGAACTAACGGTGAAATTGGTGTAAAGGTTAGAATTTTTGGTGGAAATGTTGGAAATTTGTTGAAAATAGCTACGTTGCCGGTGGAATGTGTTAGGATTTTTGTAAAATATTGAAATTTTTTTGTGGAAACATCGCTACGGATACGATAAAATGAGTATATTGTAACTTTGATGAATTGATGAAAATTTTTGTGGAGGCATTTAATGTTATCAATCGCCATTAGAAAACTTGGCAAGATTAAAATATTCATTAAATGTGGACTATAATAATAAGCAATAGCCACGGGACTCTATAATGCCTGCCCCACGGGAAACAGGCTAGATGTAAGGACAAATTGATTGAAAACTTCTTGATATGATCATTAATTCGACACCTGACTAGTCATTGATCTAAGAACTATGTTCATTTTATGATCGAGTAATTTAAACACAGCCTTTATCCTTTATGAGCAGGTTCAAATTAATCACTGCCTTGGAGACATGATAATTTATTGTATTAACATCAATGGTATACCTCATGCCCTTATTACAATGTTGTAAATAACATTTAGGGAAGAATAATATGACGCAGTAAGAATGTTAATAATGCTATAACTGGTACAGGTCAGCAAGTAAAAAAATGAGGATTTTGGATTTTTTAAGCCAGTGCAAAGGATTATAAGCTTTATTACTAGCCATGTTAAGTTGAATTTTGAACATACACTTTTGATGAACGGTCTTTAGCAGTATTTAACAACCGACTTCAAAAGGAGGTTCTATGTTCCACTATATATGTATATTTTTTTTCATATTACAAGACTATTTATTAAAAAAAAATAACAATTTGTGACCAAATATCTTTTGCCTGGCACACCTAGACTGAAGATTGAACAATGAAATAAAACTATCTCTTTCACGCAAACTGTATGTGAGCAAGATGTAGATATGTTGATTTGGTGTTGTGATACATTATACTAAGTAACTTGTTGTGAAAAAGTGCTTGATACTAGCATTTTACTTGGCTTATTCGAATTATGGCGAAATATCAGTGTCATAAAGTATTGTAAGAATTGCCCACTAACTGTTTTTTTTAACATGACACCCATTTACATAAAGTTTAAATGTTAACTTAAAAAAAATAAACAGACTATTTTGCTTTTTAACTTTTTAGTTGAACTCGACAAATATGTAACTTCTAATAATTTATAGTAGTTTAATAATCAAAATAGGCATTGTTCATTCCTTATTCAAAGTATTTTAAAACATTCCAAATTTGGACTTTGGCCTTCCTGGCCGACACGTCGGATATGAAAAAAAATGTAAAGATCGAATCTCATTTTTTGGGCATCTTTGTATGAAAATGTGAGCGCACACAAGAGGACATGTTAACGTTAGGCTGTATATAATTAGTTCTTAGTACAGTTTAAAAGTATTAGGATCTATTCTAAGCATAGAAATAGTAGATATATGTCGTTTTCGAATATTATTTTTATAATGATTTGCGTGTAGCAACGAAGCAGTATTTTTAAATTAAAAAATAACGATCGATTTCTCTTCGCGTTTATTTAAAATTCGAATTTGGTGGCCAGTTCTTAGTCGGTATTGTACATTTAATTGGGTGTGTAAAGAAAAATAGTATATTAAAAAATCTTTAGACGCGATCTTGGTAGTTATTATTAGTGAGAGGTAGGCAGGCCTTTTTGGACTATCGCCGTCCAAATGGGCCTTAGAATTACGACCACGGTACTATACTGTGACTAACTGTAACTTGTGTAGGCTTCTCTCGACTCCGTTCAGAAAGGAACAATTTCCTGTATATTTCTTTATACCATGTTGGTATATACCCCAAATTGTTTTGACCCCTTTGGGAAACGCCTATCCATCTGTGTATTTTAAATATATAATATTAAATAATATTATTAGGCTCTTGCTAGTAAAAGGACAGAATATTTGTATAAATTTATAAGTATTTACAGTATAATTTGTGTAAGTTTTTAAAGTAGGACGGCGATTACATCACAGTAACACAGTTTTGGCATATGTGGCATTACTTTCATGCGAGTAGTTTTCATAATTTTAGACAATACAAAAATTTCCAAAAAAATATTTTTGTTTTCTATTATTCTTTTTAGGTGTCCCTCTATCCATTTTAGTCAAAAATACTAAATGTACAGACAATTTATTTTTACTGTTTTATTATATGTACAGATAACTTATAAATACGAGTAGTTTTCATAATTTTAGACAATACACCTAGATACAGTGAAAACTAACAGTTTCGCTTATAATGCCAAGCCAACTCGTACTTTTACGTCATTGGCAAGCCCCCCCCCCCCCCCAACATGCATAGTCCGCCACTGCCCCAGAATAAAATCCAGGAACAGAAGCCTCCTCCGCAACTTAATGGTATTCCCTCTCTACCTGCTACTTAGATGTCCTAGATTTGATTCCCGCTGCGGGCTTTTTTTTAATAGCCTGTAGTTGTGTCCCACTTCTTCTTTGCGTGTCGATGCCATTCTAACGATTCAAATTGTACCCGAATAGTGTCCCACTGATGGATGTAAAGATTTATAAGGCAAAATGTGTTTGGCCAATTTTTTTTTCTTTCTTAAATAGGCTGGCCAAGAAAGACTACTCCATCCACCGAAAGGAGCGTAACTCTTACAATATTCCATTGATAATCTATAGGAATAAAATGCATGTGACTATATTAAAAAGTAATTATGCGCTCCAAGTTCGTACGCTTATGATTTTAGAATAACGTGATTTATTTATTTACGTGTACTTTTGTTAGCAAGAGCCGCTTACGAGATGTCATGACTTAGTCGACATAGTTTTTGAAAATTGTAAATTATGAATGGTTGCGAATGTGTTATTTTATATTTGCCTGGACTAAAATTTTTTTTTTAACTCGAAAATAATTTTGTCCAAAATCCTAGAGATGAATAATTTTACTGAAATCAAAGCTGAATATTTTTTTTAATATGTGAAAAGGGTTAAATGTTTGGCACAAATATGAAAATAAATTTTAATTTTCTAATAAATGTGTTGTTAATATTATTGCAGGTGGGATACTTTTATATTTCTTATGTATATTTTGTTAATAAAATTAATCAGTTTTTAGCAGATTGTGAACATTTATGGAAATGAAAATTCGAAATGTCTTAAACTCGAAATATTTTATTCCAATTTGTCTCAAAAAATCTTAAATTCGAATTTCGAACAAATGTGACTTGTATGCTTTTATTTTATTTTTTTATAATTTAAGTAAATATTTTAAATAATAAATAAAACTTTATCTGTTGCAGTCTTGCAATAATATTAACAACATATTTGTCTCATTATGGCTGTACAGTGTTGATTGTAAGTCATTTTAAATTGTATAATTTTTCGCTATTTATTTTTGATGTTTTGCATAGTTTGCGTACTTATACATCTTTTAGTGCTTAACACATTGTTGTTTTGTTATACTGGATTTATTATTATATTTTATTTTATAACTAGGTACCAATGATGGAAAAAAACAAGCTAAAGTGGCATCAGTTTTTGTCATGAAGCTAAGTTGCTGCTAAAGTGATATCAAAAATTTGAATAACAATTTTATACACCTGTCGGCTTTGTGAAATAATATATAATAATTCAACAATGTGCTGAGTCATATACATATTTGTATTTCACAAAAGTATTAATACTTTCATCTTTTTACTATAGACAGTTTTTTTATTTTTAAATTAAATTATTGTGTATCTAGTTTTTTAATCTACTTAATCCATTGCCAAGTCGTTTGAGCATATACTGCCAGTGTGTACGGAAAAGGCGGGAAAGTGATACGTCCGCGAAAGCGATGTACTGAAAGTTTGTGTTGTGTGCATCGGTTGATTTTAACTATAAATGGATATATAAATTATATATACGAATAAATAAATAATTTTTGAAGCACTTCCATCTTGTTTTATTTTTTAGTATACTTACCTACTACAGTAAATGGTTGCCGCCAACAGCCATCTTTAAAAATGTCAGCAAGAAGAGACGTAGAAAATTGGGTAAACAAATATTAAGTGTAATGTAATTTAGTGCCTATCTATTTTCAGCCTATATTAGCCCACTGCTGGACATAGGCCTCCCTTTTTTGACGCCACTTACAACGGTCCTGTGCCAGTCTCATCCATCGCTTTCCCGTAACGCAGATATAGTAATTTAGTACCTACTATTACTTATTCTGTGGCACCTGTGGTAATACGTACTTAAAATATAAACTTCGAATTTGTGAACTGAGATTTATTTATAAATAAATTAGCTTCGCATCTTCGTCCGCGTAAATTATTTACTCCTTTATTCACTTCCTCATGCCCCACCCCGTCCATTGGTGAAAACCGCATAAAAATCCATTCAATAGTTGTTGAGATTATCGCTAACAAACAGAACTCCTTTATAACTTTAGCGAGGGACTATAAAATGTATGTAACTAAGGGTCTCGTCTCAGTTATAGTTACTTTCTTTTGCACGCGGCTTCGCCCGCGTGAATTTCCCACGGGAACTGCTTTTTCCAGGAATGAGAGGTACCATATGTCCTCTGTACTTCTATGTGTAGGTATGCAAAATTTCAGGAAGATTGATGTGAAGAGGTACAGATATAGGGTAGGTGTTACTTAACACCTACATACCTGTAATCGCCGGGCGATATCAGGAGCAGTGTTGCTATATGCAATTTTTTAAAATCCGTAAGGTTTAAGTTTATTACCGTACGGAAATTTCAAATCCGGAGACCCGAATGCAAGTTTTCATACAAAATGTTGAGTGGGCAAACACGTGTCTTACATTTTCCGCCCGGAAAACAAAACGGACGTGTTCGCATTCGGGACTGCTGTCACCGTGGCCTGGGTTCCAGGCCACAAAGGCATAACCGGCAACGAGAGAGCAGACGAACTTACTAGGAAAGGAACAGATGAAACTTTCATGGGACCTGAACCCAGACTTCCCATAGCTTATGGGATAACGAAAGACATAATCAAGCATAGAATGAAAAAAATAGAGTCTAATAGAAGATGGAGAAGAATTAGAGGTCTAAGACAAATCAAAATCTTCATCAAAGCAGCAGAAGAAATCAACACCTGCTTAAATTGAGCAAGAATAACATTAAAATCATCATAGGAATCCTCACAGGACACTGTCAAGTCAAGAATAGATACTTAACTGACAGTGATTAAGCAAAGGGATGATCCTATTTGTCCCAGCTGCCTGGAAGAAGAGGAAACTAGCAGAATGTTCCTCATTCGCTGCTGCGAAGAGATAAGTAATGGGCTCAGACTATCTGATCATTTTCAGAATATCTGAAAATTATCTGAGCGACATTACAATATTACAAATTAAAATTCTGCAAAGTAACAGATAACCCCAAACGGGTTTCGGGGAATTGGGTGAAATGGTCCCAGCATGAGTGGACTGATCACCCGTCTAGTCGATGGCGTCCCCAAAAAGTAAATAATGATAATAAAATGCATTTGGGACTCCGAATCTAACTATTCAGAACCAAAAAAACTGACGTGTTTGTGTGCGGCCGGCTATAAGGGCCGTCAGTACTCAGTAGTCTTTATATGTCAATGTCAAATTATCATCCTTTGATTGATTGAATTTTATTTTGAATTGAAACCTTGACTTGAATTGTAACTGCTGCTCTCAAAGAGTATATAATCACTACGTTTTAGCTGCTCTCTTGGAGTTATATAATCTACTTATATAAGGTACGTCTCTTCGTGGTCTATTCTCTTCCCCTCGTGTTGTGTGCTTCCTCGCCTCGCAACCAAAAAATCAACTATGTTCAAGTTCAACCGAGTTCAACACGCAACAACAAACAAAGAAGAAAGTGTTGATGACGACGTTACGATTAATAGGTACATACTTGAAATCTTTACTTTGTTCATCGAGATATTATGTACTACGTAGTAGAGTTGTATTTCGATGACTTTGTTGTATTTTGTTCCTTAATTCGATCATCACTCACACACACACTCTTTTTTTATACGTCCATGCACACACAGCGTAAGTTTTGTTTCAGGCTTCGCTCTTGAAAGATTTTGCATAGAAAATACCTACCCTTTGTACCAAGTTTAAAACTTAATTGTATGAAAACCTGGGTGTTACTGGACGGTGGACCTCATAACCGTTTATGATAGGTAGGTACTTACCGTAGAGCAACACAGACTGCCACTTGGCGCGCGGAACACACTTTATTGCTGCAACAAATTGCGTCGCAAATAATCGTAAAACACCTAGAGCTAGAGTAGACAATTCAATTTTACATGGTTGTGGCCAAACCAGCTCGAAAGTGAAAAGGATCAAGATTGTATGATCATAAAATCAAGCAATAAAGCAGAGAACTTTTAAAAGGCCTATTGATTATAACAACAAAAAATCTAATTACAACTTTTGTATTGAACGGGTTGGTGTTAATTAAACAGCATTCAAATAATTTTATAATTTAATTTTAAACACTTAATATAATTTTACTTCACTTAATTTAATTCCACAAAAATATATAATTTTATGCATTCTCTTCTTGCTGTTGTTTTGCCAGTGCCCGCTTCATCTTCATGCGGCGATGGCTACGTTTCCTATTCGCCGGGATGCTGCCTAACAGTTTGCCAGATTTCTGAAGGGCTATCATCTTTGCAGACTTACTCTGTAAACAATCAAAATAATTAACAGTTTAAATATTAATTACATTTCTAAATGCTATCAGATCCACAGCCATATATACCTATACTTGGTAGTAGTATTCGGTAAACCAGGATTTCTGTTAACTGTTTTAATTAGTAACAGTTACAGAGGATAACCATTTAAAACTGTAAACTTTTATGAATGGATAATCCATTCCTTGGACTAGTTACAATAATATCTATATCCCTAATCATTACATCTTAATTTTTATATACCTTAGCATCGCCCTTAGTTATTTTCCCGTTTTTCTGTACTGTGTATAGCACATTAATCCTTCTGTTTCCCAACATGGAGTGATGTTTCGATAATGCCAACTGAAATTGAATAAATCATTAGTATGAGTATGCATGGTAAAAAATACAATAACGAGGCTACAAAAGCTGCTTGATGCTTTTGCATCAACATATTGATATGTCTGTTAGTTCCTGTCGTTTTCTGTCTTACGAATGAATTTTATAATATTATGTTACAGCAGCGGTGGGACACTTTAGGCTAATTAAAGTAAAATGTTACAGCAAGATGCCGTGGACACACCGTGACTTCGCTCGAATGCACTATCTCTACGGGCTGAACGAAGGAGATGCTAAAGCCGCAGCTGCAGCTTTCCGCGCCGAATACATGCGCAAAATAGAGAACATGGAACCACCGGAACCAGGAGGTTCTAATGATGAAAACCTCATTTTCCCCACTGGAATTGACATTGTAAGGATCCACAAAATGTACGAAAGGGGAGAACTACCAAATGAGAACACTATTACTGGTAAAAGGTTGGAAGGTGAGACGATCTTATTTACACATCATGAAGAAATGAAGAGGAGAATCTACCCTGAATACAAGCCAGATAGACTAGAAGCATGCAAGGCATTACTGAAGAAATGCGAAGATGAAACCTTTTATGATAATGTGCTATGGACAGGAACAGCAGAGATAGGCAGCGACCTTTTCTCTGCTCTAGGCTATGAGAGATTATACCAAAGTGATTATAATGATGGCGAAGATGTTTTTTTCATTGCATGGATTGGGTTGTTGGCTGGTGAAGTTATAGGTCCTTTTGAGTTGCCCGATAATGTTACAGATGAGGTTTATGCAAAGTTTTTGAAAGAAGATCTTCCTGGACTATTAGAAGACGTCCCATTGAATATAAGGGAGAAAATGTGGATTCATGTTGAAGATAAATATGTGGGTGATTGTGTCAAAAAATTTCTCAATGAGAACTATGAGGGCAGGTGGATTGGTCCCAACGGTCCAATCATTTGGCCTATTTTTGGCTGGGAATTGAATCCCATAAGTAACTTGTGGGGCATTATCATGCCACATGTATACAAGGATAAGTGTGATACCAAAGAAGAAATAATGGAGAGGGTAATAATTGGATGCGATGAATACGAAGTATATGGACGGGGTACAGAGAGTGACATTGTTGCAAATGCAAAGGACAGAAAATTAGAATTCTTAAAAAAGTGGCAGTTTTGCGTTAAGGAGAAAGGTGGAGAGGTTCCCGATACCTGGTATTTTTATTGTGACTGACGCCCTCCAGCGCCCCGCCGACCCCCGGTAGCGCTCAAGTGCGTTACTATCGCCTCTTAATTTTACCAGAAGACAAAATAAGATGATCAAATACCGTGACAGTCCTAGTCCTACCCACCTAAATCATAAGCAATTATGTTGTTACGTAAAAATAATTACCCCTTAAGCTAAGAATGACAACTTCCTAAAACGAACAGCGGTTGGACCACAAATCGCGCCGGTCGGCATCTTGCTGTTATATTATATTGCAAAATTCATTCGCAAGACAGGCACAAACATGTTGATGTGAAAGCTTTTCCTTTTGCTGCCCCGTTATTATAAAATGAGCAAAGTATAACCTTATAAATATAATGTTACAGCAAGATGCCGTGGACACACCGCGACTTCGCTCGAATGCATTACCTCTACTGGATGAACGAAGGAGATGCTAAAGCCACAGCTGCAGCTTTCCGCGCCGAATACATGCGCAAAACAGAGTACATGGACCCACCGGAACCAGGAGGTTCTAATGATGAAAACCTCATTTTCCCCACTGGAGTAGACATTGTAAGGATCCACAAAATGTACGAAAGGGGAGAACTGCCAAATGAGAACACTATTACTGGTAAAAGGTTGGAAGGTGAGACGATCTTATTTACACATCATGAAGAAATGAAGAGGAGAATCTACCCTGAATACAAGCCAGATAGACTAGAAGCATGCAAGGCGTTACTGAAGAAATGCGAAGATGAAACCTTCTTTGATAATGTGCTATGGACTGGAACAGCAGAGATTGGCAGTGAACTTTTCTGTGCTATAGGTTATGAGAGATTATACCAAAGTGGTTATAATGATGGCGAAGATGACTACTTCGTTGGATGGATTGGAATGTTGGCCGGTGAAGTCATAGGTCCTTTCAAGTTTCCTGGTGAAGTTACGGGTGAGGTTTATGCAAAGTTTTTGAAAGACGACCTTTCTGGGCTATTGGTGGATGTCCCATTGGATATGAGGAAGAAAATTTGGATTCAAATTGAAAGAAAATATGTGGGCGATTGTGTCGAAAAAGTTCTCAATGAGAACTATGAGGGCAGGTGGATTGGTCTTAATGGTCTAATCATTTGGCCTATTTTGGGTCAAAGTCAAATATTTTTATTCATGTAGGCTTAAAAATAGCACTTATAAATCGTCACTTTCTTGTTTTTTAGTTAGTTGACGTCAAAAAAATTACTTAAAGCTAAGTTTACCACCGCCTCCAAAGCGCAAGTGGAGAAGAGGCGGCGCAACAAACTCCACTGCTGCATTTTCTCCAAAGACGTCACTTTACAACATATGTCTTACAATTAAATAACTGTATATGTGGACGAATATACATTGAATATATATATATATATTAAATGTCAAATTTATAACTGGGTTGGGACTTGAACCCTTTAAGTAACATATGGGAATTTGTTATGGAAAATGTATACAAGGATAAGAGTGACAGCAAAGAAGCAATTATGAAGAGGGTAGTAGAAGGATGCGATAAATTTAAGGTATATGTACGAGATAAAGAGGGCAAGATTTTCGCAAATACAAAAAAAAATTGGCAGATTTGCGTTAAGGAGAAAGGTGGAGAGGTTCCTGATAACTGGTAATTGCATTTGTATTAATGAAAAATAAATTCGTGACCTATGTGTAATTATCAATTGTTTAATTTCAATGACCCAAACATATTCAAACAGTGCCCAAACTAACTGGTATAAGAAAAGATTGTGCAAAGTTTGAACAGGAAATCTTTTCCGGTTCGTCACACAACAATCGTCAATGTTTATACATTCTACAGTGACGAAAGGTAGTTTCTCTCACTGATATCACTCTTAAAATGTATTACAATTACATGAAAATAGTTGAATACGAATGTGAAGTCATTATTATTGTGGTGTCACTAGGCGTTATTCTCCGAGGACGTAACACGAAGTATAATAAATTATAGAGTTACTAGCTTTTGCCAGCGGCTTCGCCCGCGTGAATTTTCCACGGGAACAGTGCTTTTCCCGGGATGAAAGGTACCCTATGTCCTTCTCTGCACTTCTATGTGTATGTAAAATTTCATGAAGATTGGTTCAGTAGTTAGAGCGTGAATAGGTAACAAACAAACAAATAAATAAACAAACAAACAAACTCACTTTCGCATTTATAATATTAGTTAGGATTTTGTTTCGGACTCATCAAGCCCATTGAAACTGTTTATATTAACTATGTTTTATTAAAATATAAATACCTCATAAGTTGGTTCATTAGTTAGTTCCACATAGGCAATGGCGCTCTTGCTATCCTCCTTGGGTTTAGGAATGCGGACATTCATTACTTGGTCACCGAGCTCCCAGAAATGGTTCAATATCTGAAAAAAGAAGCAGCGTAATGACTACTGGATGGTTGCTACACCAAAATATAAATCGTGTATTTATGATTTACTAGCTTTTGCCCGCGGCTTCGCCCGCGTGAACTGCTTTTTTCCGGGATAAAAGGTACCCTATGTCCTTCTCAGTATTTCTATGTGTATGCGAACAGAGTTTCGTTTAGTAACAGTGTTACTCAACGGGAATACAGAGTGCCGATGAGTAAGAGTGTGACTCATTGGGAAAAACATCAGTTGCAATGACTAATACTGTGACTCATCGATACTTTTTTTCCCTTTGAGTCTCAGTGTTACTAATCTTTGTATGACTCATCGGGAACAAATGGAAATTCGTTTCAGGAAGATTGGTTCAGTAGATAAAGCGTGAAAAGGTAACAAACTCACTTTCGCATTTATAATATTAGTTAGACGTTAAGGGGGAGTAGGGGGTCGACGAAGTGTGCCATAGTGTGACAATGGGGAGGCAGGGGTCCTGAAATTGTGACGTCACGCTTTGAAATCGAATGTGACGTACTTTATAAATGGAAGGTGTGAATTCTTGCAAGGAAGGAGTGAATTGTAAAATAAATTACGAGATGAACAATTTCCAAAATTCCAATAATAAAAAAGTGTACCTTTTCTTTATCAACATTTAATGGTAGATTCCCAAGGAATACTACATATCTCTTTTTTCCTTTGTCTTTCTTTTCTACTGGTTTCTTTTCTTTTTTGACATCACCTGTGTTATTTTCCATTTTTGTAGGCGATTTCTTTCTTTCAGTTTTTTTATCTATCACTTCTGCTGTAGGATTTTCGCCTTTCAAAGCTGTAGTCAACATGTTGTATAAAATTCTTATTTTTCTAAGGTCCGTGTCCGTTAGATTTGAAGAAGCCTTCAGGATACATTGTATTCTATTATATATTACGTCAGGAAGTATAATTTCTGATGTGCCTTTCAGTCTGTCTTTTAATTGTAGACGCAGTCGTCCTGAAAAGTTGTAAAAATAAAAAATAACACCTGATGTACAGCCAATGCCATGCCATGCCATGGTATTTGTCGGATAGAACAGTATAATACAGACACAGATGTATCTAATTTTAAACCTAATCACATTGTCTTAAGGTCCGATGTGTTTCTGTATCAATGCATGTGAGCTGAGCATAGGTTGACACCTTTGCATGCTTTAGCCAGCTACAATATTTGTTGCTCATGGATTTTTTAGTAGGTCGTGTCGTATAGAGGTCAAATCAATGGCAGAAGACAGGCATACATGGAAATTACTACGGACAACTTAAATTTGATGATGGGTATTTTTTGTGACTAGCCACGCATCGGGGCTTCACTTCCGTGGGAAATTCGGGTGTGCTAATCCTGGTATTTTACTACACGCATACCAAATTGCATCAAAATCCATCCAGTAAATTTTGCGTGATTGAGTAACCAAAAATACTCACATCCAAACTTTCGCATTTATAATATTAGCAGGTTTGATTGAACTTAGACTGTGTCACTACTTTTTCTTACCATAGAAGGATAGTGTTACCTTTCTGGTTATTGTTCATGGGAACATCCAGGAACCTTTTTACGAGCTGCTCATCCTTTAGCACAGGGAACCGAGCGCCGATGTCATCGTCCACAACCAAATCAACCTTGTTCTCTGAAAAGAGAGTATAATTTCATTCAAAACAAGCGCCCCGGCCGGCCCCAGGCCCCAGCTCCGATCGGGAAGTCCATACATAAATTTTAGCCTATGTCACTCAGATATAATGTATCAAGATAGAAAATGATCTTTTCCAGATTGACCTGTATCTTGGATATTATCTATATTATGTACTAGCTGTGCCTCGGAGCTTCGCTTCCGTGGGAATTTATAAAAAGTACCCTGTGTGCTATTCCCGGTATTTTTCTACCTGTGTACAAAATTTCATTGAAATATGTCTAGTAGATTTTGCGTGATTGAGTAACAAACATCCTCACAAATTCACATCTAAACTTTCGCATTTATAATATTGATGATTTGTCATAAAATATAATATCATTGAGTGAGTATCCCATAACACAAGTTTCAAACTTATATTGGAGCTAATTCAATCTGTGTGATTTGTCCATATATTTTTATTAATTTTACCCTAGCAGTGAGCAGAGACTCCATTCTTCAGACATTATTGTGCTCTGGTGGACAGTCCCAGTAGTTAAACAATACTTTAACAAACAACTTTACCTGTTTCTTTGACAGTAGGTTTCACATCACCATCTGCCTTGCCTTTGGTTTTAGAAACACCAACTTTTTTCTTTCTAGGTCTTTTTTTCTTAACCAGAGATGAACTTGTTGGCATGTTCTGCACTTTTACATTGTCGGCACTGTGAGTAAAGAAATCTGTTAGAAGTGTGATTAGCACAGATGGAGGACAAAATATGATGATTTTCATGGAGACATAACCACGTTTGAAAAAAAAAAACTGCCAAAACTATATAACAGTAAGGTTTTCTGTCTAATAGACTTTATTATTTCCAAATTAAACTCATTCATAATACCCTTAGCATTGAAGAAAGAAAGAAATAAAAATTCTTTATTTAGACAAAAATAACAAAACTTATCCTAAATACAAAAACACATATTTGGATTGATGCAGGAGATGTCGGGGTGAACATGAAAAGTTAAAATCCCCTGCTCAGAAAACATCTGGCGATTTTGAGAATAAGTGGTCTAATATACTTAATTATATATTTAATACTATTTTGCTAGCTCAGTGACCCCAAAGTAGATCTTGGCCTCTGAAACGAGAGCGCCATCTGCGCCATTGTCTTCATAATAAACTAATTCATGCAGATATTGAAATAAAGGAGTATGGTCAATGCAGAGAAACCTAACCCCTCCGAGTAGGGTTCTGTGACTAGGCCCTATCTCACAGAATCCTATCTCAGGTCAGGTCTCTGCATCTGACTGTACAATATACTTTTATTACCTTGCAGCTTTCACCATGGTAAACTCTCAGAAACGAGGGTCTTCAAAAACGTGGGATTTTGAGGTTAGATTAAAATAAAGAATCAACAGGGTATGTACATATGTACTTAAATTAAGCTTACTAATTTAAAATTGCGGTTCAAGAAATAATTATTTGGATTTCTTTTTCAATATTTTTTTTTCCATTCCAATGAGTACTCCCACAGTTTTGTTTTAATTCTTGTTTACATACTCCAACAACTAAGTAAATGTGCAATAAAATTTAAAAGTACAATTAAATCTGTACCATATGTACTGGTTTAAACACAGGTTTAAATTTATTAAAACTTATAAATTTCTCTAATATTTTCAAAGAAAATTTTTAGTTTTTGTTTTGTTTTTGCACAAAATGTAGGTATTTTGTTTTTGTCAGCAATGTCAGTCTATGAGACAATGACGGCAGAATGACAGTGACAACTGACAGCTTTTTTCTATTAGGGCTTTTACACACCGCGACTTAGGGCAGTAATACCGCACCGCGCAGTGCGAACCGGCCCTTATTGCAGCGCGCGCGCTCATCACAGAAGTAAATTTTTTTTTTAAATATAAGCAGAAGGAACACAAATTTCACACACACACTGATGATATTTGACAATATTTGCATCCTGTTCATGATAAGGACTGTCACATAACTCTGTCCCTTTCCTTCCTTAGCATTGCAATATGTATTGCAACACGAACCACTACACTGAAAGATTTATCATCCAAGCCGGATTTTTCATGCGAAATGATCCTTAACTGTCATATTTGTTGTGTTGTCATAGTTGTCATAAATATTTAAAATTATTTTTTACTGTTTTGTGCTTTTAAACTCAATAGAAATGATAAAATGCAACGTGTACAATATGTGGAAGTGTTTCATAAAAAAATTTTCGTGGAATATCGTTCCTTCGGTAAGCAATACATGTTTTTTTGACGTGCCCAATGATAATATACAATTTCGTGTTATTTTTGAAACAATAACCATTATTAGACTTTTGAATGCTATTTATCAGCAATATCATTATTTATTTTATAAAGTAGTGTATTAATTATAACCATTTTATAAGAAATACTACAAGTAATTTAATAATTTCGTAAATAGCATAGATCATTTGACAGATCCAGTTTTGTTTACTATGGCTGGGCCGAATCAAGGCAAATATACGAATTTAGTACCTATTCTATAAAAATCTCAGGAATTCTTTCTTGAAGATTAAAATGCACATTTTATAAAAATACTGACAGTGAATTTTATTTCAGGACAAGGAAAATATGCCAGAAAATAATACCTCAAGAAAGAGAACTGTTATGGGGAGTATATCTCTTACGTACTACGAGTACCAGGACAGTGAATGGACGCCAGCAACCATTAACATCATTGCAATGTTTCATTGCACTTGATTTTTAATAATTTAAAATAAATTTTATTGATTTAATGACTAGTATTTTTTCTCAAAAGGGATAGAATTTCCCATCGTAAAAAGCCGATGCAGATCCGTCCGCATACCGCGCACGGCTTAAGATTCAGCGTCTCAAAATTTTTGGTTTTGCTACACTGTACCGAATATAATTAATTACCTTAGATCCGACCCTGTATTCTGTCGTTGTGTGAATAATAATCTTAGTGTGTGTTTTTGCCATGCAATTTCAAATGACATGTTCAGTCTGCTTACTATTATTATATGTCTGTGGCGCTCATTCATGTGCCGCCGAAAAAATTGGTTCCCCAATCAGTTTCTCGGGTTTTAGGAAAACCTGCAAAAAGTCGCAGTGTGTAGAGAGGGCTGCACCTCGGGCCCTCGGCTACATACATACACTTTTTCTTTTCTATTCGAGCTGTCACATGGACAAACTCCTGACGTTTGACATTTGATTGATATGACGATTTGACATTCATTTTGTTTGTTTGACGCGCTCGGTTCTCGCTTGTGTTTTCGTAAATTCCAATAATCATCGGATTTTCAAAGATATTAACACGCTAGTTACATTGTAGTCATTAGAACTACTTAAGTATAAAAATAAGTCATGGCTGATGTGTTAGACATTGAGAATTCAGAGGAGTTTGAAGTGGATGAGGACGGCGAACGTAAGTATTCATAATCCACCACAGTTACTCATATTTTTTAGCAGCATATTCACACGACAGCGTGATTACGTACTTGCATACTTTCTTTTCAATATTCAGGTTTAGATTCAGCAAAAGTTGTGCCCTATTTGCTATTTCAATTAGGTTTCAATAGGTACTATGGTTTATAGGTTAGGTTAACTGTCAATGTTATTATGAAAATGTATTCTACTTTAGCCCATTTTACTAGTTTACGATAAATTACCAACACTAGGAATCACTTTATTGAAACCTATTTGTGTTTTTAGAGGGAATCGCCAGATTGAAAGAAAAGGCGCGTAAACGTAAAGGTCGTGGTTTTGGCAACGAAAGTGGTGGCGGAGGAGCTACAGAAAGAGGCAACAGGGGAAGGTAAAGTTCTCTTTTCTATTTTGGGATATCTTTTCAGTACATAGTCAATGATTGTTGATATAGCTTCATGTATATTGTGACATGTTGGTCAGTAATTTTTAATGGGTATAATTTAAACGCTCACCAGAAATATTTTTTAAATCCTAAGTCTAAGTACCAAATAAATTAAATGACTCCAATAAAAATAAAATGCCTTTATAAAGAGGGTCCTAAAATATTCGACATTACAGTCCAAAATAAATAAACAGACATCAGAATAATTGCATACATTGTTCAAATATTCTCTTTGCTCCCTAAAATGGATAAATTATCACCAAATAATGTTATACATACATTTTAATATTATTACATAAAACCATACTACAAATTCGATTGACTGTTATTCAAAAGTAATTAACTGAACCCAGATTACTTTAATGTAACACCAACGGCGGATTCAGGATTTATTTCTGGGGGGGGGGGGGGCACAGGGACCGAGGCAGACTATGCATGCGTGCCCCCATGCCCCCCCCCTAAATCCGCTACTGTGTAAGACTAATATTACAACTGCTTTCCTTTATTCCTTCACCCCTCAACCCGCACAGCCGCCACAGGCAAGCGACGCACAGGCCGCCGGTCGCAACCCCGCGCTCCTCCCCTCCCAAGTCCCTGCCCAAGTAACACAATCACGTATAAAAACGGACTATTAGACATCTAATAGAATTTAATTTTATTGTCTACCTTAAGAGTAAAATATCTCCCAAGTAATGTTCAAGAACGCTTATAGACACAGTTTAGTAAAAGTGGGCACAACCTTATCCCTTTTCATAAGAATGAGTTATGAAAACATGAATAGATAAAGTTAAGAGTTGTAAATTTACAAATCGTCTGTAGGGATTTTTCTAGTATCTCACCAAACTTTTTATAGATCACAAGTTTTACTAGTAGGTATTTTATGGATAAAGTTGAAACCTTTAGAGAAGTCTTTACTCGTCAAGTTTTAAAACCAAAGTAACTCAAGACTAACAACTTTAAGTATTTGATTTGTAATAGACAACGACACATAATGGCGCAGAACTTACAAGAGTTATTTTAACTTATTATTGCATCATGGCGTAACATTACTTCTTATTTTTTTACATTACTTGTAAGGTAGTTAATAATGGGTAAAGAAGCAAATCTATGTGCGATTGAAATTCTATCATAAGATATTATGTAAAACTCTCTGAAAATAAAAACGCCCACTGTAAATGTAAGATTTAATATTATTTTATCAAATATGAATATTATTAGATACTAGCTGTCGCCCGCGGCTTCGCCCGCGTGAGTTTCGCTTAGATGAAAAATCTCTCTTGGAGCTTTTCATCAGATGTTCCAGATCTTCAATTTTTATACGTCAGCAGAAAATGCTCATCAGGTTGAACGATTTTTGCTAAGGCGCCATTTCCATATATGCTATAGTATAGCTGGTCTCTTGGAGCTTTTGATCAGATGTTCCAGATCTTCAATTTTTATACGTCGGCAGAAAATGCTCATCAGGTTGAACGATTTTTGTTAAGACATCATTTCCAATATGGAAATGATGCCTTAACAAAAATGCCTTAACAAGAAACAAAAAACTTATAGTTTAGCTGTTCCGTTATGGTTCTTCATCAGGTGTTCCAGTTTTCAAAATAAATTATAGCCTATATGTTGCCCAGGCTTAATAGCTATACAACAAAAAAAGTTTCATTCAAATCCGTCCAGTAGTTTTTGCGTGAAACGCGTACATACATACAGACAGACAGACAAGAAATTCCAAAAAAAATTTTTTGCTTTCTATTGTTCTACTTAGGTCTCCCTCTATCCATTTCAGTCAAAAATATTAAATGTACAGACAAAATATTTTTACTGTTTTATTATATGTATAGATAAGATTTTTTTTTAATTGCATTTTTAATGTGTAAAATACTCATTTTATATAAAATATAGTGATTTTAAACATACCTATTAAATGTTTATTAAGACATAATTTAATGATAAAACCATAAAAATAAGCATTAAAATATGTAACGAAAATCATTTGAAGTAATAATAGGCAATAAAAATGGCGTCAAGATAAAATTTTCTAGAAAATGATTTCTATAGAACTTGAACTTAATTAACAATACTTTACTTACTTTAACTTAATTTATATTATTATTTTAACTTAATGTTTTTAGTACCATTAAAATAAAACGATTATTTTCATATTACTTTGATTTTTTATTTCCCAGTAAAATTGACAGTGAAATATATATTTGCTATGTTATCATATTTTAACTAATTTCATTTAATAATAAAGAAGTGACATATGTTTGAGAACCGCATTATAAAATTTGCTATTTAAAAAAATATTCGATCGATCGTCTGCTTTTTTACATCAGAAAAAATTACCAAATTGAAACTCAAGACAAAAAATATTGGTATTATCTATTTGGTGACAATATGACATATTTGTTTAGAAATGCAATTAAAAGATATGCATATATTTTTAAGGCATTGAATAAAATATAAATGAATATCCTTTTTATAATATTTTAGGATACACCATTTGGTGATCATTTATCCGTTTTGGTGAGCGTTTCGAATTTTATTGGTAGTAAAAGTACTATATTTTTGGTAGGCGTTTAAACACAAGCCATTTTTAATGACACATATTTGTTTTTAAAATCCAGTGCCCAGTTGATTTTGACTAAATTGTTGGTTGAGCAAAGAATAATAAACGAAATTTTAATATAAATGGTATAGTGAAAAGAATGGTGCTCGCTCAGATCACACTCACAATTGCGTGTGTTTATCAAGTAATTGTCTTCCAGATATGACAGTCTAGCGCCAGAAGGAGATGGCAACACACCAGGCCCTCAGAGGTCTGTGGAGGGCTGGATATTGTTTGTGAGCAACGTGCATGAGGAGGCTCAAGAGGAAGACATACAGGTCAGATCTATTGATACTACTCTATTTATATCATTAAGTTAAAACTAATGACATTCTAATCCTAACTAATTTATTTGTTTGTTTGTAACCTCTTCACGCTTTATCTACTGAACCAATCTTTCTGAAATATCGCATACATTAGAAGCATTGAGAAGGATATAGGGTAACTTTTATCCTGGGAAAAAAACACTGTTTCCGTGGGAAATTTACGCAGACGAAGCTGCGGGCTAAAGCTAGTTCTGAATAAACATCCAACATTTAAATCCTAATGGGTCCGATACGTCGATAATTTCTGACATAATGCTTTGAGAGACCTGTTGAAATATTCAGAAAACCATTCTATATTATCATCATAGCTCCATAGAAAATAATACCGGGAAGGTGTTACATGTTACGCCAGTTGGACACACTAGCGTAAGGAGTCAAAAGAGATTTTTGACAGAGACAAGTCTTTCAATACATTGACTTGGGCACCACTTGTTGCCATTCATGTAGTTGGGTTTACTTTTTTTTTTAAATCCTTTTTTTTTTTGAGGCTTCAGTCTCGTGATGTGACCGCCTCATAGGTAGTTATTTGTAAATATGGGAATTTTTCCTGAAATAAATCAATTATTATATTATATTATGAGGAACTTCCGAGTTGACTTTGAGCCATTATAACTCTTCAGAACGAGTATATTGATTTGGCCTCCTGTGTGGTTTACTTCAAGCATGTTTATGTAATATTCCCTATTGAAAAACAACTAACTTCAGTTAAAAATAATTTTACTCATATGTTGGTTAAATAAAACCACTAAAACACTTTCTAAAAAATAGTAAATGGAACTATCATAACATTGAAAGTAGTTAATAAATTCAGTAAATAAAATAATTACTCGTTTCCAGAATCAATTCTCAGAGTTTGGCGAGATCAAGAACATCCACTTGAATCTGGACCGGCGCACCGGGTTCCTCAAAGGATACGCACTGGTTGAGTACGAGACATACAAACAAGCAGCTGTAAGCATTTCTTGCATACAATAAGTGTGGCTTCAGTTCCTATGACAATGCATATGATAAGATAGACCTGGTACTCCAGGATCAGCTCCCAACAAGAAAACTCCTCAAGAGGCGATGCTATTAGTGGCAAAAAATTCAAGTTATCTAAAAAACTCTTTAAATGCTCTAAGAAAAAACGTAATTGGAAAAATGTATACAAAGATTATTTTCAAAAAAGCCCTGACGTTGCAAGCGTCCACAGGCTGCGGTGACCGCTTTCCATCAAGTGGTTCTGCATGCCTGTTGGCCCACTCAATAGTATAAATAAATCTTGTAATTAATTTCCTATTTCAGAGTGCACGTGAAGCGTTAGATGGTGCAGACATCCCTCGGTCAAGCGATTATCAGTGGACTGGTGCTTCGTTAAGGGACCGACTAAAGGACACAAGAAGAGGCGGTAGACAATACTCTATCTTATGCAGTGTTACATATATATTGAATGTACTTTTACTTTCTGCAATACATGCCAGAATACTGGAAGGAAATAAAGCATCGGATTTTGGAAAGAGGTAATATTTGTAGTCATATTATTGCTATTACACAAATAATTATGTACTGTGCGTTTGAAACATAGACTTAGTAAAAAATAATACCTAGACCCGGCATAACAATCTATATCCAAACTGTAGTTATGCGGCCGGTTTCCATGTTTTGTCACTATTATTAGTATGGGCAGGCCGCCATCTTTGTGCCAAGTCCTTTGTCGGCGTCGTCAAAGTCAATTATTTTTAATTATATAGGCTTAAAAATAGCACTTATAAATCGTCACATTCTTGTTTTTTAGTTAGTTGACGTTATAAAATTACTGACGATCACACACTCACGGGCAGTTTGGCGCGATGCGCCGGGTTGGATTTATGGTAGTCACGGAAAATTTCGTGGCGCGTCGTCAGTTAAAACTCTGGAGTGATGATTGGACACTCACGATCAAATTTTGGAGTGACGCCATGTTTTATGTCTAGACCGACGCGATAAACTGATCGTCAATGGCTAGCTTAAGGTTACCGGTTCGGTTTAGGTATGCACGATTTTTTGTAGGTACATATGTCATGTCTATTCTTTTTTCATTCGTCTGAGGTTTGAAATAAGAATAGGTCGCAACAACTTCATTTTATTGTGTTCGATACTAACTTTTTACAATGAAGTTGTAAACCCATTGCATTGCAACGGTAGTGACAGAATGCATTCAAACCAACTGATTTATCTTTCGTAAAACCGATGCGATATTTTTCAAGGTATTTCTTTATATTGTAAATCAAATGTGCATTACTTATCACTGGGTACTTCTTTGGTCTTCAAGGTTCTGTCTACCCCGTGAAGGTAAAATGAATGTATGAATTTATAAATAACAATGTTAAGAAAAACTAATAAATAATTTAATTTATTTATAATATAAACATAAGTACATTGTATTGGTAACGACTTTGAATGAAGAGTACTCAGTTTTAGTGAATCGAAGAGATTTTATCACAAATGAGTGTTTTTGGTATTTGTAGCACTGTTGATCTAAAATATTATATCTAGCCTGTAATTTAATAATTATAAGCTTTTCTTCTAGAAATGTTTTTATTTTTTCCGTTTAGTAAAACACCACACTATATGTAGTGTTGTTGCATCGATACTATCGATAGTATTGCATAAATTAAATAGTATCGAAAAGCAATACTTTCGATACTATTGCGTGTCAAACACAGACGATATACTATCGACAGTGTCGATGCAACAACAATACCTCTGGGGGGATCTAGGGGCCGATTCTACTACGTCAGATTTCTATGGTTTATTACGATTTTCTTTGACTCCTTAGTTTTGGCACAGAATTAATATAAGTACTACGTACAGAAAGGAAGCTCCCTGCCTCTCCCGCAATATGGCGTACCCCGCACCTCTACCCCGTTCATTTGAATCGAGGGACACTATGAATCGGGGTTAGCAGCTGCGAAGCGTATCTCAAGCTACCTTCTTACGTTTCGATTTTGTAGATAGAGAGAAACATAGTTTCATTGAAATTAATTATGGTAAGGTACTGCGCAGTTAACCTTTGTTTATCTAGTACAAACCTAAGTTAAAGGACGTAAATTTTATAAATTTCCGAAGGTTGAATACAGGTAAGCAAAGTAATTAACAATATTTCACATCATTAGATATTCATTTTTTCGTTATATGCCATTTTTGTTAGTAAATGGGAGCAACATATGAGAATTAAATTTTATTTTCTTATGTCTTTGTCGTCGGCTTATCATCCTAATCTGCTTTTCTAAATAAATGTTGAGTATTATCCAGTAAGCAATAATGGAACGAACGGAGTTGTCACTTTCAACATACAACATTGTCGCGGCGTCTTTTTATACAATATAATTTTTATAAATTTTCTATGCTTGTATAGGGTATTTGACAAGGTGTAATTCTTCAACATATTATTGAATTTTTCGAATCATTCAACTAAAACAATAAAATGTTATATATATAGGTAATGATTTTCGTAAAATATGCCGCCGGTCGAAGGTCACACGCGTATCCTGCGCGCGCATGTCGACGGTCGTCGCTGGCGCCGCCACCGCCACGTCCGCCACTCGCTACTGTTGATTTGTTTACTAGTGAGCCGTGTTATGATGACAATAAAAAATAATTTGTTTTGTTTTAGTTTAATCATATTTAACACAAAGTTTGGCGCTAATATATAACCATAGTACAATAGTATATTCAATGCGATGTGTGTCTGTGAATGATAAATAAATACTTAATAATATGTGTACTTATAATAAATTAATTTTTAAGCCTCATAGTGATGTGGTTGTGACAGTTGCAGTGCCTATGTGGAAGTTTACTTGTATTTATGATGCAGGTATGTTAGGTAAGTCACAAAATATATAAGCAGGTACATAGATAAAACAATCTCAAATCTTACAGAATTGAAATATATAAGTGTTCATAATTAAACTATTCATAGCACGTAGTAACTATTTTATTAATCTGTGTCATACGTATATATAAATAATTTTGCTGTGGCGACCCTCGTTGTTTAACGCACACATTGACGTGTTCACGGATGACAGTTTCGTTTGTAGTAGTAGTAGGTATATTTGACGCCCCGTTTATATGAAGCTCCCGCCCTGTGGTTTTGGTAGAATCGAGTGGCCTGTTCACACAACTGCTCAAAAGCAAGCAGAATTTTAATTCACTTCTGTCTAATTTTTTTTTTAATTAATGTCTAATTTTTTTTTTTAAAGAGTGTTTTGATTTCTGTGCAAGTCTTTATTCACCATAATTCCTGATTAACTTCTCAAAAAAAAAAAATGTATTTCGGTATTTGCATAATACCGAAATATATTTTTTTAATTAAGAATGTTTTTTCACTTCTACTTGCGGCTAAAATGGGGATTTGGGATAACAAAAAATAAAAAATAAATTACCAAAAAACATTAATCAATATGAATCTACTTCATGGCGTGTATCATGTGCGCGACGGACCAATCCGGTTTGACATCTCGGAGATGTCCTCCCGACCAGACCCCGGCCGCGCCTTCACGACCCCGAGCTTGTAGCGCTGGAATGCCTTATAATTAAGGAACTAAGGAACTGAAATAGAGATCCAGGATAACAAAATAAAACATCAATTAATCAAAAAACCATGTATTAATTAATCTACTTCATGTGTATCATGTGTGCGACGGACCAATCCGGTTTGACCTCGGAGATGTCCTCGACCGCTGACCCCGGCCGCGCTCACAACCCCCGAGCTGGTAGGGCGCTGGAATGCCTTGTAATTAAGGAACTAAGGACTGAAATAGGGATCCAGGACAACAAAATAAAACATCAATTAACCAAAAAACCATTTATTAATTAATCTAATTCATGTGTATCATGTGTGCGACGGACCAATCCGCCAGTTTGACCTCGGAGATGTCCTCGACCGTGACCCCGGCCGCGCTCACAACCCCGAGCTAGTAGCGCTGGAATGCTGCCTTGTAATTAAGGAACTAAGGACTGAAATAGGGATCCAGGACAACAAAATAAAACATCAATTAACCAAAAAACCATGTGTAATTAATTAATCTACTTCATGTGTATCATGTGTGCGACGGACCAATCCGGTTTGACCTCGGAGATGTTTCCTTGACCGTGACCCCGGCCGCGCTCACAACCCCGAAGCTGGTAGCGCTGGAATGCCTTGTAATTAAGGAACTAAGGACTGAAATAGGGATCCAGGACAACAAAATAAAACATCAATTAACCAAAAAACCATGTATTAATTAATCTACTTCATGTGTATCATGTGTGCGACGGACCAATCCGGTTTGACCTCGAAGGAGATGTCCTCGACCGCGACCCCGGCCGCGCTCACGACCCCGAGCTGGTAGCGCTGGAATGCGCGTGCGTCGCGGTAGTACAGCACCTCCATGCACTTGCGCACTAGGGCCCTGCAACATTCATCAAGTTTGTAATGAACTAGCCGCTACCCGCTTCACTCCCATGGGAATTTCCCTCGGGAACAGTGCTTTTCCGGGATGAAAGGTACCCTATATCCTTCTCAGTACTTCAAACTATGTGTATGCGAAATTTCAGGAAGATTGGTTCAGTAAATAAAGCGTGAAGAGATAACAAACTCACTTACGTATTTATGATTTTAGTAGGGATAGCCCATAATACATAGTCCCACAGTGACTTCCTTTTGATTCTATATCCTTCTCAGTACTTCAAACTATTATTAAGGAAGATTAATGCAAAATTTAAGGAAGATTAAGTTCAGTAGATAAAACGTGAAGAGGTAACAAACAAACTCACTTTCGCGTTTATTAGTTAGGATTAGGATTTATTTCACAAGCTTATATCTATCATAACAGCTTCCACCAATGCAATAGAGAAGCAATTAAATTTAAAGGTAGCACATTACATACAAGGCTGTTCTTATGAACACGCTCAAAGAACATGAAAACAGATCTATTCTCTTGATAATCTGGTTGAGGTAACTAAGCCAACTAACAATGAACTATCGCGCCTTAGGGCATTGCTCCTGTGAGCATTTCGGGATAAAAAGTACCCTATGTGCTATTCCCTGTTTTTTCTACTCGTATACCAAATTTAATTGAAATCTGTCCAGTAGATTTTGCGTGATTGAGTAACAAACATCATCATATGTATACTAGCAAAATCTATAATGAAAAGATTTACATACTTGGCACTTTGTTCATCTAAGGGTCCTTTGGCATGAACATCTCTCAATAAGGGTGTGGCCATGTAAGCTCCAAGGCCAGTAGCTATAGTAGAGTCCTCATACGCTGTGCCAAGCTTATCTACTGCTCCCAGGAATGGCTCTCCGTCCTGAAAGAAAAAAATTGAATCTGATGGAAAAGCTCCTTTGATCCTAGAACACCAGTCCTAGATTGATAGGATTGCTGGAAACACTTGTGCAATATTTATGAATAAATAGCTTTTGCCTGCATGAATTTCCCACGGGAACAGTGCCGATTCCCGGGCTGAAAGGTACCCACTTTCGCATTTGTGCACAGTGACTTCCTTTTGCCATTATTTGACATAATGATCAAAGAAAATGATTTTCTGAACATTTCTTATTCAACAAAATACATAGCCCTATCATCATCTCGAATTGAAATGGCAAAAATTAGATTTTCTTTGACCAGTATTTGGCCACTATAGTCCCATGTAAATGCAGTTTCATAAAAAAATAGTAGAACCATGAAATATTGACCTGAATACCAGCTACCACGTAGTTGCTCCAGAGAGGGTCCATCTTGCTGCGTTTGTTGTATAACACCCGGGTTAACCAACAATGCAGAGAGCGAGGTTTGAGCTGCAGTCCATCGCCAATGCACTGCTCGTCAATACTGTAAAAGAAATAGTGTTTCTGTGTCTTTTCAACCTTGACATCAGCAAAATCATCTTTGGCTGAATGATGGAGCCATAAAATTAAAAAGTGAAGTGAAATAGTGTGTTTATTTTAATTTGATCTAACAATAGTAACTAGTTCAATAGTTCAGGTGGATTTTCTATGACAGAAATTCTGTAATAAAGCTAATTTTGTCACTTGGTATGATGATGAAGTCATTGTTTCCAAGTTAATTCTCAGTTCTTTACTCTTGAATTGTTAACTGTGTGGTTTTTAAGAACTTAAGGGCAACAAAATGGAGTTTAAAAATAGATAAAACTTACATTTTCTGTTCAATAATGTCCTTCAAATACTGATAATCTGCATAATCCCCACCAGAGCCCAGCAGGATCAGATCGTTCACTTTCAGCACGCGAGGGCAGTCCCTCGGAAACGTGCCAGCGAGCCGTAGGAGCCAAGAGTGTCTGCTGCAATCACTACACCCTTGTCAAACTTCAAGCCGATGACTGTTGTGGTGGTTGTGATTGGAGTTGCTGAACTGTAACGATATATGTGTTAGTTCATAGTTATGATAGCTACAAGTAAAAAATAAGTAGAGATTATTATGACAGTTGAATGATGACAACGGTTAGCTATTATATTTTTAGCTAACCGTTGTCATCATTCAATGCTACTGGCTATAGCCAGTAGCATTTATATGATTATATTCTGGACCGGTTTAATGACTAATAGAACTTACTGTGCTCTGAAATCCTGAACTGTGTGTTTTGCTGGGACCAAATTACTTGAGTTTCCAGGAAATTGTAAAAGGCGCCAGGAGAAGGCCCGTTGTGCCAAAGAGGGACAGAGCCTAGAGAGTCACCCATAAAAAAGCCATATTTTACGAGATAGTTTCTCTAAATTTAACTTGTAAATCAACAATCTTCAAAATTCTTCTTGCTTGAATGAGAATGGAATGACAAGCCGGAGTGAAACGAAAATGACAAACAATTTTTGTTGTCGTTTCGTTTTTCTTAACATGCCAAATGCCAAACGAAATATTAAACTTTCTATTTCGTTTACAAATGTATTTTAAAATAGAAATACTGGTGTAAATGGGGATACTGAAAATTATGATGTTTGGATAAAAGTTGTAGAACTTTAATTATTCTTATGTACCATTTAAGTACCTAAATTAGTACAATTTATTTTTACATTTCACAAAAAGCATGATGTGCGTAATGGAATGGTAATTCAACATTTCGTTCAAAAACAAGTACAATCTTAGAAACGCATCAACATGGAACCTACATCTATCGTATAAACAAGTTGTACAAGTCTTTAAAATCCGAATTTGTTTCACCCACAGGTTTCACCTTTTTCCAGTCTTCAAGTTACTTGCTCTGCTTCAAGCGACCCGTGGTTATGGTGTGGTGCCATGTCATTTCATTCATGTTTTTTTTTAATAGTTGTATGTAAATAAATGTTTGTATAGTAAACCCTAAACGAAATTCTGAACGAAATTTCCAGATTTTATCGCGGATTTGACATTGACGTTTGACGTTCTTTCGATTTCTTTTAAAAAGTTGACACAACAAAATGTCTAAGAGAGGTTCGTGAAATTACTAAATATCCGTTTTAATCATGTATTTTAGTGATTTATTTCGTTTTCCAATATGTGAGCTAGTAAATTATAGATCTACTCGACAAAAATTGATCAATATTTTTGTCGCTTTCGGCTACTTTGCATCCGCGGGTGTTTGGTGAAGATGAGTAAAGTGTGGTTTTTCTGTTTTAAGGACGTGGTGGTTCCGCGGGAGCAAAGTTCCGCATCTCGCTGGGTCTCCCAGTGGGAGCGGTGATCAACTGCGCAGACAACACAGGTAAATTTCGATTGTTTTTATAACATAACCTATAACTAATGTAATGAGGCTCAGGCCCTGAACAACGATGATGATTTCTTTGTTGGAACACACAGTGTGTTTTGAATCATGATGATTTCTTCCTTGGCTGTGTCTGACGTTGTTCACCATTAGTATTTTTGAGAATCTTGTTAGGCATATTCACAGAACTAACAATACATAACAACATAGCTCTTTTTACCTTTATTATGTACTTATACTTGAGTATAATTGAGCCAAATCTCAATATTGATTGAATAAATAAATGCACCTTTAAGCTACAATGCAGCACTATTCATAAAGAATTTATATAAAAATTGTAACACTGTTTTCAGGAGCAAAGAACTTATATGTCATTGCTGTGCAAGGTATCAAGGGTCGCCTCAACTTAATAGATTACCAGCAGCCGGATCCGGAGACATGATTGTTGCTACTGTCAAAAAAGGAAAACCTGAACTCAGGAAAAAGGTATAGTTTACATATTTTCATTCAATTCATCACTTGATTCCTGCCCCAATTTTTGCAAGTGGTGCCCCTTTTTCACATTCGGGAACAACCAGCAGGAAGCGAGGCCGAAGGCCGAAGTCTTCCTAGTGTTGGGCCTATATATATAAAGCTACAATACCACTCACTGACTCACTGACATAATTAGTTTGTTCTACGGAACTCACAACTGGGAAAAAGTAATGATGGGGAAGTGTGAAGGGGGGTGAGGAGGCACCGGGAAAAATACGAAAGTGGAACTTGGAGCAGTTCCGGACTGATAGGGGGTACTGCCCGCGGAAACCATAATAGATAAGTGGGGGGTGCTCGACCAAATGTCATAGAGGACCCTGGGCAACGACCACAGCCGGCGGTAGTCTATGGTTTTTTTTGACTTTTTTTTTTTTCTCCATACTAAATTTTGTTTTTTCATACAAACTTCATTTGGGATTTTTGGGGGAAAAAGGACTCGTAGACTTTTACCGTCATAGACATTTTTTTTTATGTTGAGACCGTGGGACCCCAAACTGACAGGTTTTTTTTTTTTTGAAATTTTTTTTCGACGAGTTTTGTATGGGCCAGCCAAGTCACCAGACGGGGGAGCCGAGGCCGAAGGCCCGAGGGCTCCGCAGCAGCGCTTTCGGAGGCCGAGGCTGCGGTTAAATCGAGGGGCTGGGGGGCAGGAGCGAGGCCGAAGGGCCGAGCCTCCTGCCCCCTCTGTGCCGCGCAAGCGAGGCCGGAGGCCGTAGCTTGCGCCTGCGAGGCCGCAGGCCGAGGGCTGCGTCCAGAGCGAAGGCCGAAGGCCGAGCTCCGTCTTGTGAGGCTACTGAGACAGAAGTACTGGGCGAGGCCGCAGGCCTGAGCCCCTCCCCCCTTCCCTTTTTTTTATAAAATAAGGGATGTGAGGCCGTGGAGAAAGCCGAACTGTTAATGGCGAGGCCGCAGGCCGAGCCCTTCCCCCTTCACTCATTTTTTATAAAAATGAGGATGTGAGGCCGTAGGCCGAGCTGGAGATGGCGAGGCCGCAGGCCGAGCCCTTCTCCCCTTCCCATTTTTTTATAAAAATGAGGAAGTGAGCCGCAGGCCGAGCCTCTTCCCCCTCTTCCACATTTTTCTATAAGAAAATTAGGATGTGAGGCCGAAGAACCCGAACTAAATAGCTGAGATGACCGTAGGCTTCGAGCCCTTCCTCCCCTTCCTTTTTTAAAAATAAAATAAGAGGATGTGAGGCCGCCGGCCGGAGTTCCCTTTTCCCAATTCCCATTTTTTTATAAAAATGTGTATGTGAAGGCCCGTAGGCCGAGACTAAATGGCTTGAGGCCGTAGGCCGAGCCCTTCCTCCCCTTCATTTAAAAAAAATAAAATAAGGGATGTGAGGCCAGCAGGCCGAGCCGCTTTCACCCCTTCCCTTTTTTTATTAAAATGGGGGTGTGAGGGCCGAAGAGCCGAACTAAAAATGGCGAGGCCGTATGCCGAGCCCACTTCGCCCCCTTCCTTTTTTTTGAAATAGAATTAAGGGATGTGAGGCCATAGGCCGAGCTAAGCGGCGAGGCTGCAGGCCGAGCCCTTCACACCTTCCCCATTTTTTTTTAAAATTAAAATGAGGGTGTGAGGCCGAAGGCCGAACTAAATAGCGAGGCTGTAAATGACCTTCAGCCCTTCGCCCCCTTTCCTTTTTTTGAAATAAAAAATAAGGGGATGTGAGGCCATAGGCCGAGCTGAAGTGGCGAGGCTGCAGGCCGAGCCCTTCCACACCTTCCCATTTTTTTTAAATTAAAATGGGGTGTTGCGTGAGGCCGAAGGCCAGGAACCCTTCGCCCCCTTCCTTTTTTTTTGAAATAAAATAAGGGATGAGAGGCCATAAATAGGCCGAGCTAAGCGGCGAGGCCGCAGGCCGAGCTACTTCACCCCTGCCCATTTTTTTTCAAGAATTAAAATGGGGGTGGAAGGCCGAAGGCCGAACTAAATCGGCGAGGCCGTAGGCCGAGCCCTTCCTCCCCTTCCTTTTTTTAAAAATAAAATAAAGGATGTGAGGCCGCAGGCCGAGCTGAGCGGCGAGGCCGAAGGGCCGAGCTCCGTCTCGGGGAGCAAAGAGCGGGAGCGAGCCATCCGTCTACATGGATGACCTCCTCATTGCATCTCGAACCCCCAGTTACCAGCCGTGGGGCCGAGGCCGAAGGCCGAGGCCGCCTTGGCCTGCGAGGCCAAAGGCCGAGCTACGTATATGAATCCGAGAGGCGAGCCGAGGCTGGAGGCCGAGCCCCTCCTCCAGCCGGGACAAGCGAGGCCGAGAAGGCCGAGGCAGCGTTGCGTTTTTTCATAGCAAAGAGCATAAGCCATAGCATAACCTTTCGGCTCTTCACCTAATCCCAACCGGACAACTTTTTTATGTAGATGACTTTTTTACTATTTCCCAAAAAAATTTCGTGCAATCGCAACTGCATTGCTTTGTGCTCCCTGCACAACACGCGAGGTGCTTGCACCTCGCGCAGCCAGTACATTTTAAACTAGTGAAGGTATATAATACTACATGCCTTATATACAAGTTTTAAGCAATTTTAAGTATTTTGTTTTACACCCGATACATGTATAAAACCCAAGTTAACATATGTTTTTGGTGTGAATGAGGGGTTAGCCTCATAGGATTGGCATGTTGTTTGATAATACATGATGTCTTACTAGCACCATGTGGTGTCAACTTGTAGTATCTCACCTTTAGAGGTTTCTTGTTGAGTGGAATCTGAATAGCAGACTAATAGTAACTCAAACTTCAGTTAAAATTGGAAAATGGTATCGAATAATCCTACTTTTGTTTGAGTTTGTCAGAGTATTGATTGCGATGATGATATGTCAAAGGTTTCAGCTAATATTTACTGAATTGTCATAACAATCTGTTGATACACTCCTTGGCTGACTGAGCAATCAATTGTAATCCTTTTATTATTAGAAAATATCAGCAACCTTCGATAAAGGTATCTTCTACTTATTTATAATTGTATCAGACTGTGCTGTATTTATTACCAGATTGAATTATAACCAGGGGCTATACTATACATCTGAATGATAGCCAATTTAGACCAAAGGTCGCAGTGGCTACACTGGCTTACCTTGAAGCGACTGACCCCTATACTCCCCTTGACTGCTGTTGTACTACTATTCTTCTCTATTATTGCACTTAAGATGTCCTTTTATTCTGGAGGAATACCTTTTTTATTTATTTTTTTGACTTATGTGTGTATGAAAAATTTCTATGGTTCTATTTATTTTATTTATTTTTATTTTATTCCACGGAAAACTTACAGTTTATAAAATACTATAAAACATTAACAATATATAAGGAAAAGCCAGCCATTTATATGTTTTCGCCAAATAGACACAAACCAAATTCCAAAGTTTCTTCAAACAAAAATAAACGCACATATTCGCATTAGCCAAAAGAATCACCACAAGTGTTAACAGGGAAAGGATAACTAAATATTTAAAATAAGTAAGAAATTTCTAATTTGGTGGATTGAAAAAAGAATTGGCTACAGCTCGCTTAATTGTTGATGCACTGGTAGCGAAAGCGTAGCGTCAAATGTCGGTAGTCATTCGAGAAAAACCCATTGTATTGCCTACTTGCTCACTTGCCAGATATAAGAATTCCTACGGTAATTACTGTGGACATAAGGGAACGTGAAAGGTTGGAAATTTCTTAATCGCCTATGAGGAACATTTAAAGTAATTTCTACCAAGTAAATAGGGAACAATCAATTTTGTTATTTAATAATTTATTCAAAGAAAACTATATCCAATGTATTTCTACGAGTTGCAAGCGTAAGAAAATGGGTATTTACATCTAGCTCTAGCTTCATAATCCACCACAATAAATTCACTTTCACATTCACCTATAACTACATTTTGTCCACAACGTCTATGCGGAAAATTACACAAATAAACTCCGTTTTTTCTTACTTGTCCTTTTATTTAAACAATGTTCACAGTAGTTTTTGTTGAAAATAAATCAAATATTAGTTCATTCTAAAGTAAAACAGTTTTTAACCAGAATAGTTATTTCCTAAAAAGTCTATTTTGATCAATATTATTGTAGAATCATAAAAAAGACATGGTAAGATTATTTTAGGAAAAAATTGAGTTTATTGAATATTTACAGATAACTCAGGTATAATGTATGTAACTCATAAACTTAGAAACTTTCTCTTAAAAAAAAATATTAGTATGACTCACTCTCAAATAAGATTAAAAACCACTGAATTTTTTCCCAACAGGTAATGCCAGCAGTGGTCATCAGGCAACGGAAACCGTTCAGAAGGCGGGACGGGGTGTTCATATACTTCGAGGACAACGCAGGCGTGATAGTGAACAATAAGGGAGAGATGAAGGGGTCCGCCATCACCGGCCCTGTGGCCAAGGAGTGCGCAGACCTGTGGCCCCGTATCGCGTCCAACGCGAGCTCGATCGCTTGAACTTAATATAAGGGTTAAGAAAATATTGTTTTTTTTTATTTTAATGTCTATGCTATTCACTTTACTCTTTAGTTTTATGGCTCCATCGTTCAGCCAAAGATGCTTTTGCCAATGTCCACACACATTAAAAAAAGGACAGTTTGACTAAGCCTAATAAGCTATTAAAATTAACGGTTAACGGTTGAGCTGTCGAAGCGACGCCCTATGCCCATGGCCTCGCGTCTTGTCAACTCTTGTCTGACAAAATATGCCTGACAGTTGGAGTGTTATTTATTTCACGTTCAATTTCAATTGTCACGTGCCAAAAGATCCTCGTTTTATATAGTTGCCGTCACGTAAATAGGCGCGTAAATAATAGAGTAGACTACAAGAAAAAAAAAAAAAAAAAAAAAAAAAAAAAAAAAATAGGCGCTGGCGGTTAAGCTGCGCAGTAGGCGATATATCGGTCTATGCGGTGAGCGGGGGTCGGGCTGGTCTCATCCGGTGCGCGCGATTGGTTCGTCAGTCGTACCTATGCGCAAGTTTCACCCCTTCTTCACCCTACCATCGACCTTTTTACGTGATGGGAAGTATACCACAACCTTCATAGGAACGTCTACCCTGGCACGATTCTAGGGACACGAAAAAAGTATCGATACTTTGTGGTATCGAGTACTTTTCCTTTCGATACCGATACTTTTGTACTCGATACTTTGTATTCGATACTTTTACTCAATGAGTACTTTTTCAGAGATATCGTATCGAATATTTTATTTATTTTTTATTTATTAGGTTCGCCAACTGGCTGTGCAACACAATATATGTAATGTAATGTGTTAGAATTATAAAAAAAAATCTTTGTTTAGAATTTAGGTAGCTACCTACCTGCACTATGTGTAGGTACATACATAATTGACTGTCTGCCGAAATTCTTATTGTAGTATTATATTCATAACGTACGTATAACTTTGTGGCTCTCAAGTTCAGAGTAGGTTGCAAACTTAGTAACGAGAGCAATTACAGCATTGTATCGATTCTGAACATTGTATTGATCGTATCGGTTCTTTTTTAAATATTACACACACTGCGCTGCGCAAGCATTTTGCAGCTAGGTGTGCGCTGACTCTTAGGCTCTCAAACCTAGGCGAATTCGCGATTCGCTCCCACCGAAATTTCGAGCGAGAGATACTTATCAACTGCTCTAAAGAATGAGTGTGACGTACATATACCTACGAATTCCGCGGTGCGGAATCAGTCGTCAATCTGTGGTTTATAATGTTGTTTGAAGAAATTTATGCTGATTTGTCATGTATATAATGTTTTTGTTTATTTAATTCAAATAAAAAAAAATATAAGAAAAAGTACTCGATACCCTAAGGTATCGATACTTTTGTTTCGATACTTTTACGAGTACGATACTTTTTTTTCGATACTACTCATGAGTAAAGTATCGATACTTTCTATTCGATATCGTGTCCCTACACGATTCAATGGTTCACCTGGGTGGAATACGAGGTGTACCACGGGAACTAAAAGTTCCAACTCATGGGAAAAATAAAACTTCGTGCGTATACGGCGTGTGACGACATCTACCGTGATGCAAGAACAATAGTAGTTCGCAATGTTAAGATAGATGGCGCGCGGAATAAATTACGTTTCCATCCACGTACAATTTGTATGGAAAAAGAAAAACCGTGGCAAAAACTAAATCTCGCTAACGGATATTCGGAGTTCATCAGACAACTCCCAGCCTTCCGGGTGCTTTCGGGAAGATCTTCCCCTGTTGTTTTTGTGGCATGTAAGAGGGCTCTCGATCCAGATACGCAGACCCATGATCATGAGAGAAAGTATAATTCTATCCAGAATCCCAAAATTCCCATGGGAGCAAAGCCGCGGATCAGCTTGACAAACACTTCTATGAAGTCTGAGTAAGTATTTAGCCGAATGAAGAACCCCTACTTGTACAAAATCAGAATATGGTAGGTAACAAGTCAAATCCATGGAAATAATACTTATTTTTTGGTCACATTAGATACTTTTCCAAATTTTGAAAACATATCTTCGCTCCCGTGGTAATTTTAAATTCCGAATAGCTCTTTATCTCTTACGGGGCAGACAGGGCCAAGAGTCGTTAGACGCGAAGGCCAGGACAGAAGGTTCCTAACCGATCGCCTATGTGGAGGCATCGATAAAATATTACAAGTAATACTTGTAATATTTTATCGATGGTGGAGGTAAGCCCTTTTCCTCGATTGGCTTTTACAATCTGCCCAGGAAGAGAAGCAACTGGCACATTCTATGTTTTTTCTTCGCTCCCAGGTACTAATGAAATAGATTAGGTTAAGTAATTAGCTCTGTGATATACCTAGTTCTTTAGTATTTGTAGATGTGAATTTTCTATAACAAAAAAAATGGCAGAAAGTAAAGACGAATTAAATATTAGGTGAGGTTCTGTACCTATTTAATTAGCATGATTCCGCTATTATGTTTATTACAGTTAAGTAAAATTACCTAGGTACTTATAAATTACTAGCTTTTACCTGCGGCTTCGCCTGTGTAAATTTCCCACGGGAACAGTGCTTTTTCCCGGGATGAAAGGTACCCTATGTCCTTCTCCGTACTTCCAGCTATGTGTATGCGAAATTTCAGGAAGATTGGTTCAGTAGATAAAGCATGAAGAGGTAACAAACCAACAAACAAACTCACTTTCGCATTTATAATATTAGTTAGGATTACCGTAGTAACTGTAAATTTAAAAATCCCGATAATGTTATCAAATTCCATAAAAAATGACAAAGACGCCACAAGGATTTAAAAGCTTGTTCCCAGATAAGATACACAAGCTTTCTTTCTGCATGCCAAAGCTGCAGTAAAAAGGCCGGAATCAGTGCAGCGAAGCGAAAAGTAACTGTGGAAAGTAATTTACATTACCTACCACCACCGACTACTTGCACAGAACCAGTGAGGCCGCAGTCGCGCAGCGGTCAAGGCTCCGCGACGGTCGACCGTTGCCTCGATACATTTTCAATTTAAAAAATAAAAAGCGCGCGTTTCCGCAAACGTCAAATCGACACAGATTAAACATAACCTATTTTTCTCTTAAAAATAGAGCATTGGAAGTTTCAGTCGAGAGTTCATCTCTAGTTTATCGTATTTTAGTTCGAGTAACTGTTAAATCCACAGTGTCGGATAATGAGTTCGCCGTGATTGTGAGCCGCCTTGGTGCCCGTTAAACAGGTGAATATAAAATTGATTTCAATGCACCGTTGTGTGTAATGACCCTTATTTGTTTTTGGTTGAATCCTAATTGGGGTCGTTATTTTTGAATGTTAACGCTTGCGAAATATTAATTAAGTTTTTTTCGAACAGTGATTTATCGAGCATTAATCTATCGATTTTAAATGACTTTCTAAATCATAATCATAAAGATTATTTACGTTTCTTTTTTTTATTGCAAATAGTTTTTCTATATCTGTCAGGCGAGACGACGCAGAAATAACGGCCCTACAATCATAGGTTGTTGCTCTTCCTACTGGCGTGTATGAGAAATAAAGGGTACTGTTTTGCCCTGGAAGTCTAGAATACAGTGTTCTCGCTAGATTTTTATTATGAGATCTGACAGAGCGATACTTATTAAATATGCCTTGTTTTGTTGACTGGTAGTTTATCCTCATTTCGTTCGGAATGGCTACCTATTTATTTATATTATACTAGAATGGGCCCGGGACTTTACTCCAGTGAGAATTTCGGGAAATCCTCTTAGTGCTCCCCTACACTACGGACCCACATGTCAAATTTTAGCTTTTTACGCCCAGTAGTTTTGGCTGTACATTGTCTTGTCTGTCAGTATCTAACGGAAGAAATTTATATATATCGATGAGAGCAGTAGGTCTCTTTAAGGTCTGCAAGGATTGATTCCTACCTTATAGATATTTACCTAAGCGAGCTAGGGGCATTGCTCCAAATTTCATCGAAATCTGGTATATTTTACGTGATTGAGTAACAAACAACGCACATCCAAACTTTCGTATTTATATTAGTCGTATTTATATTAGTTATCGCTGGGTACAAAAGCGAAATATAAATGCGAAAGTTTGGATGTTATAAAAAAACCTCGCTAATAGTTTTTTTTTTAATTCCTAGAGTTATAAAACATACAAGAGTCTATAATAGAGGCTTAAAATTTTAAACACTTAAGTAAAAATAGATTTTTATAAATAACCTATATTTCGGAGTTTTATAGCACCAGCTATGCATATTGTCTCAACACGGCATTCCACAGTAAGAACTTCCTTTTTATCTCGAAATTGTCATCTTTTAATCAAATAAGCGTCTCTAAGTAAAGTTACGACGTTAAGGTAAAAAAAAAAAACTGTTAACACGGACTCGTTCGAGTCTGAAATGTGGGTCAGTGAAATGAACGCCGAATTGTAATTTGTCGTTTGTTTCATACCGTTTGAATTATACTATACTTAGCTGTTAAAGACATTTTGATGAGGGGAAAACTTCAAACTTCAGGTTTCATTATGGAGAACTAATTTTTTTTATGAAACATGAAAAGATTGCTAGACAATAAAATTAAATAGCTAGTCACTTGTTTTGTAGGAATTTGGCCGTTTTTAAAAACAAAACCAAGTTCGAATTTCAATTTCTAAACATTTGGTTGTGTATTTTTCTAGGTATTATACAATTTCTGAACTACAGTTTCTTAATTACATCTTGGAAAAGATACGATCTTCCAAATTCAAATTTAATTTTTCCCACGATCAACCTCGCGAAAATTAACATACCACAATGCAATCAAAATATTTTTTAATTTATTTTATCGGGCAACGGAATATAGAGTTATAAAGCCAGGTCTTTATATGGCGAGAATTCCGATTGGGTTTCGGAGATAAGTCCCAGATAGCAGGTTTTGAGGTCATTAACACCAGGGCCTTTCCTTTGAGAAAGTAAGAATGACCAGTAAGGACGTTCTGCCGAAGCCGCTTTCAACTATGCTCTAGTTTTTTGTTTCCTTCTGCTGACTGATTGGTTGGGCATCACAATCACATCACATCACTAGCATCCGCACGACCTGAAAGGGCCTACTTTTTACACAACTGACCAAAAAAGGAGTGTTATTTTTTAGGGTTCATGTATGTATTTCTGTAAGGTTCTTTAATCCACCATAAGTTCTAAACGGCTAATTAGAAATTTTGATGTGAGAGGTATTTTACATTCCATGCATTTCCCCGAGTGACATAAGCTATGTAAGTTATCAGTCGTGTTTTTTTATTTTTTTATCATTAACTTTTTACCTTAAGATTTTACCCGCGTGAATTTTACACCAAAAGCATACGTCTTTAGGTGAAAACCCTATGAAAATCCGTTAAATAGTTTATGAATTAATCGGGTTTAGACAGACAAACGCGACGGAAGCTTTATTTTCTCCTCTCTGTCACGTTTTATGGAGCCAGCCGGTTAACGTCAATTAACTAATAACTTGGTACTTATTCCATTTTATATCTTTATAAGTAAACTGGCATAGACCCGGGAGTTTGTTCCCGTGGGAAGGAGGAGGATTTCGGGAAATCCTCTTTTAGTGGTCCCCTACACTCCCTTAGGAACCTAAAGTCCGTTTATTCATAATTGTCCTATTATGTAAACAATCTTACCATGTCTTTTTTTTGATTTCACAACAATATAAATTAAAATAGACTTTTTAGAAAATTACTTTCGTGGTTAATTGATGGTTAAACAAACTTACCTTAATGAAGTTTGACCATAATTATGCAAGACGTTGCTTCCGAAGATATTTAATCAAATTCACTAAGCAGCTCGCTCTGCTATGTACTAGGCATGACACAATTTTAAGAGATCTGAGAATAAAATAAAATAAAATAAAAGAAAATTAGTCCAGACATCCTATTTTCGCCCCACCGTTAGTTACGTCAGTGGCCGCCGCGCGGCACCTCTTCATTCCTTTAGAACCAAATTTCGGAATGTGGCGCTAGGGATATGGTAAAACGTATTATACTTATTGATTGGGACGGGCGGGTTATAAATATCTTCGGAAGCAACGTCTTGCATAATTATGGTCAAAACTTCATTAAGGTAAGTTTGTTTAACCATCAATTATACTACGACGTTGCTTCCTCGATATTTAATCAAATTCACTAAGCAGATGTTTAGAGCCATTTCGAAATTTGCAAGATTTTTATTTTCATATCATTATAATAATAATTATTATTTTTAATGTGATATATTAAAAAGTGGTTCCTTAGATACTTTGATATAGGATGGTTAATAACATGAATAAATTCAAATGCAGTTGTATCTACAACTGTCTTCCACAAGGATAGGTATCAGATATAAAGGAAAATTTTAAGAAACTGGGAAAAAAAAAATTCTTCGAATAGGCTATGTAATGCAATGCCAATACAGTTTTTTTCATTTTGTAAAGCATAATGGTTTAAATTATTCCAGCTTATCAAAAACATTGTTTAAGTTCTGTAGAGTACAGACTTTGGTTGCTAACCTTGATATTTTGGGAGAAAAAATGTCAAGTAGTTAACAAGAAACAGATTAAAAGTCCTATATGTATACCATGGGACAATAATTAACAAAAAACAAATTAACACTATAGTTATTTCATGTGAGACAGGATATTTAAAGGCTATTCCCAAAATAGGATATGTTAACTCAAAAAACGTAAATATTTACTAAGAGAAATGTGATGAACATTTTTTAGTCTGCAATAGCGAACTCAACACAGGCAGAGATGTTTGCCCAGAGTTAATTTTACAAATATCGACTAGAATTTTAACTACCTATTGTCAGGAAGCTTTATTGTATTGATTATAAACATATACTTCTGGGTGGTTAATGTGTCAAGATAAAAGGACACGATACTAATTTAAGATTTTTTACTCTAAGTACTAAGTACTCGAGAAATATCTTTACCTGACAAATATATATTAATTAGCAAAGGGGAAAAAAATGAATAATGCAAATTTTGAGTTCAGTACATTTCTGCTGAAATATACTCGTAAAACTACACTATTTTTATAGACTGTACTTAGTTGAATAGGTATATAGATGAATCGGCCACAGCCATGTAGTATAAATTATAGATAGTATTAGGTACCACAGTACGATGACTTCACTATAACTTTTGTTATGAGTACATACTCGTATGTATGTGCCTTTAGTTAAAACTATTAACGAAAGACTGAATTCTATAGACGAAACTAAAGTGTACTTACTGTACAAGCTTATTATGTTTTTCAGTAGCAAGTAGGTACATACCTATTAAAAAGAAAAAAGTTATGATACTTAGTTTTCCGAAACAAAAATCTATCAAGAGGGTTTTTAATTGTGATTAGATTCTCGATAATAGATCTTTCTTGTTCCAAATAGTAAATTACTCACTCAAGTCATTGCAGATGACCTTTGCTAGGAGTAATTTTTTGTTGTAAATTTGGAATAAATACAGTAGCTGTAGAAAAAATAAAGGTCAATTTTATACTACTTTATATCTTTTTTTTTTTTTTTTTGATCGAAAAATCGCATCCTAATCCACAAAGATAGATATCTATAATTATGCATCCAGTTGTTGAAATTTAATTTACTCGAGTTAACGTAGAATATTCAACACATCTACGATCAGAGCTAAAAGATGAGACCATATTGACAATATGAATAAATCTACATAAACAGAAACTAAAAATAAAATCAACGTACTGAGTATCCAATATTGTTCAGTACTATGCTTGCTTAAGCTAGAGCTAATGTCTAATTCTTAAGAAACAAGTGCTTTGTTATCTGCCTTTAATTTGTCCAAAATAGAAAGCACTACTCTTACCTGGCTTAAGGCACTTTTATTCCATTTATAAGGTGCTTTAGAGAGTTGCTGTTGTAGAACTACAATAACCATAAAAGCCTGTTAGATTGAAAAGCTTGATCATGTATAAGTATTGAAATATAGTATGTAATAATAAGTAAGTATATAATCTCAGTTTGTATTAGGCATTATTACTTATTGAATTTGGATGCAATCTGCAAAAATCAATCAAGAAGCTGAATCTTTATGTATTATAATCTTTATGTATGTGTTCTTTATGTATAAAGATACATGGGCAACTTTCAGTGAAGTTAGTTGCTAATTATGAAGATATAAAAAAGACAGGTATCGGGTATTGACCCGATATTGGGTGATTCCGGAGTCATCCGGACTGACAGTGAAAATATTTCATTATACATACCTACTTTTAGGAGAAAATTGATCGCCTGAACAGTTTATTTAAAATACTGTCAAATTGACGCCACACTCAAAAGTGACATGAAGTACCTGTTTTATAATATGAAATATAAAGGAAATAACTTATTGATCGAGTGATCAGTCGATTTATTAAAAGTATTGAATAAATGTACCAGACGTGTATATTGTAAATTATCTAAATTATGTACATTTGGCGAATAATCATCTCGATTGATGAGTGGATTTCCTTTCCTCAGTTTACCGAACTCCGTTTTATTAAAAGTATTGAATAAATGTACCAGACGTGTATATTGTAAATTATCTAAATTATGTACATTTGGCGAATAATCATCTCGATTGATGAGTGGATTTCCTTTCCTCAGTTTACCGAACTCCGTTTCCCAACTTCCTCTTGGACTATATGTGTGATACCCCAATGTTTAGATATTTGGTATGAGTACATACCTGTTATGATGACCAGCAATGGTCGGCGATTTTCATCAGTCCTGATGTACAAACATTTATAACAACAGATACATACAGATAATCTGTCACTGCCAATAGTTGTGAGACTCGAAGTTCGCGTTTAACTGAAATGAACAGAGCTGAGTTAATACTGACAGTGCATGGTTATAACATCATTATAGTTCGAAGAACTTACGCAGCCAGAAAAAAATAATACTTGACTGTATCAGTCTAGTAATGTTTTGATAAGTAAGAGATACTTAAAGGGTGTTCGAAATGTATAGTAAGATACACACTTTCGTTACATGGTTATCATCTGATAATAATACTATTTGCATAGTTATACTTTGGATAGAAGCTTGTCCACGGAGTTCTATTACGTATATCTGGCTGATAATGTGTAGATTTGGCTACAATCGCATTGTAGTTCTGTATGTGCTAATATAAGTGTGTATAAAATTAGTAAGTAAGTAAAGATACTTTATAAACCAGGCTACGATCGCGTCGTAGTTCTAATGGGTAATAATGTGTATACCTGACTACAATCGCGTTGTAGTTTAATAAGGTAATAATCATCATCATCATCTCGAGTCGAAATGGCAAACAAAAATTGAATAATGTGCACACGCGACTACAATCGCATTGTAGTTCTATATGTGCTGTTATATAGGTGTAATATATAAACTAGACTACGATTATATCGTAGTTATATTAGGTAATACTTTACTTAGCGCGAAGATTTTGTAGTTAAGCCTCTTGATTGGGCCCATTTTGCATAAGGAAACTGGGCGGCTGCATATCTTCTGCGTTGTTGTTGTTCTTCTATCGGACTATATGTGCTTGACTATAGTCGCTCTGATTACAATCGCATTGTAATTCTAACCCCGTCTACAATCGCATTGTAAATCTATTGGGTCGGAGCACACGTGACTACAATCGCATTGTAATTCTGTATGTGCTTGACTATAGTGTAAAACCCTGATTACAATCGCATTGTAATTCTAAGGGTAAATATATATCCCTGTCTACAATCGCATTGTAGATCTATTGGGAAGTGCACACGCGACTACAATCGCATTGTAGTTCTATATGTGCATAGCACAGTCCACACGTAGATCACTCGTAGTCCACCCGTAGATCACCCGTAGTCCACCCGTAGATCACCCGTAGTCCACCCGTAGAGTACCCGTAGATCGCCTGTAGACTCCTCGTTGACTACCCGTAGACCAACCGCCATCATCATAGCTATTTTAATGTCCCCAATATTGGGGCACTGTCCTTCCCCATGGGTGGGTAAGGAGGATTAGGGCATCAAGTGGGCCCAATGGGGTTTGATTGGTTTTTAAGACTGTAAATACAGTTGAGATCGACCCATCCAGTGACTAACGAAGTAACGTTAAAATCGAAAAAAGTCGAAAGCGTACAAAATAGTTACGTACGTTTTTATCACAATAAACAATTAAGCAATTGACGTAACGAATAAAAGTTTACTTTTAAATGATGCAATGATGACAGCTTATGCTTGGCTAAAATCTTGTTTACACAATTATTCCAGGGTTTTCATTATAGAATTGGACCCAGACTTATTGCGAATCTAAATTCTGAACATACTTGTAATATCGTAGTTTAATATGATTAATCCTTCATCAACAAATAACCCAATTGGGCCTTGCGTTTAACTTTTAACGACAGTAAGAACAATCAAGAAATAAGAAGAAAATTATCCATACATATGTAGATTCGTGATTTTGCCACGAAAAAATGTTTTTACAAATGTAAAACATAAACATGCGACGCATATTTAGGTTACGATTCATGTAAAATCGCAACTCGGAACGCGAGATACTATTCGCGATATTGTATTATGTAATATCATGCACAGACAATTCCAAGATAAAAAGGAAGGTAGGTGCATAGTTGGGTCAGCGGAAAAAAATCAATTGGTCTAACGACCGTTGTTTGTTGAGTTTATGATTAAATGTTATCAAAGTACCCGCAGGTTTACACAGGTGTGATGTAAAATCACGGTTACGTACGAGTAATAGTAGCCAATGCAACATAAATATGTAGTTAACTAACATTTTGTTAGGCATTATAACTTTTTCAAAGTATAGTTAATATTCAAACCAGATATTCAGGTAATGAAAAAATACTTACATTTTTCGTTGTTTACGAGTGTAATGAACTTAAAGTACGTTATTTTCCACTGACACTGAAGTTATAAATTAATTTTAAGATATTCCAGATACTTGGAATAAAAAGAAAATAAAAAATAAAAATATTGTTGTAGTGTGTGTGTTGCCATGCCCGCACACAAAAAGCGAATGAAGAGGTGCCGCGCGGCGGCCACTGACGTAACTAACGGTGGGGCGAAAATAGGATGTCTGGACTAATTTTCTTTTATTTTATTTTATTTTATTCTCAGATCTCTTAAAATTGTGTCATGCCTAGTACATAGCAGAGCGAGCTGCTTAGTGAATTTGATTAAATATCGAGGAAGCAACGTCGTAGTATAATAAATGTTTTACTTTTAAATGTTTAGGTTTGAACTAATATTTGATTTATTTTCAACAAAATTCATTAAAAAGTACTGTGAAGATTGTTTACATAATAGGACAATTAAGAAAAAAATGGAGTTTACATGACAAAATTCAGGTTCTTACGCCCAGTAGTTTTGGCTGTGCGTTGTCTGTCACGGAATAATTTTATATATTGATTTATTTTTGTTTTATATCCGTCAGTAAAAGGAATTCTGGAAAAAATACGCTTCCAATTTGCGTATTGCATAATGCAATGCTTATCAGCCCGCATGTTCCAGTTGTGTAATTATTATCTAGTCAATTTGCGATGCTTTGTATTTGCTTCCTCCTCAATGGTGGAACTCACTGACAAAACACTCCACACTACAATACCCAAATAAACACACAAAAATAAATTCTTCCAATAAGCATGTCTCAAACCAACTAAAAGATGTGAATTGTGATGTGTGATGGTTGCCTGGGAATGAAATATGGCGTTAAGTCCACCATTATTACAACATTAAGCCATAACATTATTAATTTAATTAATTATTATTATTAATTAATATTATTATTTTTTTATTAATTAATAAAGTTTTAAATAAATAAATTCATAGTGAGATTTGACATATTTTGATAGTAAGGTTTTGGTTAAACAAAATTGATAGTTAATATTTACAAACTATGATGTTTGTAACAACTATGTATAACTCTTGTAAAGCAAAAAAAGCTCTCGAGTATGAGTTTTACAAGTACGGGCTCAAGAAATAGTTACTAATAGCCTGTGTCCGCGACTTCGTCCGCGCATATCTCAGGTTCTAAGCGGCGTATCAAAATGAAACTTACGCCAGATTTTAAGTTAAACTTTCTATAATATAACATTGAAAACCGCATCAAATTTGGTGCAGTAGTTTTAGCGTGATGCGCGGACAAACATACAGACAGAAAGATAGACAAAAATTCTACAAAAAATGGTTTTGGCTTCTATTGGCCCCATGAAGACTCCTCATAGTTATTTTTCTTAAAAAAATTCTATGTACAGACATCGACCAGTTACAGTTTTGTTATATGTATATTGATTTTGATTGAAATAGTAATAAGTACCTATAATATCATTCCTTTATTTTATTACTGGTAAGTAGTTTTTTTAATCTATACATACTTACTTATAATAAAACAGTAAAAATATTTTGTCTGTACATTTAGTATTTTTGACTAAAATGGATAGAGGGACACTTAAAAAGAACAATAGAAAGCAAAAAATTTTTTTTGGAATTTCTTGTCTGTCTGTCTGTATGTATGTACGCGTTTCACGCAAAAACTACTGGACGGATTTGAATGAAACTTTTTTTGTTGTATAGCTATTAAGTCTGGGCAACATATAGGCTATAATTGATTTTGAAAACTGGAACACCTGATGAAGGACCATAACAGAACAGCTAAACTGTAAGAGAGGAAATGGTACCTTAGCAAAAGTTTTTCAACCTGACGAGCATTTTCTGTTGACGTATAAAAATCGAAGATCAGGATCATCTGATGAAGAACTCCAAGAGACCAGCTACACTATTACATATATGGAAATGGCGCCTTAGCAAAAGTTGTTCAACCTGATGAGCATTTTCTACTGACGTATAAATATTGAAGATCTAGAACATCTGTTCCCGTTCATCAACATAATAATATATTCCCGCGGGACACGGGATAACGGCTGAAATTTCGAGTACTGGAGTTTAGGTTACTACGAAGCGAAACTCACGCGGGCGAAGCCGCGGGCAACAGCTAGTTAAAAATAAACGCAAAGTTCGCAGCGACCCAGGCGTTAACGGAGTCAGAAATTAGTGGTTAATAACATTTCTTATCTGCGGCATTCAGACCGCGAACACAATGGGTGGTTTTCCGCAAGGGTTGGCAGATCGGCTGCCGATACGCCGATACTGTCTTGTTATTACTTATGTGCTTGTGAGATGGGGCTTTTGACCCGAGAAGTATTTAAGTTAATCAAATTACAAAAGGGCCTCGGACCTGTCTGACCCGCATTTTTTGACCCGCTGAATATAATTTACCTTATAATCCGTTTTCAAGTGCCCATACGACCGACTTCGGGTCAGAACATTTTTTAATACCTATTTAATTATTTATTTGGTACCCTTCCGACCCGTTCGAACAAAACAAAGGAAATTACTTAAATAAAAAAAACGAAAATATAACTTAAAAAGTAACTAAATCAAAATTAAATATGTACTTATATTAAATTAAAAATTAGAAAATGTCCCATACCGTACTTTAAGTATTAGTAGGAATTATATTAATGTTGTTGTGTAAAATAAAATTATACAAAGTATTATTGAAGCCACTTTGAACTTAGGAATTCAGAACACACGCCATCCAATTCAAGTTATCCTTTTGGAATATTAATGGCTGTCAGAAGTTGCAACCGGAACCAAAGTTGATGAATTGAGAGACTGTTATAGATTTAAAAGGTTGAGGTTATATTTATGTGCTTTTTTATATTATGTATTTATTTCTAACTAGCTTTTGCCCGCGGCTTCGCCCGCGCGAATTTCCCATGGGAACAGTAGGGTCTCTAATGATTGTCATAAAAACATTTGTAATAATATAGTTCGAAATAATGTTTTTTCACATAATCATAATTAACATAAATGAAATTAAAATAATATTTTTTCAAATATTTTTTTTAACATAATTGTTTTGTAATAAATACAAATTATCATAATCATAAATAATCATAATATATTTTAATCATAATAGTAATACTTATAATGTACAGAGAAAAGAGAACTCATAATGTACGGATGCACTCAGAAAAAAAGGTAAGATTTGTTAAGTTTTTGTTTTTTTGTTGTTATGTTCGCGGCTTAGGGGTGGCCCAAGGGCCACCCCCGCCGCACCCTAACCTATACTAGTGTTTGTGTCAACTTAATGTGAAATAGGTATAATCAAATATCAAATTTTACATAATGTCTTCAAATGTAATCAACAAAACTATGTTTATGACCATAAAAATTATGACAAATGCATTATGATAAACCATTTTATAAAAAAAATCTGTATGACTATCTATGATTATGACTACACAAATATTATTACAATAAATATTATTTAAATAAAATATTATGACAAAAAAATTATGAGAAAGGCTTTATGACAAACCATATTATGATTATTAACCTTATGAGAAATGAAAGGATCCCGAACAGTGCTTTTTCCCGGGATGAAAGGTATCCTATGTCCTTCTCAGTAATTCTAACTATGTGTATGGGAAATTTCAGGAAGATTGGTTCAGTGCATAAAGCGTGAAGAGGTAACAAACATACAAACAAATAAATAAACAAACATACAAACAAACTCACATTCGCATTTATAATATTAGTAAGGATTATTTGCATATTTATGTACACGTCGCAAAATACACAAGATAATTCTGATGCGTGCTGCTCCCTGCTTATTTCTATGGAAATCTTTTCCTATACAAAATTTATTTCATTTTTTTTCTAGTTATTTATTGAATTGCTTTAGTTTTATTTAAAGTAAGTTTTCTCGGCCTTACTCAGCACAAGTGTAAAAGGAATTCATCAGTTAGAGTTAATTTAAGATTTGAAAAAAAAATGTAAAACAGCTTTTGTATAAAAAAAAACAAACCATCTTCTTCTAAAGGTGCCTCTTCAACTAGTGAAGGTTAGCGATTAACATGCTCAAGTCCTTGTCCTTAGCTCTGCGGAACAGCTCAGCAGCATTCGCTATCCCGGTTGTATGTTTCGCAACCAGGATTTGAAGCCCAGCAGCATTCAAATCCTGGTTGCGAAACATCCGAGAGGGTCTCGGATGTTTCACAACCAGGATTTTTTCCTTCTTCTAACCTTTCTCTTTCCAGCGACTTTGCCCATCATTATTATTGCAGGTCGTATCGCTGATGTCTAAGAACATGACACAAGTACAGTGGGCCACATAGAAAAATATACCACTTTTTATAGTGGATCATATTTCAAGGTGGTATACTTTTCTATGTGGACTACTGTACATACACACACCATAAATTATACAAAAGACCAGGGGGGCGATTCTACTAAATCTACAAATTACAAACGTCGATATCGCGTCTCAATTGTGTCTCAAGAGCCAAAGAAATTAAAATAAAGTGACAAGATCTCTGTAAGACTTCTATGTTTTATTACGATTTCTTTGGCTTTTGAGACACAACTGAGGCACGACTCTACGTTTGTAATATGTAGAATCAAGGGCCAGAAATCGTTAAAATAACTTTAGGCTTATTAGTCATTATTTTGTGGTAGTCATTCAATTGTTGCCATCAATAATACCAACACAATAACAAAATTGACATTTATAGTGGGCGGGAAGAGGCTGCATTCAAATGATTCCACATCAAAATGTTACACTTCGATCACACTTCTAGGTCAGAGCATTGTCCTTTAAAATTATGTAGATTGAGAATCATTATCGCGTTTTAACGATCATGTTGAAATGTTTTAGGGTTTCGTGTGAGTAAGAGAATCCGCATTACATAGATATCTCCCAACATCTTTCGGAAATAAAAAATAGCAGTTTAAGCTTGGTTAACAAAAAATAACTAGTCTATTTAAAATAAAAACTTGATACAGAATAACATTAAAAAAAAAAAAAAACAAATTTTTTTTTCTATGTCTACTTATATCTTAGTGATTTTTTTTCTATTATTTATAACGTGTGTTTTTGTTATGTAATGGAAAAAAAATAATTTATTATTTAACTAGTTACGCCCGGGTTTCGTTTTAGTTACGTACGTTTTCCGTGGGAATTTTGAGATAAAAAATTACTATGTCTAGTATCTAGGCACAAAGTAGTTAAAAGGGTACAGAGGGAAAGCTTCATACAAGCCCTTCAAATAAGTACACTACTACAAGCTTGAACGCGCGAGGTGCTTACGCACACACGCACTGTCACGTACAGTGCCAAACCGGTTCAAACCGGCTCGGCGCCACTCGGCGGGGTGCGAAATGTCAGGGCTCGCGCAGTCGTGGGTTCGCGCAGCGTTCCTGATTTGTTCCTTTTTCGGCCGTGTCGTTTTGTGTTTAAAATAGTAAACAAAATGGTTAAATCAATATGACACCAGTGTTATCTATGTGAAGTTAAGGAAAAGTACTGACACGTATCAGAGTCTACAAAATAGATACTAACATTGTATTTATTTTTCATTATTAAAAAATTGCACTGTTTGCTTAAATAATCATATAAAACATAAAAAAACTGTCCACGGGATCGAGGCTCCGGGACGCGGCTAGTATAACAATAATTTCGTATCGTAAGTGCCAACAACAATACAAATCAATAGGTAGGTATCTTTTCCCGCGGATTGACACAGGTAGGTATATGTATAAACATAGTACCTAGCATATCCTAACTAATATTGCGAAAGTGAGTTTATTTGTTGGTTACTTCTTCACGCTTTATCTACTGAACCAATCTTCCTGAAATTTCGCAAATATATAGTTAGATAATAGTACTAAGCAGGACATAGGGCACCTACCTTTCATTCCGAGAAAAAGCACTGTTCCCGTGGGAAATTCACGCGGGTGAAGCCGCGGGCAAAAGCTTGTTTTATATAATACGAGATTTATGTCAAAGATGATTGACTTATATACATAGGTAACTATATAGGTGACTAATTACCCTATTTGTGATTGAATTATCCTAGTATCATAAATGCGAACATATACTTTGTTGGAGTAGGTATACCTACCTATGTTCCGTTTTTTGTGCCTAAGCGGCTAAAAGGATTTCAATAAAAGGTATACATTGGATCTTGGAGAAGAATATAGGCACCTTCCTTCTAAAAACGTTTTTGTGATTTTTCAAAAACTACTAATCCAATTTGCATGGAGTTTTCGCTATTCGCCTCGAAATACTCCGTAGTACAACTTAAGTGACTAAGTACAACTTTCAATGTTAAACTGTTTTTCTTTCAATATACTAAAAATAGAAATAATGTTTTTTTTCAATAACCAAGTGACAGCCCTATAAGAATAGGTATGAATTTTGTCGTCTCTTAGGAAGCTTTCCATCTGTATAGTTTTTAGTAATCTGTGATCTAGGTTTCTGAAATTTCCGTACGGAAAAAAACTGACGTGTGCTTTGCCGCTTTAACTTGATTGCTTTTATGGCGACCGTGAAATTAATTTTTCACCAAATTGCACATTATTGTTTTCGTTTGGAGGCCTTGTTTTTAATACAAGTCGTTTAATAAATGACAGTTATAAGTTAAGAAATTAGCTAAATTTGGCTTTACTGAAGTTCTGACAGTCTTTTGTTAGTTTAATTAAACAATTAATTGACAAAAACAGGGAAATAATCTGCCATTTAGAAGACAGAGAAAATAATGAATGATGTTTTTTTTTTAACTGTATAATTGAAAAACTCCATGTTTTTTACAAACGTTATTGTGAAAGGTTACCCAAAATAAATTAAATATTAAATGTAATTTTAAAATAAATTTACAGGCACAGGACCAGAGAGATAAAGGCGTCCCAATTAAAGTAAATAAAAATAAAATCAAAATTTGTTTATTGAAAAATAAACGTCGTAAGAAACTTTTACACGTCCAAAATAATTATAGAATTGTATTAACTTTATTATAAACTCTAGCACAAAAAGATACAAACTACTAGCATTTCGGAACGACCACTGCTGAGAAGACATGGCGAAACTCGAACAATACTAGAACGTAAAAGGAAGTGAAATAATTTCTACAGACGACACGCGAATGACTTATGCAAATAGATTGTTACAACGAACGCCATGATTTTAACAGTCCTTGCTTTGAGTTTAAACGTCTTTTAGTTTAAACGTATCTTCAAAAAGCTAACTGACATAATTTAACCTAAAAATCTGACACATAACCTCAAAAAATCAAATCAACTGATTTCCACCCTTCTATCACAATTCCAAGGTTGTAAACGGCATTTCTTCGAGAAAGAAAAGCGATTTTGATCCTTAAACCCGGAGTATATGGTAGAAAATGTGTTTTGTCGTTGAGTACGGTCAAGTCATCGATTGGGAAGTGTGTCAGTGGAGTCGCACCGTTATTTCGAAGGCTGTGTATGTGTGAAAGTTGCGTGGGTGCCGGCTCTTGTCTTTGATTTAGATTTGTCAAAACATTCTCTTTCTACAATACGATTGAAATCTTAAGTTTGGTTATTGTTATATTATTTATTTCTTGTCGAATGTGTTAGGTATAAATAACACTTAAGTCAGATTTTTCTATCTTTAGTATCATATTTACTATCTATATATTATATAATAATGAAAAAAAAATCGAAGAAAGGTTTAGCATTTGGTCATAATGATTCCACCAAAAACATTTCACAGGTCCAAGCTTCTAATTGTACAGACCCTAATTCTATAAGTCCTAACTTTATTAACTTACAACCTCTATATCTTTTAAAACATTTTGCTTGGCCGTTTCCTCCATAAGTTAAGTTTTCTCACAAGAACTGTAACAGATAAATTATGAACAGTGAATTTTTTCATGTCTTCTTTTTCTATAAGATATTTTATTGTTAATATTCAAAAACTTTATTTTCAACAACAAACGATGCACGTATCATTTAAACAGTAACTAACGGCACCCACATTAAAATTCACATGTATGTTTTGTGCCGACGCGAACATGTAAAAAAGTGTGACTTTGTTGTGGAATACATCATCAAAACAAGACATACATACATATCATCATCATACATCCTACATTCTACATCATACATCCTACGTCCTAAAAACGAGCTTTTTAAAAAGCCGGCAACACTCCTGCGATACCCCCGGTGTTGTGGTTGTCCATGGGCAGCGGTGATTACTTACCATCAGGTAACCCGGTTGCTCGTTTGCCGCCTTATGTTATACTAGCTTTCGCCCGCGGCTTCGCCCGCGTGAATTTTCCACGGGAACTGTGCCTTTTCCCGGGATGAAAGGTACCCTATGTCCTTCTCCGTACTTTTAACTATGTGTATGCGAAATTTCAGAAAGATTGGTGTAGATAAAGCGTGAAGAGGTAACAAACAAACAAACACATTACCTCGTGGGGGAGGCAGAGACTAGCGATTTCCACCTGCTACGATCCTTACAGATTTCTCTCGCTTCCTCTACTACAATCATCACTCTCTTCATACATCATCATCATCATCACGCTCTCCGGTTATGGGTGCTCTATCTATCTATCTAATCTACTCTATCGATTATGTTATTTGCGAACATAGACATTTATAAAAATATTTTTTTTAAAGATATAAGATTTAAGAGTTATATAAGATATAAGAGTTAGAAATTTTATTTTTATTTTCCTTAGAGACACAGACAGCTGAGGAAGCGGGATGTCAGATATGGTTTTTGCTTATGTTGATGAAGGACAGGTAATATTAATTCTGTGAGGCTCATTTTTGTCATGTTTGACATTTTTCGTGTGTTTTGGTTCCCTAGAATTAAACAATCTGTAAAAAAAAAATTAATTTGGAGCACACTATATTGAACGTTTTTGGGCTTCATTTGACAATCAAGTTTGTATGAATTTATATTAAACTAGCTTTCGCCCACGGCTTCGCCCGCGTGAGTTTCGCTTAGATGAAAAATCTTTTTGTGTTCCAAACTGTTTCAGATGTTTCGGATTTTCGTTTTTTATACGTCTACAGAAAATGTTCATCAGATTAATCAAGTTTTGCTAAGGCGCCATTTCCATATATGTTTTAGTTTGAACTATTAAAAAACTATGTTTTGAACGATCATTATCCATCGCAGTGTGGACAAGCCCTTAGCTAACGGTCTGAAGCTACATCGTCAAGGCCGGTGGCCATTTCACCGAAACGACACTTAATTAAGGAAACAAGTTAATTTTACGCGGAGAAAATAACTGGCAGTTAAATTTTAAAGTACACAAGGAAGAAGAGGGTAACTGATCTTTTAATTGAGATATTTGTCTTTGGTTATATACTTACTCGTTAAAACTTTATGTTCGAATGATTATTTTATTATTATTTGACACAAGATGACATTCGTTTACGGTATTAAGCAATTAAGGTTAGTTTCCATAGGGCTATTAGGAGAGATGATTTTAGAAGTTGAGACCCTGAATAGGTCACACTGAAGTTGAAACACATGTAAGACAAACAACAGTAACTAACTATACATGTAATTGACGAAGCTTTACGTTTTACGATTGAATGCTCGAAGTTGATTGAGTTGAAATTTGACATCAGTGTTATCTATATCTATACATATAATAAAACAATAAAAATATTTTGTCTGTACGTTTAGTATTTTTGACTGAAATGGATAGAGGGACACTTAAAAATAATAATAGAAATTTTTTTTTTGGAATTTATTGTCTCTGTCTGTCTGTCTGTCATTCTGTCTGTCTGTCTGTCTGTATGTATGTACGCGTTTCACGCAAAAACTACTGGACATATAGGCTATAATTGATTTTAAAAACTGGAACACCTGACGAAGAACCTTAACAGAACAGCTAAACTATAAGAAATATGGAAATGGTAACATTGCAAAAGTTTATCAATCTGACATAAATAATTGAAGATCAGGATCATCTGATGAAGAATTCCAAGAGACCAGCTACACTATTACATATATGGAAATGGTGCCTTAGCAAAAGTCGTTCAACCTGATGAGCATTTTCTGCTGACGTGTAAATAGACAGGACATGGGATAGGATAAAGAGGGACTCGGGGTGGGAGAGGTGGTACACGGGAAATTGTAGATAACGAACAGACGAAGATCGTTTATTGAATGAAATATCACTTTTGATTCATTTTTACACCACGACTGTACTACGAGTACCTAATATATTCCCGCGGGACACGGGATAACCAAATGGCTGAAATTTTGAGTACTGGAGTTTAGGTTACTACAGTTTGGAACACAAAAAGATTTTTCAACTAAGCGAAACTAACGCGGGCGAAGCCGCGGGCAACAGCTAGTCTATATTACACTCGATAATAAAGTAGACAAAAATATTGAGTTGACTAATTGATAGTGGTGGCAAAGTTAGTTTAGTTTGGTTAAAGTTTGCGATTACTTTTGTCATACAATTTGACAAGGTACTACGGTTATGGTCCAATTAACGTTACTGTCAAAGTAAGATGGTGCAACTCAGCCTGTGTATTCTATATATATGTATAATACAGAAGACTACAAAAATACAATTTACTATAGAGGACGGATGATACCACATGGATGTAGGCGAGAAATGATAGCATTATTATCTATAAAACCAAAACGAAATATGAATGCATATATTCTATAGCTGCCTTCATGAATTATTACAAAAAAAGAAAACAAATACTGGTTAAGTTAAAAACTATTTCAATTTACTCACGCAACTAGATTTGAATGTTAGTTGGCGATATACAACATTTGTCAGTATATAATGACTCAGCACATCAACGAGCAATAAGACTGTTACATAAATAAAACTAGTATAGGCCTAGATTCTGTTTCCCTAAGGAACCTACATGCCACATTTCTGCTTCCTACGCCCAGTAGTTTTGGCTGTGCGTTGTCTGTCAGTAACTCAGTCAGTAACGGAAAAATTTGATATATTATATTGTTGATTTTTATTTATTAAAGGAAAATAAATAACTTAGTTTTAGTTTCAAGTTACGAGCAATACATATATGCGATATTGGTCGAACTATCAAGTGTCTATGGTATTAAACTATTCAGGTCGGCGCCCTAACGGTCCCCCGCTTAGCTCTCAGACACTTATATCAATTATACCATTGTTTTTTTTATTAACTCTAGATCTTCGTACGTGGAAAGATAATTGTAATTGCGTAAAAGTATATCGTTTATACGTTGTGGATATAACAGTTGATAATAGTACTTAACTAAGCTAAATCCTACTAAGTAATATTATAAATGCGAAAGTTTGGATGTGAGTTTGTGAATTTGTGAGGATGTTTGTTACTCAATCACGCAAAATCTACTGGACTGATTTCGATGAAATTTGGTATACGTGTAGAAAAATACCGGGAATAGCACATAGGGTACTTTTTATCTCGAAATTCCCACGGGAGCGTAGCCCCGGGGCGCGGCTATTAACAGTATATCTTTTAATAGCCGCGCCCCAAACAAGACCAAACATCCAAGACCCGGGTCAATCTGAAAAAGAACACTTTTCATCTTGACCTGACCTTCGGTGTCCTAGACAGCCTTTTGACTTTTTTACAGGCTTAAAAAAAGTCAAAAGCTAGTTCTTTTGTCTTGTTTGGGATGAATCAGTGGATGAATCCTATTTTAGGATCATATGTTTCTCTATTTTCTTTTATATGAGAGTGTGTGTGACCTATGTTACCCTCGTACATGAAAGTAAGAAGCACGCGCGGAGCCCTTCCTACTTCTATGCTCTCATAATGTAATTGTTTCTAGGCAGTTGCATCTGCCTCTGTCTGCTGTCTCGCAATAAAGGTTGATCTATGAAGAGGTGCTGTGGTCTATTATTTCTCAGAGAGAAGATATAAAAATCACTACGATATGCACCAAAACCCTGGACCCTGCATGAAAGATTATAAGATAATAGAGTCGATAGAGAATTCGAATATGTGCTGGCACAACTTTTTTTTTTTTATAACATAGGGCGGCAAACGAGCAAGCGGTTCACCTGATGGTAAGCGATCACCGCTGCCCATGGACTAGGTTACCACCCTAACTAGGAGTTTACCTAGGTATATCTGTGATATATTCCAAAAATAACTTCTGTCGATGCAAGTAACTTTCTCTAATAAACATCAACAAAGTGTGGTTTTCGTATCAAGTTTTCCTTGTAAAAGACATAAACGCGCCCGTACTTAAGATTAATTAAACTCTATACTAGGTTTCGTATCATTTATTTAATCTTTATTTCACATAGAAAATTTTTCTGTTTGTACCATAGACATAGAAAAAAAAATCGAAAATTAATTTATGGTAATGGTAACTTTATGGTATGTACTTACAGATTTTTTTTTATGGAAAATTTTTCTATAATTTTTTTAGGTGTGAGTGGTATGTACCACACATATGTACTTATGAGAAATGAGAAGAGCGCTGTTTCCCGGGACGAAACGGGACGAATATATTTCTGCGACTCATTAAATTAATTTTTTTTTTATCAATTTTAACCGATAACATCGGTGTTGGCAATAAAACAGAACACTCGATCTTCGTTATCGGTTAAACGAGATGAGCATGAATGCGATAAGGCAGTAACGGAGTGTCGTGTTTAGATCGAGGTCACGCGTCAGAACTTGCAATTAATACATAACGGTTATCATAAGGATACGATGCTGCATTCTCTTAAACTTAAAAAAAAAAACTTAACATATTTTATTTATGTTTGTTAGTGGCCAGATCTTGCAATCAATACAACGGTTAATATAAAAGGATATGACGCCGCTCCTTATATGAATTCAAATTTGTTAGTGGCCAGATTCGCAATTATTTTTTTAAATCTTACTGGCCAACATGAAAAATTTCAGTATTTTTTTAAAAGTCAAAACATGCATGAGGTAACTTCTCACATGATTTTTTTATTTTATGCACCAAGATTTCTTAGTTGACAATCAAAGTTTGTGCCGAAAATGTGTTTATTTTTGTATGAAACTTATTTTAGTCTAAGTAACATTCGTGCAACAAGTAAAATATTAGTAACATTGTAATATATTTAATTGCATGTCTTAATTAAATCAACTTTAAAAAACCCAGTTCATTTGAACAAGGAATTATTTTTTATTCGTCGCAAAAATAAAAATTCAATAAATTAAAACCCAAAACATAAAATTAAGTGGTTCTTGTCGCATTTTTTGTTTGATTCTAATCTTTATAGCATTGTGAAGATGAATCATTGAACTTGTGAACTGAATTAATGAGTGCATAAAATACATTGCTTCCATGCTGGTCTGGGAGCGAAGATAAAACATAGAATGTGCCAGCTGCTTCTCTTCCCGCGCAGATTGTAAAAGTCAATCGAGGGAAAGGGCTTTAAACTGGGGATTCCTCCACTCATAGGCGATGGGCTAGCAACCTGTCACTATACCTGAATCTCCATTCCATCAGAGAGCCCACTGTTCAGCTAAGCGTGGCCTTTGAGTCTCACGACTCTTGGCTCTGTCTACCCCGTAAGGGATAAAGACGTGATTCTATGTATGTATGTATAAAATACATTTTTATTTATATTTTAATTTTGAGTAGCAAAGAAAACAACGGTAGTGGTTTTATTTCTAAATCCTTAGTTGGTAATAATGGACTTTAAAGAATTCTTACAATTCAATGCAAACTATTTTTTAAATCTAACAATTAAACAAAACTGCTTGAAGACGAAACATAGTTAGAATTTGTAGGTACCTATCCAAATCTATTTAGTTCAAATTGCTTTTTTTGTACACCTATAAAATTTGCTTGGATAGTTTAATACACCTAAACTAGAACCTCTTCACACAGTGGTTAAGAAAAAAATTGAGTATTATGTATTTCGAATTAGTTAATAATTTGCGTAACTTAGCTTTCTTAGTTTATTATCTGTTGAACATTAAGTATGTATATTTTTCTAATAAGTTCATAAACCTATGCATAAATTTCCAATTTTTTTTTGTGTTCCTTTTTTTTCATAAACCAGTTTATTTAACTAATTTCTAATTGACTGACATTGGCTCCGCCGTAGAAAATACATTGCACATCTTTCGAAGCTTTGTAGAAATGAGCTCAGTGAACTCCGTTTTTTCTTAATAGTCCTATTATGTAAACAATTCACAGTACTTTTTGTTGAATTTTGTTGAAAATAAATCAAATATTAGTTTAAACCTATACATTCTAAAGTAAAAGATTTATTAACCACGAAAGTGATTTCCTAACAAGTCTATTTTAATTTATACTAGCTTTTGCCCGCGGCTTCGCCCGCGTGAATTTCCCACGGGAACAGTGCTTTTTCCCGGGATAAAAAGTAGCCTATGTGCTATTCCAGGTCATTATCTACCTCTGTACCAAATTTCATCGAAATCCGTCCAGTAGATTTTGCGTGATTGAGTAACAAACATCCTCACAAACTCACAAACTCACAAATTCACAAACTCACAAATTCACAAACTCACAAACTCACATCCAAACATTCGCATTTATAATATTAGTATGGATTGTTGTAAAATCATAAAAAGACATGGTAAGATTGTTTACATGATAGGACTAGTAGGAATTAGAAAGCTTTCACGGACCTTCCTTTCCGAGCTGCACCTAAGCGGGGTATTTTTAATAAACTAACAGTTAGTACAGGTTTTAGCAGGAAGTGCACTACAGTTAGCCGATCCTGTTTGCGCGGACGCTGGTCTCCGAGCTGGTTTGGCCCAGGTTTCGTTGCCTTATGACATATTGGTGTAACCTGTGCGGACGATGAAGGTGTTGCCATGGCTATACCAAACCATTAACCAGAAAAAAGGGGGAAAATGTTTTTTTTTTTTTATTTGAAATTTATGGTCTCACTAATCCTAAATAATAAACTGTTGTTTGTTTGTTGGTTTGTTTGTTTGTTACCTATTCACGCTGAAATTTCGCATACACATAGCTGGAAGTACGGAGAAGGACACAGGGTACCTTTCATCCCGGGAAAAAGCACTGTTCCCGTGGGAAATTCACGCGAGCGAAGCCGCGGGCGAAATCTAGTAAATAATAATACGATTTTATTCAATCACGTTGTCACATGCCGTCACGCCTTCTCTAAGCGGTTTTTGTTAAAATTTGGTACACTACATACTTAACCATATTAGGGAAGTTTTACAAAACCATGAAATTAGCAAGCCTTGTAATTTAGGGTTGAAGGAATTCGAACGGCGACTTATTTTTGATCGTTTTTGGGTTTCAGTCTAGGTCATAGGATGTTATCTATGTGTTAAAAAATAAAGTAAATTGATGTATTTTCACAGCTAAACTTTATGATTTTTCATAGATAAACAAATCATATGATCCGAAAATAGGACGGAAAAACACCCAAAAGCAGTATTTGGATAGTTCTTTGCGGTATTTGGAAATATACTTACATAATTATGAATGTGATATGACAGACCAATTATGAGACATCCTGATAGTGACCAGGTCACTCAGTAGGATGGTGTGAGTCATCAAGCCTGTTTGAAAAACAGAGATAAATAATATGACTCATAAGTCAGGTAGAAAGTTTCACTGATGTTGGGATTTACAATTTGAATTTAAGATATCTTCCTTTTTTCGAGGGAAATGAGGAAAGGGAAGTATGAATCATCTTTATCGCAGGTATTTTTAAAAATATTACATAAGTATAAGTACCGGTCAGGTCAAGATGGAAAATGATCTTTTTCAGATTGGCCTGGGTCTTGGATGTTTATCTATATATGTATTTGTCATAAAATATAGTATCGTTGAAGTCTCGAACTTACTTTGGGGCTAACTCAATCTGTGTGGTTTGTCCGTATATATTTATTTATTTATTTAAGTATCTAAGTACTTGAAAATCTACTGCTGGTATCGACAATATTTCGATGGCTGTTGTTAAAAAAAATTCAAATGGAAAGGAAGAATTTTCTCAAATTCATCGTTGGGCATACCCAGTAGCGGATTTAGAGGGAGGGCGCAAGTGGGCATGTGACTGCACTGACCCTTTAGACTGCAATTTTTTGTACCTACTGTGGGGAGAATTTTTGCCCAACTGATCCTGTGTAGTAGAAAGAGAAGGGGGCGGAGGGGCGCACGGGACCCACCATTAGCAGGGCTGCAAAATTCCCCTTTTTTAACCCCGTCCCCGGCGGACGGTAACCCCCAAGCTTCCGCTACTGCCCTTGTTTAGAAAAAAGCAGCCCCCCAGAAAAAAAATCCTAGATCCGTCTTTGGGAAACCAACCAATGCAGGTTAATGATATAAGATAAAATATAGTAGAAAAAGATAGATTAAGATTTAGAACTATGTTATCCACTCTTTATTTAGATTTTTTTATCTAAAAACAGATATATCAGACTCTTACCCTGTAAACCCATCGTCTAAAAATATGTCTATTTATATGAGTATGGTATTAATTTTATTTACTTTTTGTTACAGGCACAACCTAAACCCCGTTCTACAATGAAACTGGAGCATTAGAAAAAACAAAAATGGGTCCACCAATAAGTACGTGGCCTTACAGCCAGCCAATAGACGTGAAGTGTGGTGACAGTGTCAGTGATACCAACATTAACAAAAAGTGTTTGCTAAATACGTTCGTTGATAACTTCAGACTAGTTTGTTTAAATTTCACATTCGCTCTTTTAGTTTTTCAAGTATTGTTAAGTTTGAATTATGTGACGGCTGGCCCGGTTATATTAAATATGGACTATTTGCAAGGTAATTATTAAATTATTAATTTTAATTGCTGTATATATAACTACGGTACTGTAGGGCAGTAGGTTTTTGGCCCACTGCTGGCCAAAAGCCTCCCCTACAGTACACAAATGATTAGGAAAAAAAATAATAATAGTAAGATAGCGGTTAAGCCCTTGGAGATGGAGAGGAGAATCTAAAGTACTCTCATATAGAAATTAGATATGGTGAAAAAATTCCATGCGAGCAGGACTTCAACCCGCGACCGTCTTTATACGACCTTGCTCTTCCAAATGAGCTATCGCATTTCAATCCGGGGCCGATTCTCAAGTAATAGAACTTTTTCAGTGTGGTAATTTCTATTCGAAGATGTCGTTTCTACTATAAAGTTCGAACGTTTCTTATATTTCGTATTCTGGGGCACGATAGAACAATTACCACTCGAACTGTCAAATCGAACGTACTATAGACAATTTATTAATATTATTTCATTACGTCGGTTTTAAAAACGCTTAGAAAAAGATTGTAATTTTTACCTAATAATTGGTGATTTTCACAAAATCCCGAAATTTACGAAGCTCGTAAGATTATTTTTTAAACTTAAAAAAATCACGGTTTCAAAAAATTTAAAAAAGTAAAATGTTCTAAGTTGTTTTGAAAAATGTGGGACGAATTAAAAAGTTGTCTTGTGTCAATGTCAGTGATCGAAGTTTGTTCGTATTTACTATTTACCCTATTATTTTATCGTTTTGTTACGTTGAAGGGAATGGATAAGAAAAATATGCCAGTGTCGAGAAAATTTCCACTTAATCCATTTGGTGGAAACCCCAAGTTCAAAAGTGGTAAGTTTACATCTTCGTCAACCAAATTCCCGAAAAAGGCGACTTTGAACTCTTCTTAATTTATTTTCATCAAATGATTTCAAAACTTCAACAAAAAAATCGCCAAAATCAAACTAAACTTATCCCACATAACCTTAAACAAACTCATTTTATCTGCTGAAGTTCGAATACGAATTATTTCGATTGGTCAGTACCACTTGTTGCGAGTGATGTTCGATCGAAATATTTCGATTGTGAAGTTCTGAAAATACGCAAAATGTGTTGCCTTCGAAAAAAATTCGAATTTCGAAATTTTTTAAGAAACGTGAAGTTTTTACGATTGCTTGAGAATTGGCTCCCACATCGAAAATCTTCACCATATCCAATTTCTATTGAAACACATTTCTAATTTCTATATGAGAGTACTTTAGTACTAATTGCATCTGAGATGCTCAAAAATCCAAAAATAAATATAGGAGAATCTAAAGTTATAAATCAAAAAAACTGGAACTCCCTGCCTGCGTCTGTGTTCCCGAGCAAGTACAACCTGACTTTCTTCAAAACTAGAGTGCTGCTTCTGGGTAAGCTCGCTACATAGTAGACCTCATCTCTGTCCTCGGGCAAGATTGCGGTCAAGAGCAAACCCATCTTTAATTTTAAAAAAAGAATAAGTTTAGAAGAAGAGAGAGAACATAATGATTCTATAGACTTCATTTTATCCTGACCATTTTGTATTGCTGCAGCACACATACGAATAGCATGTGTGTCATGAATTATTACGTTCTTTTAATGTTGGTATTACTATATTACTGTTTGTGTGTGTGTACTGTGTAGCGATGTGCCGCCGAGAAATTTCTTGTTCCCGAAAATTTCTTCTCTTGAAAATTTCCGAAAATTCTCAGAAATTTCTCGGTTTTTTAGGACATATTTCCGTTCTCGAGAATATTTTCGAGTTTCCAAGAAACTTTCCGCTATTTCTTTGAAAATTTCGGGAACGGCACATCACTAGTACTGTGGCTACAAATAAAGATTTAATCTATCTACCTTTTAAATGGGAGAAAGAGAGAAAAAATGGTAATAACCAGTAATAACCAAGTTCTAATTCACACGTTAACACCGCTAAGTCGGACATGAAATTCAAAAAGCACGTTTTACCCACTTCGTAACAACTGAGTTAATTTAACTGTTTGTTACAGTTAGTGATAACTGTTATGTCGACGTAATTGTATAATATCACAGATTTAAGTGAGAGAAATAAGAAAATAATGCTAGTACTTAATTCACTTAGCTTTCAGTGACCCACTGCTGGGTATCCCTTTTCCACAACTATTAATTTTGTTATTATTTAAAAAAAAAAAAAACATTTAAGACCTTAGTTGTAATCCTACTAATATTATAAATGCGAAAGTTTTAATATGATATCTGTTTTTTTAAGTTGTAGTTTAGCACATAACCATGAACTTTTTATGTATTTTTTTTATGACTGCAATTTGTTATGTGTACTAAATAAATAAAATAAATATGAGTTTGTGAGGATGATTGTTACTCAATCACGCAAAATCTATTGGACGGATTTCGATGGAATTTGGTATACGGGTGTAAAAATACCGAAAATAGCACATAGGATACCTTTTATCCCGAAATTCCAACAGGAGCAAAGCCCTGGGGCGCGACTAGTGTGTAATATTTTTCTTTTTTTAGTAATATTTAAAGAGAAATGGATGTAATTCAAAATGGATAGACAAGTTTAAAAGAAAATGGGGGAGACCTTTGCCCAGCAGTGGGACGAGACAGGTTAAAAAATATTTAATATTTTTCCCATGGGTAAATGAGTTCTTATACAAATCAATCATTTGTGAGTTCAGCCAAAAATGACTCTAAAAAAAATAAAAGAATTTGGCCAATAGATATTTAAAAAAAGAGCGTCTGACTATGTTCTATGTTGCTATGTCTAATTGTCTATGCTCTGACTCTCACTTGACATTTAAAAAAAACAATTGATGGTCAAAGTGCAAGTGAAAATAATTGTCTGACAGCGTATGTTTACAGGCTGGCAGACATGGAACGAATTTGTTTATAGCTGTAAAAGTAGACTTGCTTAGACTGTGAGCTGCCTTTGCTTTCTACTCAATAGATAACGCATGTAATGGCAGACACCTGAACAATGGCAGACTGGCAGAATGGCAGAATGGCAGACAGAAAAAACTGAACGAAACTACATTATTTGCATAAATTCAAGGACTGTTAATCTCTCCAGTGGGCTTCTCTCTAGTTAAGGGCTTTAAATTGGGGATTCCTCCACTCATAGGCGATGAGCTAGCAACCTGTCACTATACCTGAATCTCCATTCCATCAGAGAAAACCTACTATTCAGCTAAGCGTGGCCTTCGAGTCTCACGACTATTGGCTCTGTCTACCCCGTAAGGAATAAAGACGCGTGATTCTATGTATGTATGTATGTTAATCTCTATCATTTAATTACATTAAATATATATGTGACTAGAGTCCCGTCCCGGCTTCGCTCGGGAGGTACATACATAAATTGTAGCCTATGTCACTCAGGTATAATGTAGCTTTCTATTGGTGAAAGAATTTTTGAAATCGGTTTAGTAGTTCCGAAGATTACCCCCGTCAAACAAACTCATAAAGTTACACACACTTATTTTTGGATTTTTGTGCATCTCAGATGCAATTTATTTTATTTTATTTAGTACACATAACAAATTGCAGTCATAAAAAAATACATTATATACAGTATTTTTTTTAACTTAAAAAACAGTGTACATAAACAGATCAGTTAATATAATGCGAGCATTAAAAGAAGTGACAAGCAAAATGTGAAAGAAAATTAAACTTGTGTTACAAAGGTACTTAAAGTAATAAGACAAAAAAAAAAACAAATTATGTGTAAAACAAATAATGAATAACTACTCTATATCAATGCGATACGAGAATATCATTTTATTGGTTAAATTAATTAGTACTCAATTACTCTCATATAGACACACACACTGCCTTTTTAGAATATAAGTGTGAAGTGTGATGATGGATTCGGATTTAGGATACATCCCAGACAGTAGAGATAACGGATACAGAGAAAACAATGTTCAGACAGACGCGACGTGGAATTATATTCGCTAATCCTGAGACTCTGCCAACCTCGTTAGGGATAAAGACGTGGAAATATTTCAAAGAACAAATCGGTGTGACCCAGTACGCCGGCGCCGAGTGAAAGTATGTGTGCGTAACAATGCGATGCGACACTTTTACACGTTGAGTCATAGAGTATGCGCTTGCGTTGTTGTCAGGTGGAGGAAACTCCTTTTATGGGGTTATCTAAGGCCGTGTCTGTTGCGCCAAAAGTTGAGCAAAACATTTGTTCAAAACATAATTTGAATGAACGGAATGAAGGAAAATTGTGTTTTTAAGCAAGTTAAAAATACTTTTCATTACTCATACTCTGAAAGTAAGTCTGAAGTTGCCTGAGGAGCGTGGAGAAAGTAATTCTTTTCAGCCCTAGGGAGAATCGTTTTCAACTGACAGCTTTCAAATTATTTAAAAAAAAACTAGTTCTATTTTCATGTTATTCTATTGAACCATATTCCAACTTCCTATACAGCAATGGCTGTTGAATGCAACATATTATGTAAAATTGAAATAACATGAAGTTAAAGAATATATTTTTTTATAATATTGATTTTTTTATCATTTTTTCAATGATGGAACCAAATGAAAAGAATCTTATAGCTAAATAGTTGGTCGGCCACGGAAAAAAAATATGCTGGAAGCTAAAGCCGATCTTTTTTTTCAAGTTTAGAGTTTTGTTTATGCTTTCGTATAATTCACTCATCATTTCTTTAGCTAACTCATGTTTTTATTTTTACTTTCCTTGTATTCGTAATGAAAAGCACAGTGTTTACCGCGGGTGAAAGACTTTTTTAAGTCTTTTTTAAGTCTTTTTTAAGACTTTTTTAAGTCTCTCGAACTATTGGCGCCCTCGCTACGCTCGGGCGCCAAACCCCGTATCGGGACTTTAAAAAGTTACTTTCACCCACTCGTTAACAATGTACTATTACTGCACAAAAAATTAAGGATTGTAACATTATAATGGTGTGACTTAATATAGGTAATGGTTTATTGTGTCTAGTTCAATGTTTAGTTTATTCCACTCTCCAAGGGGTTTCATGGGAAACATCCCCGCGTTCGCCTGCGGGCCCGGATTCGGTGATTTATTTTCTCTATGGGTAATTTTATTCGATTTTGATTAGCCAAATGCGAAGTTTTTTATAATAGTTAATACATATAAGATGAATAGAAGATCTATAATATAAGATGAATAATTGCTTTATTGCTATAAAGCAATCAATTCAATTCTTAAATTAGGTTATAGTATAACACAACAATATTACAAAAAATCATCACTCATTGTGATGACCACGACCACTCTGGCAAGAGTGTAGCGACTAAGAAGAGAATCACACATGGTCATCATTCACGTGAATAATATAATCAATTTGTCATTATAATTTATTATGCAGATTCTTTGAATAGGTAAATTTATTTTATTTATCATGTGATTGCTAAAAGCTTAGATCATACTAGCCGCGCCCCGGGGCTTCGCTCGCGTGGGAATTTCGGGATAAAAAGTACCCTATGTGCTATTCCCGGTATTTTTCTACCCGTATACGAAATTTCATCGAAATCCGACCAGTAGATTTTGCGTGATTGAGTAACAAACATCCTGACAAACTCACACCGAAACTTTCGCATTTATAATATTAGTAGGAAGTAGGATAATAGGATTAGTATGGCCGTACAATAAATGACTGTTTTCGTAAATAGATTATACCAGTTACAGTTTTATATGCATGTAGGGGTGGGTCTACAAATTACGTTAAACATCTTCAGAATGAACTTTTATTATAAACTAGCTGTCCCTCTATCCATTTCAGTCAAAAATACTAAATGTACAGACAAAATATTTTTACTGTTTTATTATATGTATAGATAAGCCTGGGCAACATTTAGGCTATAATTTATTTTGAAAACTGGTACACCTGATGAAGAACCTTAACAGAACTGCTAAACTATAAGAATTATGGAAATGGTTCCTTAACAAAAGTCGTTCAACCTGATGAGCATTTTCTGATGACGTATAAAAATTGAAGATCTGGAACATCTGATGAAGAACTGCAAGAGACCAGCTACACTATAACATATATGGAAATGGCGCCTTATTAAAAGTCGTTCAACCTGATGAGCATTTTCTGCTGACGTATAAAAATTGAAGATCTGGAACATCTGATGAAAAGCTCCAAGAGAGATTTTTCATCTAAGCGAAACTCACGCGGGCGAAGCCGCGGGCGACAGCTAGTTAGCTATACAACAAAAAAAGTTTCATTCAAATCCGTCCAGTAGTTTTTGCGTGAAACGCGTACATACATACAGACAGACAGACAGACAGACAGACAGACAGACAGACAGACAGACAGACAGACAGACAGACAAGAAATTCCAAAAATTTTTTTTTGCTTTCTATTATTCTTTTTAAGTGTCCCTCTATCAATTTCAGTCAAAAATACTAAATGTACAGACAAAATATTTTTACTGTTTTTTTTATTATATGTATAGATATAGATTAATTGATAAATTGATAGCGCAGCACAAAGTACATCTTAATTTTCTCTAATGGCGTCGTTTCGTTCCCTGACTGATTGTCAAGTTTTGAATGAATGAATTTATTTATTTTAGCCAAAAAACAAAAAACAATACAATATGATACGCTATGGCGCCTAAAACCATGAATGAGAGAATGGATTGAATGTGAATGGAAGAACATAGAAAAAAACAAGTACTGTACATAGCGTTAGGTATATCCTGCAGCTTTATAGTACTGTATCATTTAGAAATAAGTATTAAGATAAAAAAACATCCTACATACATATGTATCATCATCAGCCTCTTTAATGTGCCCACTGGTGGGGCAGCTGGCCTTTCTTATGAAAGGACAAGGTGGGTTACCCGTGGACCCAATTTCATTGAAATCCATCCAGTAGATTTTACATGATTGAGTAACAAACGGAATTCATCCTCACTCAAACACATTCAAACTTTCGCATTTATCAATAAGTGGTATTCATTTGTTAAATGCACTGACTAAAAGGCACGCATTTGACGAAGATTCCGGAATCTTGTTACTGTCCTTTCAATTTGGGCAGGCATTGTCGTCACCTTCGCTCTACGACCTTTATTAATTAGTCCTAGACACGCTGTAAAGACATATCCTACGTGTAGGAGATGATTTTGAAGAGTGTTCTCTGCATGACCCTGAAGTAGACTGGTAGATAATGGTTTTGGATTAAGTCCGCTTATTGTACTTTTTCAATTGTATCGTGTGCAATAAAGTTTAAATAAATAAAAAATACAATTAAATCAAACTTTTTTTTCACCCGGACGTTAAAACATTGAAGACAGGTTGTTTTAGCTATCTAAAAATTACAACACAATTTTCTTATATCCAACTATTGGTAGACACATTAACCACCATTTTTCTCATCAAAGTCTCAATATTGAAATACGATTCAATATTAAATTACGATTGGTCTTTAAGTGAAATACAGACATCTTGGTTTTCTCATAATTAGTAGGATTTATCATTGTCACCTAGCTTTCTCTGACCGCTTCTTTGAGGAAGGTGTTAATATTCAAGCTAAATCAAATGTAAGAAATAAAATAAATACCTAAAAATTTGCCATTAATTAGCACACATATACTGTTGCCTTGCCCGTGGATTCAACCGCAACAAAAAGTATTTATTCTTTTTTATTTTGTTGTGTGTTTTTCATACAAATGTTCATCCCTTTACAATAGGGGTTGCAGCCCATTTTGAAATTATTTTTGAAAAAAGGAGCCTATTTATGACCTCGAGTCTTCAATAAGGTATATCTTACCCTTCATGAAAATCCATCCAGCCGTAAAGAAAGACAGTATTTCGCACAATTAGCACGGATGTGTTACTTACGGGTGAAATTTAACAACTTTAATAGAACAACCCGTCCAGTAAGTTACGTATACAATACAGGTCAAGACACAGAATGTGTGTCAGTGACCGCCGCGATGACTCAGTTTTCACTTTATTGTTATATAAATGTGATTTTAATGACCCCACGTGAGCAATCGTGAGGTTACCAGAGAATTTTGGAACTTATATCTTTGGATTTTATACATGTGAACCTTATGGTGTGTATGCCATGAGGTGACCAGACTAAATCAAATCATCTGAAGAAATACTCCTCAAGAAATGTTGAATATCTATTTAAAATTATTTATATTTTTGGGTTTTATCACAGATAATATAATACCCTAGTATTATATTAGTTGAGTTTCTTCTTCTCGACCAAAGTCGGTTTTTTTTATCACTGATCTCCCGCCTCGAGATCATCAAAGAGAGGGAGAATCAGAGTTTCTCTCAACGAAAATAGTATTTCCCAAGACTGTAGACTTAACTATTGAGGTATGGATGGCTGTACATTAACTCTTTCCTTTCTTCTGTCGACCATTTTCTTCTGGAATCATCGCAGAATTGTTCAATTAAACTTGTATTATATTATTACATTATATATTATATTATCTGTTTGTGTGTGTGGTTTTATGGATGTTAACCCTAAAGTTTGCCATGAGGTGACCGGACTAAAACAAAATCATCTCGACTCGAAAATAATCCTCAAGAATTTTTGAATAACACTTGGCTTAATAATGATATACGGTTATTAAGATAAATAGTGCTCTAGGTACTATTTCAGGTGATACTACCAACCCTTGGAACATATTCCCATACACGAAAACATCACATTAGAGTAGAATACTTTATATCACGAAGATCTTCTTCTTAATGGTTGGTGTTCAACCACTGCCCGTTTTTCGCGCAGCTTTTTATTGCGCTGCACTTCCCTCAGCGGTGTTCCCGGTGGACTGCGGTGATTGCTTACCATCAGGCAACCCGCATGCTCGTTTGCCTACTATTTTATAAAAACAATACGAAGTTCCCATAGGAACCAAGCTACAAAGCGCTGGACCCTTTAAATAAAAAAAAACTATTCACGAATAGAGAAAAGTATTTATTCCATGATACAAATAAAACTGTACAGTGAAAAATAAAAACCTAAAAACTAACACAACATACATAGAATCACGTCTTTATCCCTTACGGGGTAGACAGAGCCAAGAGTCATGAGACTAGATTTTTCTCTATTTTATAACAATTCGTTATTAGAAAACTTAAAAACAAATCTTATACATGTTTTAAAAAGGTCTATCATATTCATAGAGCAACATAAACTCACGCGCAGAATTCCGTGTTTCTCGAAGATGTCTATGGAATACACCCTTGACAATACCTTATAGCCTTACTAGCTTTCGCCCGCGGCTTCGCCCGCGTGAATTTTCCACGGGAACAATGCTTTTTCCCGGGATGAAACCGGGGTACCCTATGTCCTTCTCCGTACTTCCAGCTATGTGTATGCGAAATTTCAGGAAGATTGGTTCAAAGTCAAAGTCAATTTTTTTTGTTGAAACTTGGCCTTCTATATATATAGGAAGGCTCTTTTTCACGTCGATAACTAATTATTTCAGTAGATAAAGCGTGAAGAGGTAACAAACAAACAAACTCACTTTCGCATTTATAATATTAGTTAGGATTAGGATTTAATACTAGCATGGGCCCGGGACTTTGTTCCCGTGGGAATTTCAGGAAATCCTCTCTTAGTGCTCCCCTACACTCCCTAAGGAACCTACATGCCAAATTTCAGCTTCCTACGCCCAGTAGTTTTGGCTGTGCGTTGTCTGTCAGTCACTCGGTAGAATTCTATATATATTGATATCTTGATCATAGATTAATATTTAACCATTTATAGGTTGTCGCGTAGACCTTCTAAATGTATGATTTTGATATTGAATTGGTCGTGATAAATCACCAACAGTACGTGTGCTTTATTACGACAGTAGTTAGTTAACTACACTTTTTGTAATTATATTCTAAACGACTTCATTTTCAACCGACTTCCCAAAAAAGGAGGAGGTTATATGTTTCGATGTATGTATGTTTTTTTTTTATGTATGTTCGCCGATTTCTCCGCCTATAGTGGACTGATTTCCGAAATTGTTTTTTTATTCGTAATGGTATATTCCCAAGTTGGTCCCATTTTAACCACGTTAGAATCTGTTCGGTAATTTTAAAGATACCTAACAAAATATAAAAATACCAACATTGCATTATAGAGCAAAAGTCCACGACAGCATGCCCTTCCTTATTTTATTAAAACTCAAGATTTTCTGTGTATGTTCCCAACATAGAAATAGCTATTAGCAACTATAAAAGTTGGATCATGATTACTTAGGCAGATTATTTGTAGCAATAACATTTAAAGTGGTAACTTAATTTCCTCAAAGTAAAGTTTTTTTAAAGATTTTATTTCTATATGAAATCACGCCATCCATTACTAGGCAATTGGTGCAGATATAAACACCTGCTAGACATTGTAACTTTACTAAATTAAGTTATATTTGTTTTATTATAAAAGCTGAATTTAATATTACTTTGGGAGGCCCCAAGGGTGCTTTTTATACCTATAAAAATCATCCTTGCTATCCATATTACCTGCATAAGCAACTAAGATCCAAACTTCATACCTAGTCGCTTATATTTTTTATCCGTATATACCACGCAGAGAAACATTCAGTATTTTTAAAATAAGGAAGGTTTGGTCGTCACGGGCTCTCGGTCTATTTATGTGCCAAAAATAATAGACAATTTGACATGTTTTGACGTTTCAAATCAAACTGACAATTCTTAATTCTTTATTTTCGGCCAGCAGTGAAAAAAAGTTTTTATTAAAGAAAATAGGTGTAGAAGCACTAAAAATGATAAAATAAAACTTTTTTCCAAAAAAAAATGAACCGACTTCCATCATAATACTTAAAATCATGAAATAACAATAAAGAAAAATGTATTAGCATGCTACCTACTGAATGAGGTGAAGTCGGTGCCAAATTGAATATTAAATAATCTAAATTAATATTAGAATTTATATATTATATAAAATGCCTAGCTAAACAATTACATAACACCCTTACTCCTGCACTTGGCACCGACTTCACCTCATTCAGTAGGTAGCATGCTAATACATTTTTCTTTATTGTTATTTCATGATTTTAAGTATTATGATGGAAGTCGGTTCATTTTTTTTTGGAAAAAAGTTTTATTTTATCATTTTTAGTGCTTCTACACCTATTTTCTTTAATAAAAACTTTTTTATTGTTTCTTTGTTTTGCTATTACCCAAAACTGACATAAAGTTCAACGTACAGCCACGGACTAGTGTTGCAGCAATAGTGTTGACTATCGATAGTATTGTCAATAGTATTGTGACCTTGAAAAATAGTCATACTATCCATAGTATTAACACGTGAATTTTTACAAGCTATCGATAGTGCAATAGTATCGATTGTTTGTTGAAATATAAGTGTCAATACTATCGATAGTATCGATAGCCAATAGTTTGCAATACTATTGATGATAGCCAAAACTATCGATACTATCGATAGTATTTCTCTTTAATACCTACTATAGATACTATCGATAGTATTGTCACTTATATTTCAACAAACAATCGATACTATTGCACTATCTCTCATCAATAGTATTGCAAACTATTGGCTATCGATATTATCGATAGGCCTATCGATAGTATGACTATTTTTCAAGGTCAACTATCAATAGTCAAACTATCTATCATGGACATTAATATGTAATTACTTCGGTCCTTAAAACAATATGATGAGGTCTAGAATTGGATACATATCAATGCTAGTGAGTGACTGTACATTCATTACATTTTTGGAGTCGTTGTACCTTTGTCTTTAGTTCAAACAAATCGGTGGATTGTGATCGAAAGGTAGGAACCCCATCGTGTGAGTTTGTATACCAATCTGACTCATGTACCAATAACAAATAAATAATAACCCATTTAGAGATGAGTAATATAATAAATACGGACCAGATACATAGAGGTCGTGCGCTAATGACATTTCTCTAAGAAAATTTGTCGATACGCGGGGTATGGTAGTTTTCATAAAATTCAAAATTTAGAAATACTTCATTGAAAATTGGCCTTTACAGGCACTTTTCACGTCAATAATTAATTACAGAATTGTATTAGAAATCTCAAAGCTACAAACTACTAGCATTTCAGAACGACCATTGCTGAGAAGGAAACGCCGAAAAAACTCATTAAATAGTCTTGGTCGCCTAACATGTCAAAGGAGCTCTTTTTTTTTCTTTACTTAATCTGTGTTGCTGGTAAACGAAAACATCGTAAGGATATCTGTGCGCTCTTGCTAAAAAAAAGTTCAAACCACTCCAAGAAAGTTGTGGCGTGTGTTTCATTCCACGTAAGTTATTACGTGACCATCAGTCATAACGAATACTATATACCCTAGGGTTCCACTGACGTAGGATTTAAATAAATATAAATAAAATAAATATATATTCGGACAAATCACACAGATTGAGTTAGCCCCAAGGTAAGTTCGAGACTTGTGTTATGGGATACTAACTCAACGATACTATATTTTATGACAAATACATATATAGATAAACATAAATAAAAACATAAACATAATTAACATAAATGCCATACTATTATCTTAATATTGCGTATAAAATTTCACAATACTCACTTCATACATTAGACATCAACGCGCCGCATTCAAGTTTTTAGAAAATGTTTAATTTAATTTTTTTCGATCTATGGTTCTGTCATTGTTTTTGGTTTTATTTTAGTTTCTTCAATGAGTTTTATCAAAAGAGTTTAATTTGGTTTCATTTTCTATTTGCTGTTGCGCAGAGCTATGTTCAGATAAAACAATACGGAAAAATATATTTACACGATATTGTCAGATTAATTATTATAACAATATATCAAGGCAAAACCTTTTAAAGGTAATTCCCTTGATCTACTTTTACATTATTGTAGGCAACCATGTCTGATTTTCTAAATATATAATAATACTAGCTTTTGCCCGCGGCTTCGCCCGCGTGAATTTCCCACGGGAACAGTGCTTTTTCCCGGGATAAAAAGTAGCCTATGTGCTATTCCAGGTGATTATCTACCTCTGTACCAAATTTCATCGAAATCCGTCCGGTAGATTTTGCGTGATTGAGTAACAAACATCCTCACAAACTCACAAATTCACAAACTCACATCCAAACATTCGCATTTATAATATTAGTATGGATTTTGGATTTTTTTAACATATCAAACATGGAATCATAAGGTCTAGCTAAAGCTATAAACTTAAAACTACTAAACTCATTTTCATGCGGTTTTCTTAAATAAATATGGTGATTATAGGGAAAGTTTCGATGTTTAAATTCACGCGGGCAAAGTTTATTTTAACAAAGAGTTAAGGATAACTAGCTCCATCTAGTGGCTTACTGGGAACTTAAGACTGATGATACATATATTTTTCTCACGGATTTTCCTATACCTAGAGATCGATTTGACGCTATAGGACAGTGCTCATAGATGGCATTAGCGTTGACTTTTATTTTTACACATTATTTTTGTCTTTTTGATGTGTAACATCTTTCCTATTGCTTTTCTGCAATTTGTGGGGGTGATTTCATGATAAGAGATGGATGTATAACAATTCAAGGGTGGTAAGGGAAACTGAAGTTACTTAGTTACTAGCTTCGCCCCGGGGCTCCGCTCCTGAGGGAATTTTGGGATGAAAAGTACCCTATATGCTATTTCAAGTATTTTTCTACCTGTGTACCAAATTTCATAGAAATCCGTGCAGTAGTTTTGCGTGTAATAAACATTCAAACATGTATCCATATATTCTTACAAACTTCAACTACTTAATGTGCATAGAAGAATGATTGTGTTTATTGAGAAAAGTTTTTAGAATAAAATAGAATAAAAACATATTTGATGCAAACTAAAACACACAGGTTATCTATACATATAATAAAACAGTTAAAAATATTTTGTCTGTACATTTAGTATTTTTGACTAAAAAGGATAAAGGGACACTTATAAGAACAATAGAAAGCAAAAAAATTTTTTTGGAATTTCTTGTCTGTCTGTCTGTCTGTATGTATGTACGCGTTTCACGCAAAAACCACTGGACGGATTTGAATGAAACTTTTTTGTTGTATAGCTATTAAGTCTGGGCAACATATAGGCTATAATTGATTTTGAAAACTGGAACACCTGATGAAGAACCATAACAGAACAGCTAAACTATAAGACATATGGAAATAGTGCCTTAACAAAAGTTATTCAACCTGATGAGCATTTTCTGCTTTTTTTCAAAAAAATTGAAGATCTGGAACATCTGATGAAGAACTGCAAGAGACCAGCTACACTATAACATATATGGAAATGGCGCCTTATTAAAAGTCGTTCAGCCTGATGAGCATTTTCTGCTGACGTATAAAAATTGAAGATCTGGATCTGATGAAAAGCTCCAAGAGAGATTTTTCATCTAAGCGAAACTCACGCGGGCGAAACCGCGGGCGACAGCTAGTTTACAATAGATCAACATAATATTAATAAAAATTAATTTAAAACCATGTACCTAAACATCATGTGCGTTGCAGCAGTTCAACAAGCTCTCTCTCTCTCTCTCTCTCAGCCTAAAGACGTCCACTGCTGGACAAAGGCCTCCCCCAAGGATTCAACAAGCTAATTATTAAAAAATAAAAAACCTGACTGACAACTCACATATTCTATGTCACTCGGAGGAATTCAAGGAATCTAAAAAATCCTCTCACATCAAAATCTGCTGGCCGTTCCATAGACTTATGGGTCGTTCAGGACTTATGGTGGAATAAAGAAACTTACATACATAAATACATACATAAACCCAGAAAACATCGGGCGAAAGCTAGTTTGCTATAAAATAACAAAATAGATGTAATGAGTAATAAATGAAACCTAGACTAGAGTATGCGACCTTTGAGGCGGAGTGACATTCCAGCTGTGAATAACAAGGTCACGGGTTCAATCTCCGGACAGGTCAACATAGAAAACAATATTTATGTCCTCTGTTTTGTTGCTTATATATTTTTTTATATTTTCGTAAATACACGAGTGATATTTTAGTACCTATTAAATTTGTACATTCTATACTCTACGAAACAATCGTATTATTTAAAATAATTAACTAATTATTTTAAGTTTAAAAACAATGGAGGATCTTGATTGATCAATCCGTATCTCACTTTGTCACCCAATCATATCTCGTTTAATTTTTGGTCAGCACTAATTGTTATTTGACATTATGTTTTTTTTTTTTGTTTTGGTCTTCTTTCTGCCCGCATGGCCTATTTCACCCCCTTAAATGTGGAATGTCCGAAATTCCTTTCTTAGTGCTCACTTACGCTATATAAAGGGCCTCGATGCAAAATTTCAAGTTTCTTCTTTTAGTGGTTTCGTCTCTACGTTAATATACCATCCAGTCATTTATTGTCCAATTTCACTTAGGTATATATATGAGTAGATTCGTTATTTTTTATTAATTTACTTTTTCTTTTGTTCCAGGTCCTGTTCCACTAGCTAGAAACATAAGACACTTGCCGTGTATATCAAGAAGAACGGGCCAAGAGGGCCTGTGTATGTTCGCCATAGATTGCCTGAAAGCCAACGGCTCTCACCTAGGTACCTGCATAGACAGGTTTTACTTCGGGTCTTGCTGCCAAATCCCGGACAAGACCATCCTCCCTCAAATTATTGGGAATAACATAGAAGATAATACGATAGACAGCAGCAGTTTTGTACATCCGCACACTGAAGATAAAGTACAAAGCACTGTGACGAAAATACCAGATATTTTCCCTACGAGAAAAGCTACCACGGAAAGGGTTACTGAAAAAACTACTGTGATTGATAAGGTTCAAGATAGAACTGAAAGCGACGATGTTAAAACTACACTTGATGAAAAAGAGGATGGGAAATTAACAACACTCGCAATTGTAGAAACAACTACAAAAGCTCAGATTACTAAAACACCAGAAGTAAGCACTGAATTGCCTATAAAATTATCTACTTTCCAGACTGTTTCTGGCGATATCAGTAATACTGTGACTGAAGAAACTAAAACGGAATCAACAGAATCCCCTAAAATTACTACTAGTACGACAACAACAGTTAAACCTACTAGACGGCCGACAAAACCAACTTACAAACCGTTCAGACCATCAAACTTTACCAGACCTCCATATTTATCTACAACTCCTAAACCAAAACCTACGAAACCAGTATTAGTATTTAATATAACTAGGAAACCACCGTACAGACCTCCTCCTAAACGACCCACAACTAAGAAACCCTTACCATCACCTCCTAGGTTAAATATAACAATATTACCCCAGTCAACTAGTACTAGACCTATATTTACCAGACCTTCAGTACCATCCATAACCTACATTAATACAACATCTACTGAAGATACAACAACTACTACTTCGTCAACTACTCCTAGTACAACAACTTTAACCAGTACAACGATCTCAACAATGCTCTCAACTGAAAAAGTAACAGAGCCAACAACTACTACCACAACAACAACAACTACTACTTCCACCACTACTCCTAGCACTACTACTTCAACGACAACAACTACAGAAAAAATAACAGAAACAACAGAAGCGTTAACAGAAACGACACAAAGATTAACAAGCGAATTGTCATCAGAAGCTCCTAAATTGACAACGGTGCCAGAAGAGGTCACAGAAAAAGCGACGTTAAGGCCGGTCACTGAGGCTGAAATTCCTACAACATCAACGTTATCAGTATCATCTTCACCAGCGCCAACTGTGTCAACAGCTGCAGTGTCAACTGAGTTTCCACCCCTAGTCACGTGGTCAACTGTAGATGGTGCGACCAAGGCTCCAGAAAATACTACCACTGTTTCTGATGGTAAGTCTTTTTGTCAAGTTTTGCATAAATATAATGAAGCCAACAATACTATTTACTTATTATTGAAAGCAAATAATATTTGTCGATAAGAAACAAAGTCCTTTCTGTTTGGTAAAACAATTGCAAAGTTAAATAAAAATTTGTTTATGAATCCTTCAATCATGGCGTCTACATGCGACCTCTTCGTCGTTGAAAGATTAATTTAAAGAATTAGTAACGTCTTTATTTGAAATCTTGATAGGTATTTATTGATTTTCAAAGGACTTTGTATTTCAACCTTTATTTATTTTATTTTATTTTATTTTGTAAATGCAATTGAACCTTACCTATTTCTGAGAAATTGGAGACTAAATAACATTCATACAAACATTGTGACATGACGTCTCATAAGGGGTATTGTCCAACGAGTCATTGATCCGACGTGGGCGGGTGTAGCAAAAAACATCTCCGAAACCTCTAATTATATTATAAATAGCTCTTGCCTGCGGTTTCGTCCGCGTGAATTTCCCAAGGGAACAGTGCTTTTTCCCGGGATGAAAAGTACCCTATATCTTTCTCTGTACTTCGAGCTATGTGTATGCGAAATTTCAGGAAGATTGGTTTAGTAGATAACGCGTGAAGAGGTCACAAACAAACAAACTTGTTTTCGCATTTATAATATTAGTTAGGATTAGGTAGGATAGGATTAGGATTGAATGCGATTCGTCCCATCCGGACGAAATAATATAAATCCATCTACATATCATGTCTTTATAATCCCTTACAGGGTAGACAGAGCTAAGATAAACTAAGATAAATAAAGTCTGTGATACTTGCAGGCTACGCTTATCTGAATAAAATAAAATCAGAAATTATATAAACGACAGTAAAAACCGCATCAAAATCCGTTGTGGTGATTTATAAAGAACTAAAAAACATGCAAAAACCAAATTGTTTTATACAAAGATAGAGATGAATTTAGAATCCCAGAATTCCGCTGTAAACGGCGCCCCAGGGCGCTGCTAGGCTCTGCCATAAACAAGCCATTAGGCTAAGGCTACACTACATTTGCCAAGCTTAGAGACAAGCTAGGAAGCTATTTACAAGATACACAGTGGCTACATACACGGCATACTTGCTTGGTGATATAATTCACTATGCGCCGTATCGTTATAAGAACAGAATCAAATAATAATAATAGACTCAAAACTTAAACTTCATAGCTCTGGACCCTATTCCATGTCCGTAAAAGTTTATAATAAGTTACCAAAAAATATAAAAGATGAGACAAATAATAAAAAGTTTTATCAAATTCTTAAAAGTCACCTCATTGACAACCCCTTCTACTCGGTTACCGAATATTTAAATGCTAAGTAAATGTCTACCTCCCTCCCATTGCAATGCCTAACAAGGTGCATTTTGTATTTACTTTTAGTGAAACCAAATGTAATGCAATGAATGAATAAATAAATAAATTGCAAAGTCATATAGGCGACTATCAAAAATTAAACAACATGGCTGTTCGCTACGCTACTACTTGTGACTATCCAGGCTCCTAGCTAGGCGCATCGCTCGGAGAGTGGCCTAAGTAAGTCCGTTGGCTCTTAGCACTAGAAGCGAGGCTCCTTGTACTATCCTTTTGGTATCGTGGCCTTAGCCTTAGTCTTAGAGATCAGTGATACAGACATACCGACACCGGCATGCCGGTCACGTATTGGGGTCAACACGAGCGGAGCCGGGTCGCGGCGTAGTGAAAATGTAGGGCTTACTTTCTTTGCGCTAATTGTTTCTGAACATAAACTTAGGATTTTAGTGTTTTAATGATGGGCTAGAGGAATGGAATGTGGCGGTCCTATTACCGGAATAGATCGTAAAAGTCGATTAAGGGGCTTTTGATTCAGATGACATTAAATGACGATGTTTTGATAGATGTGGCCTCTAGGTTATCAAAATGATACTATGTTTGGGTAGTCTATCCTGCATCACATTTTATGAAAAAGTAAATTGATTGAAAAGCATAATTTAAAGTCAGGATGATTTATTCAAAGCAGAATCTGGGTCTATGGGTTATTTTTTGGTTAATTTATTGTCATTTCAATTATCAAATGAACATTAATAGTATTGAATAATAATGCAAGTCCTTAAACCCTAATCCTAACTAATATTTTAAATGCGAAAGTGAGTTTGTTTGTTTGTTTATTTATTTGTTTGTTTGTTACCTCTTCACGCTTTATGTACTGAACCAATCTTCCTGAAATTTCGCATACACATAGTTAGAAGTACTGAGAAGGACATAGGGTATGTCCTTAACCATGTAACTGAGAAGGACATACCCTATGTCCTTCTCAGTACTTCTAATCCTTTCATTCCGGGTAAAGCACTGTTCCCCTGGGAGATTCACGCGGGCGAAGCCGCGGGCAAAAGCTAGTCATACATAATGTTAATTGCTTTTTGAATAAATAAATAAACAAGAAAATAAAATTAGAATTGCAGCGTTGCGGTTACCATAACGAACGATTCAATTAAATTCATCAGCTAATAAAACTAATATCCATATTGTGTAAAAATTAATGATTACAAAATATAAACCATATCTTTATGTCCTTAAACTAAGAACACTTAGAAGCACTGTCTACAATGTAAAGTACGCCTACACATTGTAATAATTAACAGCAAAATCCACTCAGAATTTTACCACTTATCGCTTGACATTTTCTATACATGGCGACGCATTCTAGGAAGGAGTAAGATTAATCTACAAAAGAACAGGGGTTTGATACTGCCAACTTTATAAGGCACTAAATTGCGTTTTGTTTTCGAGTTTTTTAATTTTCGTGAAAGAACCCTAAATATTTCCGAGTTAAAAACTACCCTATGTAGTGTATTTTCTCTTTGCCTTCTTCTTCTTATAGTGCCTCTCCATTACTGGAGGTTGGCCGTCAGTTTCGCAAACTTTTCTCTGTTCGCCGCTATGCGAAACAGCTCCTCAACCCTGGTGACTCCTGACCAAATAGACAGACAGACACGTAGTTATTGGATGATGATCTAATTATTTTATCTCGTACTAGCTGGCGCCCGCGGCTTCGCTCGCGTTAATTCTTTCTTAGCGGATGCCTACGTCATAACATCTACCAGCATGCCAAATTTCAGCCCGATCCGTCCAGTGGTTTGGGCTGTGCGTTGATAGATCACTATGTCAGTCAGTGAGTCAGTCACCTTTGAGTTATATATATAAAGATTATATTTGTTGTTAGCTTATTCTGTTTCATTAGAAACGAGCACATTTGTGCTTCTTTTCAAACTTTAAACAACTTTCTCTTTTCTCCCGTGTACATATTTTTTAAATAACTAAAAACAGATCAGCACCATCATGAATTTCGCTATCACGAGATCGCGCTCACGATCCTGCTTCGTGACTGAGTTGACCCGTGTCTTGACATACTTGTTCATGAAGACAAGACACTCATTTAGGCCATGTCTTGAAGCGGTCGTGGCCAAGTGGTAATGACACCCGCCTGAGGTCGGATAGGACCCGCGTTCAAATCCAACCTTTGTCACATAAGTTTGTAGACCAATCTGACTCATGTATGGTAGTTTTCTTATAAACCCTCCACTTGCTTCCGGTGAAGGAAAACATCGTGAGGAAACCTGCACATTGGCTGACTGTTTTGTTTACTAATGTGTATACGGCTACTGCTACAAGATGGCGGTAGTCGTAAAAGTCATGTCAAGCCTATATGGACTTGAATAAAATCTGACACCAGTATTAGTAATAACACATAAGAAAGAAGGCCATTTCTTTAGTAACTACTTATATTTAGGACATTTCATGAACCAGCATTACTGTAATGTTTACTGAGACATGAAGACAAAGCACTCATGTGGTTATTTCTTTAATAACTATCCGTATTTAGGACATTTCATTAATGATTTTCTTAATAAGTACCAATAAAAAGATTACTAAAAATAATTGTAACAATTAATTTGATCATGATCATAACAATTATAAAAGGTTCGGATGTGAGTCAGAGTATGTTTGTTGCTCAATTACGCAATATCTACTGAACTAAATTTGATAAAATTTTATACACGGGTAGAAAAATACCGAGAGTAGCAGCTTGGAATTAATAAAGTTTTAAAATTAATAAAGATACTTGTAGTCTCGTATAACTTAATCTAAGACAATTAATGGCAATGGTCTTAGATATAAGCTACCAATTTTTTATTTATTTCATTTATCTAAGCAATCAAACCTTTTTCAGAAATTTGGTCACCAATAACTCCTCCTGAAGGTTGGGTGTTGATTTCAACAATCCCACCTACTCCAGACACGCCGACTACATCATCTTCAACAACCTCTTTAACAACAACTACTACTACTACCACAACGACGACAACAACAACAGAGGCTCCAACAACAATCGCTGAAACAGTTCCAACAGTTCAAGATACAACCGAAACAACTGTACAAACAGATGTCCCCACCTCAATCGAAACCACAACAACAGAAAAAACAACATCGAAGTCAACAACAACAACAGAAAAAACAGAAACAACACAACCGATGCTCGAGTTCACAGTGAATGTGACGCTATCACCGACAGCCCCAACGTGGACTTCAACGATGGCGCCAACAACAAATGCAACAGAAGAAGTGAACACAACAGAAGTAACAACTGTTGTTGCGGAAACAACAACCGCTGACGCTATGGACTCTGGTAAGTTTCGACTATTATTTATTGTTTAGTTAAAAATATATCTTTAAAAACCGGACCTCCTTAAAAAGGGTGATGGGTATAGAGGAAGCGAGAGAGATCTGTAAGGATCGTAGCAAGTGGAAATCGCTAGTCTCTGCCTAACCCCGCGGGAAGAAGTCGTGATTATATGTATGTATGTCAAAAATATGTTGTAATTTAACTTTAAAGTCTGGTGAATACATTTGCGTATAATCTATTGGAGTAAACGGTATAGTAGTACGGTAGAGTGCTAATTTCCTTACTAACTAAATATACCAATGTAATTTAAATAGTATTGGTAGAGTACTCATGCTCTATACTCATAAAGAGTACTAAAATAAGGTTGAGTAGGGTAACTGCCATCACGGAAGAATTACTCTACTACCTGTCCCCTTGCTAATATGTCTGTAATTAAGTATGTTTTAAATATCTTTTCAGAAATATTTTCGAATGAGACTTCAGCTGCGAATTATGGGAAGGATGACTACAAGAAAGGTAAGAAAAACGCTAAATACATTAAGTACTTCTTAATATTAAAAATATATATAATTACATTTATAGAACAGTAAACATATTTGACGACGTTAGAACCAGTGTGATGTAAGTAGCGATGTGCCGCCGGGAAAATCCTGTTCCCGAAAATTTCTTCCTTTGAAAATTTCCGAAAATTCTTTGAAATTTCTCGGGTTTTTATAAAAAATTTCCATTCCCGAGAAATTTTCGTGAAATTTCCAAGAAACTTTCCGCTGTTTCTTTGAAAATTTCGGGAACGGCATATCACTATATAAACTACCGGAAGGTAATATTGGTAGTAAAATTCCTGATACTACCAATATTACTACCACTAGTAATATCGATTTTTTTCCCTTTGTTACTACTGCAGTTGTAAGTTGTAAAAATAAATACTAATTGCCCATCTTACTACCTTCCGACTTTAGTTGTTATTTCATTAAGCTTCAAAACTAACGTAACTTTTACTATCCAGCTATCTTCAGACAAATGAGACTTTATCAGTATACAAGACATTAAAATTAGTTTTATATTAACCACTAATGAATGATTATAAAGTAGGCAATTTGCTATGTTCACCCTGCAATAAGGAAGCGATCTAAACACTTAAACAAATTGCTACTTACGTAATCCATTGTTTTTATTTGCCCACAGGGCAGGCATTCAAGTAATATACTTATAGTTTTTCAGGATAATTTAAAAATGTACAGAAATAAGAAAAAAACTGATACTGAATTGTTGAATATATTATGTACTTTGATAACAATTGCTCTGTAGATACGAGTATACTTTATGATCATCACATCACAATACAGTTTTATAAGTGTGTACCAGATCCAGTGCACTGGTTAAAGTCAAAGTCAAATTTTTTTATTGAAACCTGGCCTTCAAAGAAGGCTCTTTTTCACGTCAATAACTAATTATTAAATCATAATATATTATGTCTCTCTAAAGCTACAAACTACTAGCATTTCGGAACGACCACTGCTGAGACGAAATGCCGAAAGAAACTCATGAAACAGTCTTGGTCGCCTAACATGCCAGATTCTTCCTATTCATTAACTTTATACATATACACTAGATTGTGTACAGTCAAAAATAAAATATAAGAAAAAAAAACTGTAACTAATAACTAATAATAACTAGTTGATTTTGTAGTAGGTTTAGGATCACCAGAAATAGTATTCTTTCCAACTTATATTGTCTTCAAGCAAGATATTTCAAGTTACATTCAAGATCAGACGGTTGAGATATAAACTTAAGGAAAATATGTAAATAAAAAAAAACATCAAAGTTAAATTTGACTGCTGCGTACTAAAAAGCAAATGAAATTCGAGACTTTGTAGGCATTAGTATTTTTTACATTCATTTTAACGACTTTCGATTTTTGTGACACTGGCTGGAGCGAAAAAATACGCTATGGGTCAAAGAACTGAAGAAATATAAAGTCTCATCTCATCAGCCAAGTACAGGTAATAAAAAAAGATGATGTTCGTAATTCGTAATTTAAACAAAGAGTTGTCAGTGGCCGGCCAGCGCGATCGCACGCCACGGCCAAGGCTTTGCAAGGACGCCATGCACCTGCGGTTTTACTGTTCCAATTTTAAAATATTTCCTCTATGCTCGATTTAAGTTTTAAATGACTTTACTTGCGTTCGGATGTTTGATGTGCCGGAAATACTTTAGTACCATTTAAATTTAAAAATAATTTTTCAAGTTTTTTTTATTTGTTATATAGTGCTGCCAGATCTAAGTAGTTCTGTAAAGTGTAGGTTACTTAAATAGTGAAATGGCGATCACTTATTTATAAACAAGTCATTACTAAATCGTGATAACATTATAAGTATAGCCAACGTCGATATTAATTGATGATTAGAGACCAGTTACTACAAATATGTTTTGCGCGTGTACAAAGTTGAACTCTTATTAATGTGATGTGTCAAACATACATTTTTTGTGATTCTATAAAGTTATGTAAAGTGAAGCCATAAATAAAAGCCTAAATAACTCAATGTTTCAATTAAAAATTAAATAAATTTGGGTTGGAATAGGAACTTACACGTAAAATAAAAGAGAATCTTTCCTTCGACAACGACCTTAGAAGTTTTAGTCCAATTTATCAATATTCTAATTACATGTGAAAATCAATGTGAAATGTTTGTGTGAAAAGAAAAGGACCTGTCGAAATTTAAAACTTTTAAAACTTTGCATGCGTTTTCAATTCTTTGCCGCCTAAAATAAAACTAAATAAAAGTGTAGCTAAACAAAAACGCGCCAATTCCAGCCAGTAGTGTAGTGTCACAAACTTTGAAAAAGGAAACAAAAAAATTGTAGAGTCTATGAAAACCAATTCCAGCCAGTGTCTCAAATTTCGAAAAAGAAACATGATAATAAACTCGACCCTTCTGGTGCTGGCAGTATGCGGGCGGCGGTTCTGGCCGGCGGCGCGTATCGTCGGCGGCAGCAAGTCAGGCTTCGGGCAGTGGCCTTGGCAGATCTCCCTGAGGCAGTACAGAACCTCCACGTACCTTCACAAGTGTGGCGCTGCGTTGCTGAATGAGAACTGGGCTATCACCGCTGCGCATTGCGTTGAACAGTAAGTAGCAATCCTAATCCTGCCATCCTGCCGTTCTTCGCTTCCTGAAGGAGCTGAGCTGGTTCGAGTGAAGTTCCGGCTTGAGCCGGAACTCTCCGGAACGCTCTTCACGCAAAAAGGGCCTAAATAGGAAGCCTAATTGCGAATAATAGTCCTCGGAGGAAGTAAGAAGTAGCAATACTACCTGGTAAAGTTTCAGGAAGTTTGAAAGGAGAAAAAGGCTGAAAGGACCTGGACGATTTCAACCAGGACGAAAATTTCTACGGGAGCAAAACTCTGGGTTAAATTTAGTATGAATAGGTATACTTACATTATACTTCCTGTCGGCAGTCATAGTAACTTGGAACACAGCAAAACTCACTGCAAAATATGCAAATTACTATAGTGTTAATGAATTCCTTGAGGCTAAAATATAATATTACAAAATTCATTTAATATTAATTATTATTATTAATTGATATTGTAATTGTAATTTAATTTGACAATTGATTTTTTTTATTATTATTGAGAATATTGAAATTTTCTACGCCTCAGCTGGCAAAATATGTTTGACACTATGTTTTTATTGACCATCCTGTAAACACATATTTTAAAGGAATAAATGATTATGATTAAGAAGAAAATGTCACGAAAAATGAGGGTAGGTCGAAAATTTTGACAAATCAATTACAATTAAATCGGGTACTTTTGATTGAAGAGTTATAGATTCATTATTCTTACTTATTGCCTTTAATTTGTCTTCTCGAATATCTTTTAACTGAGGCTCTAGTTTGAGTCCCAAAAAACCATGAGGCCTTTACTCCAGAGCTATATCATTATGATAAATTACCTCTAATAAGCGGTGGTGGCCGAGTGGTAGAGCGCCTGCCTGTGGATGCAAAATCCCAGGTTCGAATCCTGCCCGGGCTACATGAGTTTGTATACCAATCTGACTCATATTAGTTTTCATCGACCACCACTTGCTTCCGGTGAAGGAAAACATCGGGAGGAAACCTGCACTCTGTGTTGATGATTATCAACTACTGTGTTAAATGGAGAAGGCAATAGCAAACCACTCCATTAAAATTGCCAAGAGAGTCGTTGTGTGTGTTTCATTACATATAATGACCACGACCCTCAGTCATGAGGAAATACGACTAAAGAGAGACCTCTAATAAATGATTTACTCCACAGCGTACCCCCATCAGAGCTGCTGGTGCGACTAGGAGAACATGACTTGGCCAATGAAGACGAGCCTTACGGCTACGCGGAGAGGAGAGTCCAGATCATCGCCAGCCACCCCCATTTTGACCCTGCTACCTTCGAGTATGATCTAGCGCTGTTGAGGTAAGATCTGCTATATAATAACGAGCTTCTGATGATGGCACATGATCTGGCCAATTCAATTCAAAACGTTTATTGCAATTCTCTTCAATAGTTCTCTTATAAATAACATCATTGCGATGTTAACAAACGAAACGATGTATTGTTTTCTTTGTCATCGGATTGCGATGCATGCAAAGTAAAGTGCAGTCACTCAGTCAGAAACAAAAAAGCAGGAAGACAGCCAAATTAACTATTTTGAAACGCAAAAATTGTAATTTGTAAACCAAATATCTCTTTACAGAGATACTAGGTACATTACATATCCTACCAGATTTGATTACAGACAAACGTGATACCTACTAAATAAACGAAACGATAAAATAATGAATTTATGCAAATATGATAGGAATTTTGCTTGTTCTATTATGAGATACATATCAAACCGTGTAGGTAAAAACATTTTTGTCTATTGTGCAGAGCAACTACGCTCTGCTGCCAGAAAATGTGCGCAGAGCGAATCCGGACAAACGAAGCGGCGGGAAGAATTCTGTACCGGAACTTTACCGGGAAAAAATCTACCGGTAAAATTAAGTACCGGGAAAAAATCTCCACGCGACACCACGCTTGTCCGACTAGAATCTAACTTAAGCTATACGCAGTCTGCTACCACCGTAGCTTATGAAGGGAGCTACAGGGCCCTATATGATAACCTAACCTATAAATTAACTAGAATTGAACACTTACCAAACTAAATCTTCTTTCTCTTCGGATCCAAACTTGAGTGTCTTCGGGAAGGGGGAATTCCTAATTACCCTACCTAACCCTTGAGATCTCAATTCCCCATAACAACTAAATAGATTTCTTCCCGTAGTTTCACTCGGGAACAGCCAGATGTGAACAGCCAGCCACGTTTCACCTCTCACAAGAAAAAGTCACAATAACAGAGTTTTTCACAAACACAAATTCAATAGTTATTTAACAAACAGGAAATTCACAATTATCACTCAAACTAAACAACAAGCAAAAGACGCGAGACCGCTCCGCGTATTAAAATCAAACCGATATCGCCCTGGACAAATGCAATGGCGGACACCACACGCGACGCCATCCACGCTAGCAGTGTGAAAACCCCGAACGCCCTCTGGCGGCAGCAATGCGAAACGCCTGCGTTTAGTTTTACCCAATATATTACAAACATCCCCCCGTCCCGGTCTGAGAAGCAGACCGCTAGCTACTCTACGGGAAGGCGGGCGAGAGAGGTCACACCTCTCCTTAAAATCGAACCGTCGACCAACACCTCAGCCACACGCGGAGTGCCATCTCCGCCAAGAATCAAACGTAATATGCGAGCTCGTCGCCAAAGCAATGAGGGCAAATTTGCCTCTTTTAACAATACTAAATCACCCTCCCTGGGAGGCTCAGTCCTGTCTGTCCACTTCACTCTTTGCTGCAGCAAATGCAAATATTCAAGCGACCAGCGACGCCAAAAGTCCTGGCTCATTTGCTGCAACATTTGAAAACGCGACAACCGATATACGCGTTCATCCTTCCACGGGTATTCGGGCAGGGCATTCAACGGCCCTCCCACCAAAAAATGACCAGGGGTGAGAGCTTCCAAGTCATTTGGATCTGGAGATAGCGGACAGAGAGGACGAGAGTTGAGGACCGCCTCAACTTTACAAAACACTGTGGCCAGCTCTTCAAAAAGTTAGAGCCGTTTCTCCGATAATGCGGCGGAGGTGGGTCTTTGCGGATTTCACAGCCGCTTCAAAAATCCCTCCCCAATGGGGGCAACTTGGGGGACTAAATTTCCAGGTTATTCCCCTTTGGGCAGCAATTTGACTTAAACTAGTACAATTTTTATCAATAAACACAGAAACATCCTTAAGATAATTTACAGTTCCCTTATAGTTTGTGCCATTGTCAGACCTAATAAGGGAAGGTAGACCTCGACGCGAAACAAAGCGATCCAACGCGGCGACGAAGGCCTCCGTAGTCAGAGCCGATACCACCTCCAAATGGACAGCCTTGGTGGCCAAACAAACAAATACACACAAATAGCCCTTCACAATACGGGCATTACGAACGGGAGAAGCCTTGATCGAAAAGGGACCGGCAAAATCGGTTCCAACGCCGTCAAACGGTCTCGAAGGTCGGATTCGATCAGCGGGCAAATCACCCATCTGTGGTTGCATCGTGGATGCCTTCAACCTATAACATGCAATACATCGAAACAGAACACTACGGATTGCTCTTCGGGCTGACAAAATCCAAAACTCGCGTTGCAAAATAGCCAACAAAGCATTGCACCCAGCATGGGCGTTACGAATGTGTCGATCAGACACCAAAAGCTGCACCAAGGGTCCGCCCTTGGGCAACAACAGAGGATGGCGAGTCTCATATGGAAGATCCGCCTTCCGGAGCCTGCCTCCAACCCGAAGAAGCCCATCCGAGTCGATGTACGGGTTCAAACGAGCGACCGCGCCCTTCAACTTAGCGCGTCCGTCGCGCAAAATACGAAGCTCTGACTCAAACCGTCCGGTCTGCACGACACGGACCCAATGCAACAATGCGCTCCGGCGCTCTTCTGCACCTGCAATCGGCTCCAACCGCTTTGCCTGTGGGTTTCTACAATTATGTATGAAACGCTTAATCCAACTGGTAACACCCAGAAGCTTATCCAAACTGCTATACCGAGCAAGTAGCCAATCCGGCTCCGACGTCGTCTCAGCGACTACAGCATGTACACGGAGCCCAGTCAAACTCAAAGAAGTAACATCTGTCTGACAGACAGGCCAAGAAGTTTCTGATCCCATCAGCCACTCTGGACCCCACCAGAGCGGGTGTGACACCAATTCTGGTGCCGTACAACCTCGGGAAGCACAGTCCGCTGGGTTAAGCTCTCCCGGCACATGTCTCCATGTTATATCAATTCCGATATTCTGGATTTGGGAAACCCTGTTTCCAACAAAAACCTCCAAGGTATGTGGGGACGCGCGCAACCATGCAAGCGCGACCTGGCTATCCGACCAGGCGAAGATGTCTCGTATCTCGACCGTGGCCGCCAGCTCACTGGCAACGTGATGCAACAATTTAGAGAGAAGGTGAGCTCCACTCAACTCAAGCTTGGGAATAGTCAGCCTAGTCCTGATGGGGGCGACCTTGCTCTTCCCTAACAAAAGCGAGACATTGACCCGGCCATCGGCGTCAACTGTCCGCATATAGACTGACGCGGCGTAGCCTCGCTCCGACGCGTCACAAAAGCCATGCAGGCTGGCTCGATATTTCCCGGGTGGCAATATTCGACGAGGCAAGGCAATCCGATTGACTTCCTTAATCGATGAAAACAACTCGAGCCAATCATCCAATGGAGAGCCAAACAGCGGCTCGTCCCACGAGACGCCCAAAGTCCAAAGTCTCTGAAGAAGACACTTCGCAGAGAATATTACTGGACTGATCCAACCGCTTGGATCAAACATACGAGCTATTACGGACAACACCGTTCTCTTAGTCCAGACCTTTGGTATTTCCAAGTCCACTTGGAATGTAAAAATATCGGTTAGCGGCTGGTACTGCATGCCCAGCACCGCTATCCTGTTGGGATCATCCACATCCTCAAACAGGTGAGGGTTCTGTTGGTGATCCTCCGGGATCCCTTCTAGAACTCTAGGCTCATTGGACAACCACTTACGTAGCTCGTAGCCACCTGTCTTCAATATTTCAATCAATTCATCCCGCAGTAGGAGGGCCTCCTCAATACTTTGGGCTCCGGTGCACACGTCATCAACATACAAGTCACGTGACAGCACGGAAGCCCCACGGGGAAAGCGGATCCGTTCCCGCTCTGCCAATTCAAGCAATGATCTGATGGCGATATAGGGACTAGATTTCAAACCATACGTGTTTGTGTTGAGTTCATACACCGTCACAGGATCCTCAGGGCGCTCACGCCAGAGTATCAACTGGAATCGCCTGGTCCTCAGGATGTATGACTGTCTGGCGGAACATCATCCGGATGTCCGCACCAAAAACCACTTGATGTCTTCTAAAGTTCAAGATGATGTCAATTATGTCCCTATGCAATTTGGGACCTGAATGTAAACATAGATTCAACGAAATTCCGTTCGAAGTGGGTGCGGACCCATCAAAGACAGTCCGCAACTTGCCCGTTGAGGCCTTCACCACCGCGTGGTGGGGCAAAAAATAATGCTCAGTTGAGCTCCAATCAACTCGAGCCGGAGACATGTGACCCAAATCCTCGTACTCGCGCATAAATTCAATATATTTATCGCGAAGTACGTGGTCACGCTGCATACGTCGCTCCATGGACAGCAGTCGTTTCTCCGCAAGCGCCCTACTTTGCCCTAGGCTAGGACGAGAGGCAACAAAAGGTAACCTAGTTACAAACCGACCGGAGGGCAATCTCTCCGTGGTCGATCGAAAAAGGGCTTCGCACTCAGCGTGTTCCGGATCCATCCTGGAACTCATAGGTGGCTCCTCCACCTCCCAAAACCTTTGCATGGTCTTGGCCAAGGACGCAGATGCGACAACCGGTGGCTCCTCCGCGGTGCCATTATCAAACACAGGGCCCATCAGGGCAAAACCAAAAATCGTAGACACTGCCATCAGTGAAGACGAACCCAGAGCCTTCTGTGTACCCAACAAAATCCAACCCAATACGTCCGGAGCCCAGGAGCAAGTCCACTGGGCCGGGATGAAAGACAAAGGGGTCGGCCAAATCCAGACCCGAAACCAAAGACAACACACCCGGCGGTATGTCTGTCGAGGGGTGCCAACCCGCAATGGTATCCATTACCATAGCCGAAGTCGTGATCCTCATTGTGGAGGACTTCAGCGAAGAAAAGGTGACAAGTGTCTGGCCCGTCAGACACTTCACTTGTATGCCACCAACTCCAAGAAGTGGCACAGGCGAGTCTTCCACGACTAAACCTAACTGGTGTGCCACTCGAGTGGTAACCAAACTGCTTTGAGCCCCTGAGTCCAACAGAGCTCTCAAATTAATGGCTTACCCCCTACGACCCCATACGCGGACCACCGCGGTAGGGAGCAGAACCGTCCGCGGCTCTGTCCCAGCAAGGGAGCAAGCTAGTTACGGGCTCCCCACTCTCTCCAAACCAGGGGCGCGCCACTGACCCGGATAATATGGCGGGCGAGTGCACATCCCCATCTGAGGGGGGGCAGAACCCGCGGCCCGGCCATACATATGGTACGGCGGGTGGTACTCCAGCCGTGGGTACTCGTGCAGCGGCGGAGAAAACCGCTGCGGCTGCATGTGTTGGGCATTGGTAACCCGCGTGGAGGGGGGTGTCCCCACTCTCACGTCCGATCTAGGGCCCCTGCCCATGGGGGCCCTATCCGGGGCCTGGCCAGCCACATACTGGCCACGACCTTGGGGCGCGTGGTCCCGGTCCGCCAAGACCCGCGCCGGTACGCGACCCCCCTCCCGAGGGGGGGTGCGACGAGCGAAGCCGCGTCCTCCTTCCGATGGTGGAGGGCTTCGCGCAGGAGCGCCCCCGCCCATAGGGGGCCCCTGCCTCAACAACCGGGGGCCATCCCCGTTTCGGTTCATGCAGAGCATCACGTGGTGCAGCCCACGGCATGCACTGCATGGTATGGCATTGGGACAGTCACGTGCATAGTGACTGCCCAAACAATAAAAGCAAAGTTCATGCCGCTTTGCCATGCGGCGCCTATCTTGTACTGGCAGTCTCTGCCAGTCCCTGCATTGCAGCAGGCTGTGGCCCGTCCGGCCACATTGCAGGCAGTCCGCGTCCCTCGCGACTGCTGCCGTGTGTGCAACCCGCACACCAGCTCCACGCGGTGGCGGTTGCCGTCCCTGTTGGGGCTTCCCTCGCCATGAGGGTTCCAAGGGCCTACGTTCAGGCGCTCTGGATGGCGCTGAGTCCGTCATGGTATTCTCTGCGGCCCGTGCCTCAAACTCCAAAAACTTCACCAAGTCAGTGAATGTTGGTAGGGTGGTGCTGTCCCGCTCCGCATTCTCGCGCTCAAACCGCGAGCGGATGTCATTGGGCAATTTGCCCAATACAATGTGCACCAGCAAAAAGGACCATTGGTCCACCGGCAGCCCCAGTGTGCGGAGCGCGTTACAGGCCACTGTAACGGGCGTGAGCAACTGCAGGCGCAACTGTGCCCTGTTGGCCACCTTGGGCAGGGCCATCAACTGTGCGGCGTGCGCATCCGCTAACAAACGTAAGTTTTGGTAGCGGGAGTTCAATAACTCCCAAGCCGTATCGTACTGGTCGTCCTCCACCCGGAGGTGCTGGATGAGCGACCGCGCTTCATCCTCAAGAGTGGAGAGGAGGTAGGCCATCTTCTGGGCCTTCGACAAATCCCGTCGTGCTACGACCAGGGACTCAAACATATTTTTATATGCTACCCACTCCTCCATCCTACCCCCAAAGTGGGACAGCTGAAGGGTGGGGAGCCGACCAGTAACCGCTGGTCCTTCCTGTCTAACAGGTGTGCGAGGGGCTGGTCCGCCAGCCTGTCTCGCCCTTATTGCGGTCACCGCCTCCGCGATATCATCGTGCAGACTCAGGATCTGGTCCATGTCCGCCATGTGACCTGCGTAGGCCTCCGGGGTAAGATCGGCTTCGGTAAGCGCCGCCATGGCCGCTTCCGCGCTAATCAATCGTGAGTGGAGGTGATCCGCTCTTAGCAGTATGGCGCCCTCCCTGTCCTTCCGGGACAGGAGTCCTCCGGCCGTCACAAACCATCTCAATTCGTTGGCGAGTGTCGCCCTAGCATTGGAGGCCTTCGCCATCGCGTCAAGTCGCAAACAAAAAATAACAAAAGGTAAATAAAAAACAACAAAATCAAGCAACTACACGAAGAACCGCGGTAGGTATGAGAATGGCACAAACCCGGAACGCACGGTACAAACCGCAAACAAATACAAAAAAGGTTACAAATATTCTTATACAAACAAACTAAGAAAAATCTAATAATTTTTACAAACAATTAATTATTTTTTTTTACAAACGAACAAATAGAGGGTAGATAAACTACGCTCTGCTACCAGAAAATGTGCAGAGCAACTACGCTCTGCTGCCAGAAAATGTGCGCAGAGCGAATCCGGACAAACGAAGCGGCGGGAAGAATTCTGTACCGGAACTTTACCGGGAAAAAATCTACCGGTAAAATTAAGTACCGGGAAAAAATCTCCACGCGACACCACGCTTGTCCGACTAGAATCTAACTTAAGCTATACGCAGTCTGCTACCACCGTAGCTTATGAAGGGAGCTACAGGGCCCTATATGATAACCTAACCTATAAATTAACTAGAATTGAACACTTACCAAACTAAATCTTCTTTCTCTTCGGATCCAAACTTGAGTGTCTTCGGGAAGGGGGAATTCCTAATTACCCTACCTAACCCTTGAGATCTCAATTCCCCATAACAACTAAATAGATTTCTTCCCGTAGTTTCACTCGGGAACAGCCAGATGTGAACAGCCAGCCACGTTTCACCTCTCACAAGAAAAAGTCACAATAACAGAGTTTTTCACAAACACAAATTCAATAGTTATTTAACAAACAGGAAATTGACAATTATCACTCAAACTAAACAACAAGCAAAAGACGCGAGACCGCTCCGCGTATTAAAATCAAACCGATATCGCCCTGGACAAATGCAATGGCGGACACCACACGCGACGCCATCCACGCTAGCAGTGTGAAAACCCCGAACGCCCTCTGGCGGCAGCAATGCGAAACGCCTGCGTTTAGTTTTACCCAATATATTACAAACATCTATGAATTAATAAAAGAAAAACAAGTTGAACCAATGTATTTGTTTTTGTGACGTCTATGCCGGTCACTCACCACTGCACTTGACCTCAGCGACTCGCGTTTTTATACTCTTATTAAAGTGCGACAAGGATCTTGTTGCACGTGAGTGAGGGCGCCACCTTCGTTTTAAATAAGAAATTTTAATAGTTTAGACATTAGTTCAGTTTTCTACCACGTGCAAAAAGATCTTTGTCGCACTGTATTGGGCTATTAATATTAATGATGGCTATAGATTGACAGCTACAGTTCGGGGAAAATAAGATGTTTATTTTCAATGTTCTCGATCGCCCGAATGAATCATTTCTTTGACCTTAGGCTGACACAGATTAAAAAAACAAAGGTATTCGGATGTCATCTAAAGATGTCATCGTTAGAATATTTTGATATCATAATTTAATGTGATTTTTTACCTGCGTTGTTTAAGTGTTTTTCTTTTAAAGCTACGCTTTATATTATGTCAATTAAATTATGGAAATGTTATATAGTCAAAGTCAAAGTCAATTTTTTTTATTGGAACTTGGCCTTCAAAGAAGGCTCTTTTCACGTCGATAACTAATTATATTATGTCTCAAAGCTACAAACTACTAGCGTTTCGGAACGACCACTGCTGAGAAGAAATGCCGAAAGAAACTTATGAAACAGTTTTGGTCGCCTAACATGCCAGAGGGGCTATTTATTAACTTTATACATACACTAGATTGTGTACAGTCAAAAATAAAATAAAATATAAGAAAAAAAATATATAATAAAACATGTTATGTTTGTGATCAAGTAACCACAATGAATTGGTTAAGAACAAAAAATAAAAATAAAATTCAAATCAGGATCGAAGCATAATCCCTCTGGCAACACCCGTTCACGAGTTGACGCGAGGGTCAGCCATCGTAAACACATACCATACTTACACTATATTATACTATATTAACACATACCATAAATTCTAGTGGACTACTAGGTCTAGGGTCTCAAGTATCTTGTATAATCAAGATTTAGGTTCTTATATCTTTTTAGTTTGTTAGCGGTGGTGGTGGCCAAGTGGTAATGATACCCGCCTGAGGTCGGGTAGGACCCGGGTTTAAATCCTACCTGTGTCACATAAGTTTGTAGACCAATCTGACTGCCTTCCTGCTTTCGGTGAAGGAAAACATCGTGAGGAAACCTGCACATTGGCTGACTGTTTAGTTTACTAGTGTGTTTACGGCTACTGCCACTAGATGGCGGTAGTCGTAAAAGTCATGGTCTTAGGCGACTTGAATAAAATCTGACACCAGTGTTAGTAATTAACACACTCGATAACTCTTAAACAAAATATGGCAATACAATTCAGATTTTGGTAATTTCAGATTCTACGAGCCTGTGAAGTTCCAACCAAACATTATTCCCATCTGCATCCCCGACGATGACGACTACTACGTCGGTAAAACAGCATACGTCACCGGCTGGGGCCGACTCTATGATGGTGAGCTCATGGGTAAACCTTACTTCATGCACATTCCAAATTTAAATTAGATCAATTCGTTCCAAATTTGAATCCGACCACAAACAATTCTATATTTTGAGCATGGAATAAAAATTAATAAACATGGAATCAAATAAAAAAAATTGGACGCGCGTAAAAATTGGACTTGCGTGAGCTCATGTGCAAACCTTACTATATGCATGCATAGGAATTTTAATATACAGAATGATTTTTATCCGAAGGATATATTATGACTACATGTAACTAAAAACTAACTAATAAATACAATAGTTAAAACTGAGAAAACCTTAGTTATAATTCATGAAAAACGAATGGGCGCCCTTGCGCTCCCGGCTGATTCTAATCGCGCTATCCTTGTCCGCGCTCGGTGTCCATTACACATTATTTAATTGGAAAAATATGTAAAAAATTAAGGTAGGTATTATATTTTCTCGCTGGTTGGAATAGGAATCGAATACCACCCGCGCTTAATAAGTCCTTCCGATAAGAATCACCTGTATAATTTCCTCCACATCATGAGATGTGTGGGATCACTTAGAGTACACCTCATCGCAATACAAATTGTGATTACACGCTTTTTCAAAATGAAATAGGTATGTACTGTTTCTTATGCCGTATTCCAGAGGGCCCATTACCCAGCGTTTTGCAAGAGGTCCAAGTACCCGTGATCAACAACAGTGCGTGTGAAGCGATGTACCAAGCTGCTGGGTACAACGAGCACATCCCTAATATCTTCATTTGCGCGGGAAGACAGAAAGGAGGCGCTGACAGTTGTGAAGGTAATTTGAATAAAGAATCTATTTTTTCTTTTTTATTATGTGCCTGTAGATTTAAATTTCTAATAAGTTTTTTTTATTTTCTCATCTCCACCTATGCGCGTAGACCTTCATAATCTATGGTTGTACGTTATAAAAACTCGACCAACTTTAGAAAATATGTCGTAATTTTTTATAAGAAATTCTCGAAAATTCGAGTAAAAGCAAAAATAATCTTTCAGCTCTTCGCCTAATTTAAACCGACAATTCTGCTATGTAGATGACTTTTGCCTACCTTCCAACTTTGCTTTCAACAAACTCGCAACTGCACGGTCGCGAGGTGCAAGCACCGCACCCGAGGTGATTGCACCTCGCGTCCTACGCGACATCTATTTGAGTAAGTTTTCCATATAAACTTCAAGAAAGTACCGGTACTTTACAAGAGACTTTGGTACCCATTCCAACCGGTAACAAACCCTGCGCGTAATTCCCGGTAACGGAACCCCAGACCACAACTATTAACGACCCCATGTCCCCAGGCGACAGCGGCGGCCCCATGGTGATCCAGCGAGGTAGCGACGGCCGCTGGCTGCTGTCGGGCGTCATCTCGTGGGGCATCGGCTGCGCCGAGCCCAACCAGCCCGGCGTCTACACGCGCATCTCCGAGTTCAAGGACTGGATCAACCAGATACTCATGTTCTAACCCATAGCAGACATAGAAAAAAAAAATAGGCGAGAAAAAAAAACTAACTTTATGGTCAGCCTCTCTAAATAAAATTTAGAGAGGCTGACCATAAAGTTCATCCTGGTTCTCTTCAAAACCAGAGTGAATAGGCTGCTTCTGGGTAAGCTCTTTAGACCTCATCTCTGACCTCAGCACACCCCGGACACTCCATACAACGCTCGCAAATTTACTACTACATAGGCAAATGACGTTTGTACACACGCAAAAATGTGTGCGTGAAATTTAGTAGGGCCAAGCGTATTTTTTCTTTGGTGTATTTTATCTTTGGTAGGGCTGCTTGCGTATCGTGCGTGGTTATCACTATATAATCAAAATGGCGCGAAAAGTGCGCCGATTACGCGCCAGTCTTCGTTCAAGTCCCAGACTCCCAGTGATGTCTACAACGAAGTGCGGGGTGGGGTGCGGCATTTAAAATGAGTGCGGGGCGGTGAGTGGCCGCTCTGTAGGTTTTACTTATTCTGTGACAGCAGAATCACGTCTTTATCCTTTACGGGGTAGACAAAGCCAAGTGTAGTGAAACTCGAACGCTTAGGTGAATAGTGCGCTTATTGGTGGAATGGAGATTCAGATGCGGCAGGTTTTTTAAACCATCGCCTGACAAGGATTGCCCGTTTAAAAACATTGCTTGTTTTTTTTTTTAATTTTGTAAATTTCATTATTTCGTGATATAAATTAGTAAATAATGATTACAATATTGAATCGATCACTTTTTTGTACATCTGAAAATAATAGGAAATGGATTAATCTTTGAAATGGATAGTCTTCACTTTGAAGAATATTTCGTGAATATTCTTTTGTTGAATTTTTATTTAAGTAACTCCAAACAAATACATAATTGGTGCTAATTTGGTCCAAAAACTTTTATTAAATTATCTACTTGTTCAAGAAAAAATTGCTCAGTTCAGAAAAAAAATATTTAAAAATTAGTTTGTAATTGTGAGAATTTTTTTAGCTTTGTAAGTAGATACCTTTACATAAAAAAATTGGAATATTAAAAAAATTGAACAACGAATTTAATCTATTCCAAGAGTAGTATAGAATAAAAATATTTATTGTTTTATTAATAGTTAATTTGTAACTACCTACAATGATTTTTTAATTAAATAAGTCTACTTTTAAGTAAACGTGAAAATATTTTTTAATTCCTTTTATAATTGTGAAAAAAATTAAATTAAGAATTCTTATCGTCAAGACCGTCCAGTTTTAATAAGTATTATTGTAAATAATAATTAAATATAATAAGACAAACCTTGGGATATGCATTTATTAATATTATTTATTAATTAGCCATAATAATAACTTTGCGATCGATTCAGGCGAATCGATTCTAACAATGTATGAATTTAATAAATATAATTTGAAATTCTACCTGGTGATTTTATTTTATTGAAGGTTACTTTGATGATTATCTTCGCATTATATCTAATATAGTGTATAACCATATCCTAGATTCGTTGAAATAATTATGTTTAACATTAGGTAAATAGGGGTCTGAAAAAACTACGATGGTTCCTCGAAGCAATATGACCATTTATTTGTATTTGAGATATATGAAGAAAAAGTACAGCTAACTTGATAACCTCCTCTTTTTTGTTTTTGAAGTCGGTTGAAAGCATGGAAGTAATATCTAAGTAAGTACTTTGAAAGTAAGAACTTATGGATTTTATGCGTCTCCACCATAGACCTAGAATTTTATGGTCTTCACACGTTATTCATATAACAAAAATAAAAATTCCATCAATAAAAGTCACGTTGACACTTCCTTCTAGACTTTCGACAAACAGACCAAAAAACCATCAAAATTTATTATTTGGTTTAACAATTTAAAAATTCACAATGAGTGCGTACAATTTAATGGATAAGGAACATCAAGAGACAACTTTTAATAGTACAGTAGAAGCCCATTGGAAACCCAAATCTCCGATGACTACCAGATCTTCTTCACCAAATAGTAACAGCAGAATAGGAGAGGCAATCTTCAATGACTACATGGATCTAGTAAATTCTAAGTCAAATTTATCTACTGAAGCAAAACAAAGTGAGCCTTTAGATAGACCATTTGATTTCTTTGACGACGAAGAATTCGCTTTCGGGATAAATCTGTTGAACAATAATGTCGCTTGTGTTGGAGACAATATTACGAAACTCATACAAATGGGTGAGTGCTACTTTTTCTTCCCCTAATGTTATGGGGACTGTGAATTCTTGCAAATAGCTATAGGTTCGTAAACAAATTAAAAAATATACTTTATACAAAGGGACTTGTAGTAGTTTTGAAATGAGCGCGCAAAGCAAAGACAAGACAGACATGCTGCAGCTGCAGGAAAAGCGAATAACTGATAATGCCAACATAAAAAAAAAGAAAAATGTTTCTAAAATGACAGGCTGTCACTGTCAAGCAGTCTGTCCTGTTCCTGTCACGTCAGTCATCATTTGTCATTTCTGTCAATCTTTTTCATCAAAGTTCCTGTTTTGAAAATATTTTGTTACAATCCATAAAAAACAGTGTAATACATGGTTTTGTGCTAATATTTACAAAATAACAATGCCTGAGTTTAATCTCAAAGAATCTATAATTACTTCGTTGACTGGTAAGTTAAAGTTTTGATGGGTCCCACTACCGCATCGCTGAGTTACATAATTTTTATTCTATAGCATTATTTCCCATTATGATAGGATTTTTTATTAATCGATAGCTTAATTCTAGACGCCAGGTGCCTGTTCAATTGACCGCAATTGCATAATTTCTTGGGAAACAATAGTTTCATCGAAAAAAACTTACAACTGCCAATATGAAGGAAGATCAGAATCTTATTTTCGGTATAATGTTGGATTGTACCCTGAACTGATACAAATAATAAACTTGTCTCTAACCATGGGTTTTGTGTGTCTGTGCTCTAATAATAAGATAGCAATGATTGAAATATGTGAAATATACAAACATAACCTAATAGTATAGATAGGTATGTGAACGCCAACATACTGGAAAACATGCCTCAGTTATAACCTAACCTACCACAATAAACCATTTCTCATCTATGACATTGGTTTCTTACAATCACTCTTATTCATTTCTGCCTGAAATATAACCTCTTATTTAACAAATTCATTATTGGTAGGAAGATTATGAAGAAAAAATAATATGACATTAGACAATATTCGCTTTGCTATTTATTTCCCATAGCCTTCTTGAACCAACTTTATTCACTACAGCACAAGAGCCATGGCCAAACGACGTAAAACTGTTCCAGCCATACGAAGTGGAACAAATACTGCTTCCGGACAATGCCAGCTGCCTTGCGGTGCAAGCCTTTTTGAAGGTTAGAATCATAATTTATTTATTCTTGTGCAGGTATGTACAGGTTAACATTGGTTGGTATATTAATGTTTTTATAAATAAGTACATGAACCCAGAAAGGGTGTTGCAAGTAAATGTCAAGAAAACAAAGTGATAGAATCAGTAATCTTTAATTATTGGCAAAAAACTACTGCCGATAGAGATATATGGAAGAAAAAAGGGGAGGGCTTTGCACACAGCAGTGGGATACACCAACAGGCTGATAAAAAAAAACATAGTTACCTAAGTCCATATTATTAAAACCATTGCCATTTTGACTCAACAAGCAAAAGAATTATTAAAACATAAAAATTGGAATCTAAGTTAGAACTAGCATGGGCCCGGGACCTGTCCCCGTGAGAATTTCGGGAAATCTTCACTTAATGCTTCCCTACACTTCCTAAGGAACCTACATGCCAATTTTCAGCTTCCTACGTCTAGTAGTTTTGGTTGTGCATTGTCTGTCAGTCACTCGGTCAGTAACGGAATAATTTTATATCACACTATTATTATAAAGAGGAACTGTTTGTCAGTTTGTTTGTGGGGTAATCTTCTGAACTACTGAACCAATTTCAAAAATTCTTTCACCAATAGAAAGTTACATTATACCTGAGTAACATAGGCTACAATTTATGTTTGTACCTCCTGAACGAAGACACGGGGCAGAGTGCTGGTTGATTCTTCTTCTTATCGAATGTGTTATTACAAATGCAAACGTAAGTTTGTTTGTTACTTCTTCACACTTTATCTATTGACAATCTTCACTAGCAGCTTACATAAGTCTGATGCATGTGCAAACTCTTGAAGTTTAGAGATTTTGTCTAATCTGTTCTATCAGACCTGACAGGCAGGTGTCAGTCACTACATTTTCATTGACCAGTCTCCACTGCTTTAAACTAGTTGATTGATATTGCCATATATTATTTCCAGATGTGCAACCTCCCATTTGAAGTAGAAATGAGATGGAACGCCGAGTTCATGTCGCCTTCGGGTCGCGTTCCGTTCATCAAATGCGGGGCGTTTGTCGTGTCGGAACTGGAGCCGATTGTACAGTTTGCTGCAAATAAGGGTGTCTCGTTGTGTGGTCGACTGTCCACGGAGGAGAAGGCGGAAATGAGGGCTTATATGAGCTTGATTACCAATGTTTTGGTTAATGCTGAGGTATGTGTGTTGATTTCTGTCTATTAGCAGCAAGGCTCAATCTCTTTTTACACAACTGACCAAAAAAGGAGTGTTATGTTTTCAGGGTTCATGTATGTATGTAAGTTTCTTTATTCCACCATAAGTTCCGGCTGAACAGATTTTGATGTGAGAGGTATTTTTAGATTCCTTGCATTTCTCCAAGTGACATACATAGGCTATGTGAGTTGTCAGTTGTGTTTTTTATTTTTTACTAATTAGATTGTTAACTTCCAATGCTCAACTTATCTACTTAAGGTGTAAACTAAAGTTGCTTTCTGTACCTGTTTTCTTATTTCTTTCGCGGATTCTAGTAACATTTAGATCATTTCTAATCAATCAATCAAATACCGACTTTATTTGCAAATTGTATGATAAATTTTGTTGATGATATTTTAACGCAAAATCTACTTAACCAATTTCAATGACATTTGTTTGGGTAAAAGTTTGCTTAAGGACGCGTTTACAAAAATCAATGAAATTTGCCATTTGCCGGTTCGATTTCCGATAAATTCATTGAATTTTATAAAGTGTTACGGGTACTGATGGGTACTGTAAACCTTTGACTATATTAGTTTCTATTTTATTTTGTGTAAAAAGTAGTATTAAATACTATAAAATTAGTTTTTCCTAGCCTCTTTCCGCGAAAACAACGAAAACAGGGTAAGGTTTCGGTATAAAAAACTGAGTAATTTGTGAAATATTCTTTAAAAGAAAAATAGAAACATATAATATATATAATCAATATTATTTATTTCAAAAAAAAAACCATCAAGTTTTAACAAAATTTATATAAAATAAAAATTATCAGTTTAACTGTTTCGTTTTTCTATAGTATAAAGTGACGAACATTTCGAACGAAGCTTCAGTCGGCTCATGTGAGCCTCTGTGAAAGGACGTCCCTGTGTCGCTCCCTGTCGCTACGCAGCAAAATCCCACGGACAAATACATCGCTGTGCATATACGAAAACTCAGTTAGATCAACTGGTTTTGATACTTGTGCGGAAACATGAAGTCCAGCGTCCTGATGATGGAGACGGAAGGTTGCCATAGGAACTCTGTAATAAACCATGTAACCTGGTCGAGTTTGGGCTTGTTTGGTTTGTGTTCTTTAGTACTCTGGTCCTACATGAAGTCCAGCGTCCTGATGATGGAGACGGAAGGTTGCCATAGGAACTCTGTAACTAAACCATGTAACCTGGTCGAGTTTGGGCTTGTTTGGTTTGTGTTCTTTAGTACTCTGGTCCTACATGAAGTCCAGCGTCCTGATGATGGAGACAGAAGGTTGCCATAGGAACTCTGTAATTAAACCATGTAACCTGGTCGAGTTTGGGCTTGTTTGGTTTGTGTTCTTTAGTACTCTGGTCCTACATGAAGTCCAGCGTCCTGATGATGGAGACGGAAGGTTGCCATAGGAACTCTGTAACTAAACCATGTAACCTGGTCGAGTTTGGGCTTGTTTGGTTTGTGTTCTTTAGTACTCTGGTCCTACATGAAGTCCAGCGTCCTGATGATGGAGACGGAAGGTTGCCATAGGAACTCTGTAACTAAACCATGTAACCTGGTCGAGTTTGGGCTTGTTTGGTTTGTGTTCTTTAGTACTCTGGTCCTACATGAAGTCCAGCGTCCTGATGATGGAGACGGAAGGTTGCCATAGGAACTCTGTAACTAAACCATGTAACCTGGTCGAGTTTGGGCTTGTTTGGTTTGTGTTCTTTAGTACTCTGGTCCTACATGAAGTCCAGCGTCCTGATGTTGGAGACGGAAGGTTGCCATAGGAACTCTGTAACTAAACCATGTAACCTGGTCGAGTTTGGGCTTGTTTGGTTTGTGTTCTTTAGTACTCTGGTCCTACATGAAGTCCAGCGTCCTGATGATGGAGACGGAAGGTTGCCATAGGAACTCTGTAACTAAACCATGTAACCTGGTCGAGTTTGGGCTTGTTTGGTTTGTGTTCTTTAGTACTCTGGTCCTACATGAAGTCCAGCGTCCTGATGATGGAGACGGAAGGTTGCCATAGGAACTCTGTAATTAAACCATGTAACCTGGTCGAGTTTGGGCTTGTTTGGTTTGTGTTCTTTAGTACTCTGGTCCTACATGAAGTCCAGCGTCCTGATGATGGAGACGGAAAGTTGCCATAGGCAGAGTTGGGCGTAATCAACTACTTTTGTAATCGGATTAATAATCTGATTGAAAGTAATCATGACTACATCAATCATGATTACTTTTAATCTAGATTACTTTCAATCATGATTACATTTGTAATCGTTAGTTTTGATTACAGTAGTCAGTAATCTGATTACATGCGTAGTTTTTATTATTTTTAACCGACTTCCCAAAAAAGGAGGAGGTTATATGTTTCGAAGTATGTTTTTTTTTATGTATTTTTTTAAGCATTTTTATAATAAATGCGCTTCGATATCCAGTCAGTATGTATCTTGCATGTCTGCGATTTTCTAAGCAAATAGGGGCTTTCGACGACCGACTGTATGAATCATATACTTAGGTAGGCTGTGATATAAGTATGGATTTCGCAGAAGGTCCAATTCACAAAATGTCCAATTCATATTCGCAAAATGTCCAATTCGCAAAATGTCCAATTCGCAAAATGTCCAATTTGCAAAATTTATTAGACATTTTGCGAATTGGACATTCTGCGACCTGGACATTTTGCGTGTTGGACATTCTGCGAACTGAACATTTTGCAAAATTTATTAGACATTTTATTATATTATAAAGACTGTTATATGATGATATCTATAACAGTTATCGCAATAAAGATATGTTGAGGCAGAATGTCCAATTCGCAAAATGTCCAATTTGCTAAATGTATATTTTGCAAATTTGACATTCTGCGAACTGGACATTTTGCGTTTTGGACATTTTGCGATTAGAACATTTTGCGAATTAGACATTTTGCGAAATGAACATTTTGCGAATGGGGCATTCTGTGTATTGGACATTCTGCGAACTGAACATTTTGCAAATTAAACGTTTTGCGACCGCTGGACCTTTTGCGAATTGGATGAATCATATAGGTAGGCTGTGATATAAGTATGGATTTCGTAAAAGGTCCAATTCGTAAAATGTATTGGACATTTTGCGATTTGGACATTTTGCGAATTGGACCATTTGCGAAATCCATAGACAGAATGTCAAATTCACAGAATGCCCAATTCGCAAAATGTCCAATTCGCAAAATGTCCAATACATTTTACAAATTGTACCTTTTGCGAATTGGACCTTTTACGAAATCCATACTTATATCACAGCCTACCTATATGATTCATCCAATTCGCAAAAGGTCCAGCGGTCGCAAAACGTTTAATTTGCAAAATATTCAGTTCGCAGAATGTCCAATACACAGAATGCCCCATTCGCAAAATGTTCATTTCGCAAAATGTCTAATTCGCAAAATGTTCTAATCGCAAAATGTCCAAAACGCAAAATGTCCAGTTCGCAGAATGTCAAATTTGCAAAATATACATTTAGCAAATTGGACATTTTGCGAATTGGACATTCTGCCTCAACATATCTTTATTGCGATAACTGTTATAGATATCATCATATAACAGTCTTTATAAATACCTCAATAATATTTTATTACTCAGAAGCTCTCAGAGCTTCGAGATAGAGTTTTTCACTAAACTCTATTTATTCTTACCAGTCCTATCATGTAAACAATCTTCACTGTACTTTTTGTTGAATTTTGTTAAAAATAAATCAAATATTAGTTCAAACCTAAACATTCTAAAGTAAAACATTTATTGATTGAAAGTTTCATTTAAATCCGTCCAGTAGTTTTTGCGTGAAACGCGTACATACATACATACAGACAGACAAGAAATTCCAAATTTTTTTTTGCTTTCTATTATTCTTTTTAAGTGTCCCTCTATCCATTTCAGTCAAAAATACTAAATGTACAGACAAAATATTTTTACTGTTTTATTATATGTATAGATAAAAAAAATACTAATATAAAATAAATATTCTACAAAAAATAATATTAAAAGTATCAAAATGTGTTTGTTCAAAAGATTCCCGCTTAGCGTGGTCGACCACCATAAGTTCTGGCTGAACAGATTTTGATGTGAGAGGTATTTTTAGATTCCTTGCATTCCTCCAAGTGACATACATAGGCTATGTGAGTTGTCAGTTGTGTTTTTTATTTTTTACTAATTAGATTGTTAACTTCCAATAATGCTCAACTTATCTACTTAAGGTGTAAACTAAAGTTGCTTTCTGTACCTGTTTTCTTATTTCTTTCGCGGTTTCTAGTAACATTTAGATAATTTCTAATCAATCAATCAAATACCGACTTTATTTGCAAATTTTATGATAAATTTTGTTGATGATTTTAACGCAAAATCTACTTGACCAATTTCAATGACATTTGTTTGGGTAAAAGTTTGCTTAACACAAAAATACATTTGTCGAGAGTTGTCCCTGGGTTGTGATATCAATACTTCACATTTTTGATGTCTAATTAACAATTTTGACGAGCCTACAGAGATCTTGGATCTCAAGATCTATTATATTATATTTGTTTCTTATATTTTTTTTTTGACTGTACTATACATAATCTATTGAAGTACCTATATAAAGATAAAAAAATAGCCCCTCTGGCATGATAGGCGACCATGACTTTTTTCCTTCGGCATTTCTTCTCAGCAGTGGTCGTTCCGAAATGCTAGTAGTTTGTAGCTTTGAGACATAATACACTATGATTATATAATTAGTTTTAGACGTCAAAAAGAGCCTTCTTTAAAGGCCAAGTTTTAATACAGAATTTCTGATTTAGGTATTGTGCAAAATTAAAGAATATTTTGATCATAATAATTACATAATTTGACATTGTTAACATTATTTATTTTCGTTAATTCATTAATTTTTTTATATGACATATTTTGTAGAGTGAAATATGTCACATAAAAAAATTAACGAAAATAAATAATGTCAGTCAAGAATTTATATTTTAATTATATTGGTGTTGCAACGCACCTCACAATTTTTAAAATTCGTTAGAACGGAACGCGCCTTTTCCCCCCTTCCGATTACGAACAATCAGTTGACAACGGCCGGCGACACGCTTCTTTCGCGGTCCGCCATAATTATTTGTTTTTTTTCCATGTTTACTCTTAATAATTGAGTAAATAAAAGTGTAAATACTTGTTTAATTCAACTCCGTGTCACACTGTATATTTTTGCTCGTCTGCTTACCGAGCCTTGCTAGACTGAAGACATGGAACTATTTTTCTGTATAATCTTTTGTACTGTTTTCTGGCAAATAAACATTTTTGATTTCTGAAAAAAAAAAATCGTGAGACATTTTATTAATAGAATTTATTACCAAATATTACCTAATTAATATCTAGCTATACTTCAAACAAATGTCTTGTCCTTCCAGCTGTACATATCCTGGCTAGACAACGATACGTTCAACGCAGTGACTAAAGTACGGAACTCCTCAGTGTACCCGTGGCCATTAGGCTGGCTGCAGACTCGGGGCAAGCGGCAGGCGGTTGCCAAACGGCTTAAGGCACTGCACTGGCATGACAAGACTTTAGAGCCAGGTTCTGGCTGATGTGAGTACAATATACATGATGACATGACATTTCATATAAAAATTCAATGCCATATTCGTCCACATAGATAGTCATTTAATTGTAAGACATATGTTGCAAAGTAACGTCTTTGGAGAAAATGCAGCAGTGTGGAGTTTGTTGCGCCGCCTCTTCTCCACTTTTCGCTTTGGAGAGCGGTGGTAACCTTAGCTTTAAGACCAGGTTCAACCTGAGCTGCAAAAAACAAAAATCATATGCGCTTAACCGCGCCGTGTGCACGCGTTGCAATAAGTTTTGCACAACACACTGTTCTAGTTTCGTTGGCAGGATCGAACAGATTTTGTACCGATTTAGCAACTCTTTCTCAAATATCATTAAAAATATTAGTTTTAAAACAAAAGTGCTCGATTATCACTTTAATATAGCATATATATAAACTAATTATATAAAAATATATATATAATAATAATAATAATAATATCATTTATTTCAAGTAATTACACTCATAGTATTCACACGTTACATTATTAAATTACATTTCAAAATTAAATTAGATTAAACATGTTAGTATCATACCTTACCAACTATGTTAGTATAATATAACTCTGCACACGGAGTATGCAAGCTCCTGCAGTGAGCCAAACACGGGCAGTCCCACCTCGTAGCTATCATCTTTAGGATGCTGTTGGTACTACCGCACACTCTCCTGAGCAAAGAGGTGGCACGCTTGCGCATGATTGTAGCAAAATAATCTATACCAGCCTTGGCAAACATACCGTAGGCACTACAATAGCGCAGCAGCCCCATCCAGCATCCTAAAAGCATTGTTGAACTGGATCTCGAGGGCCCTGTACGCCCCCTTCGTATAATTTGCCCATAGACTACACGTGTAGAAAGTAGTACAAAATGCTTTAAATAATGTATATTTGGCTTCCGCGGAGCAACGTGCAAATCTACGGGCTATCATATTTGCTCTGATAGACAGAGCCCTCCGTTTCCTTTCAATGTCAGTGACATCCTTTAAATCCGCAGTGAGCATATGGCCTAAGTATTTAAATCTATCCCCAGCTCTAGAGGAAGTCCATACAATTTAATTGGTGGTACCTCTCACACCATCAATCTAGAGTTAAGACCGAATACAAGGCATTGGCTTTTCTTTACATTATATATCCAGTCCATGCTCCTGTGCATACATTTCACAAACCTGTAGTAGCTTTTTCAACCCACATGGTGACGCACTCCAACAGCGCCATGTCATCAGCGTAAGCTGATATTATTTACATTAATACCAATCTATATGGCACCCCTACTCTCATACTACTGAGTGTTTCAATCAGTTCATTGACATATAGGTTGAAAAGTGTAGGGAGGTCATCGCTGACCATATTCAAATTTTAAGTTTCATGACTTGAAAGCTAAAGAAATATTTTCTAAATTTTCGGTGCCTTTATGAATTAACTCAGCTGAAAAAATATATTTTTTTTAAAAAGTACACGATTAAAAACTTAATAGAGGTCATAATCTATATCCTGTATTATTTTTCCACTTCGTAATTAAACTCCTAATTAGGTAAATTTCTTCACTTGAAAAATTGCAATTATTATTTCGAATGTGGGGTTGGACCTGGCCTTAAGTAATTTTATGACGTTAACTAACAAAAAACAAGAATATGACGATTTTAAAGTGCTATCTTTAAGCCTATTTAAATAAAAACAATTGACTGACTATAAATATAGAAAAAAAAATTAAAAATTCTACCTGTGTCACATGAGTTTTATTGTTGTGTTAAGTCGCCAAAAGGCATCTGTCATGACTTTTACGACTACCGCCAAGGTTCGTACATATCGTAGATTTGCTCACTTCATGAAATGCTCGAGAATTTGATTTGTGAAATGTGATCATTTCATGAAATTCTCGGGCCACGACATATACATATCATCATTAACATCCTATCGACTTAATCACAAATTTACTATTAATTATGAAACTAAGCACACTATTACTTATTCCCGCAGTCTAATTAATATGGCATGGCATAGCCGAGACTTACAAATATTTTTCTACGATCCTAAATTTTGCGTATTTTTTTTCTAGGTAGAGCAATGCTGCAATTCATTGAGCCAAAGGCTTGGTGATAGAGATTTCTTCTTTGGAACGTAAGTGCTTACCTTATATCACTTGTACTGTACTGATGTATATATATGTAGTTATATATATCACTACAAAAATAGATTGTAGATCACTATAATATATCAATATATCACTACAAAAATAGATTATAGATCACTACAATATATCACTACAAAAATAAATTGTAGATCACTACAATATATCAATATATCACTACAAAAATAGATTGTAGTAATATACATCGTTTTATAAATCCGCCACGTCGAATATAATTTTTGATAGGAACTAAACATTTCTTAAAGTATCTCACATATTGTCATTCTGCAGATTAACCTTTGGTTTCTAAGCGTGTAGTTTAAACTTCGGGTATCAAAATCCAATCAGTATTATTCAACATGTATATTTTCCTGTCTTTTCCTTTTAGATACCCTAAAGGTGCTAACACAGTGGTTACTAAATATTATAATAACTTTGTCCTAAATGTTATATATAATATTGTTGACATCAAGTAAATTGTAACACAAGCTAATTAATTAAAAATAAAAAACACGATTGACAAATCATATCCTATGTCGCTCGGAGGAATGCAAGGAATCTAAAAATATCTCTCACATCAAAAGCCTTTCAGGACTTATGATGGAATAAAGAAACTTACATACAAACTTACATACATGAACCCTGAAAGCATTACCCTCCTTTTTTAGTCAGTCGTGCAAAAAGACACTGAATATATAACATTTTGTAACTGCTGCGTGTGCGACCTAACAACCGTTAATTTATCCTACTAACTTGTATGTGAGCACCTTAACGGTCCATTTCTCCTCCTATCCCTTAAATTCCAAACCCCTTTCCCCTCCCTACAGCCCAAGCCCCTTAGACGCCCTCGTGTACGGCCACATGAGAGCCTTGCTCTCAGCCAACGGGCCCAAAGCGGCTCTCATGATCAAACCGATCACCAGTTCCTTACTGCGGCATGTATTGAGGATGAAAAACTTGACCAAGATGGATCTGACGGTTAGTACACATATGAATGTTCATTCCTCTTTGCATCCCGTTGGTGGTATAATTTTGAAATGAAATTCTTTATTTGCAATTGGATGTACAACATCGTTTATTGACTTCAATAAATTCACTAATAGCTAAGTTTACTAAGTTGAAAAAGTAGAATTATATCTCCATGCCAAATTTCATCACAATCGGTTCAGCGGTTTAGCTGTGAAAGCGTAACAGACAGGCATTGATAATATTAGTACGGATTAGAAGTTATATTGATGGGATGAAAAATAATATAGGTCCAAATTAAGAGCCCTGTTCGAACCCTCAATAGGTTGACATCGATACATGCAGTTAACAAGTATTGTTTTATACTAATACTTTATATTAATCAACAAGTACGATTTCAATGACCTAGCCTTAGCCAAATATTTCTAGACAGCCAGAGTTCATCTTAGTTTCATGTACATATAGAATCAAAAGCTTAATCCAAATCGACACTTTCTATTTTTTTTCGTTCAATATTCTTTCGAATCGTTGTTTTGAAATCAGTTACTGAATCCGCCTATGTTACATTTTTTCCAATGTATGATTTCGAACGGAAAACTTTAACGTAAATGAGCTAAGCCGCATACACCCAAAATAAAATTACAAATAAATATCAAAGCGGTTCATTCTAGTTCTTGCACGGACAGCTTAAAAAGAGATACCGATTGCGAACCGATATATCAACTCTTTATTGCACCATTAAAAACCCCGTTGTAACAAAATAAACTCAATGAGACATCACAGATAATATTGTTGCTTCGCACGGTACAATCAGGCACAAGAGGACTACCTGATATCGCAAGCGGTGCAGCTGTCGCGTTGTCGCCTGTCCCCCACTAGGACCGTCTCTGAGAGAAGCACCAGGGTGCGACGCTCCAAACTGTGTATCAAGAAGTCCAGTAAGGAAGCCATGCCTAGAGATGTGTTTGGTACGATGGAGACATCTAATTGCTGTAATCAATCAATATATATATATAGAACTAACTTTTGCCCTCGTAAATTTCCCATGGGAACAGTTTTTTTTCCCGGGATGAAAGGTATCGTATGTCCTTCTCAGTACTTCTAGCTATGTGTATGCGAAATTTCAGAAACATTGGCTGAGTAGATAAAGCGTGAAGAGGACAAACAAACAAACAAACTCACTATCGCATTTATAATATTAGTTAGAATTAAAGTTCTTCCCTTACTGACTGACAGACAACGTACAGCCAAAACTACTGGGCGTAGGAAGCTGAAATGTAGGATTTAGGTTCTTTAGGGAGTATAGGGGAGTACTAAGAGAGGATTTCCCGAATTCCCATGGGATCGAAGTCCCTGGCCCATGGTAGTAGTAGTATATTTATACTAGGTTCGCTTCAGAATTAGCGATTCTGAATAGCGTAGCCTTGTGGCTCATCATATTGAATTTTTTCACCTGTTCTTTATGTCTAATTTGCTTCGTTCTACACAAATTACCTTTGTCATCAGACAAAGGTAATAGTAGTAAAAGGTAGTATTTAAAAAAAAGCCTAATTCAGAATCATTTAGAATTGTTTTCGCACTTCAGCAATTCATACAATATTTAAAAAAAAACTGTCTACAGACAGAAAATGACCTAAACTAAAGGAATTTATAGAAACCAGTAAAGCTTTCTGCATTCTGGTTAATGATTATCAGCTAGTGTGTGAAATGGAGAAGTCAGTGGCAAACCACTCCATTAAAATTGCCAAGAGAGTCGTTGTGTGTGTTTCATTCCATGTAATGACCACGACCTTCAGTCATGAGGCAATACGAGTAAAGAGAGAAAGCGTAAGTAGACCATAAAAATCTGCTTAGCACCTGTTATAAGTACATAATAATTTGTATTAATATTCTTAGGTTTCAAGCCCTTCGCTTCTAAGCAAATAATAATAATGACGTCAAAAGAAGGTGGAATAACCTGCGAGTACGATACCAAAAACATAGACCCAACAGACTCACGCTATAATTTCATAGTCGATTTGATCGAAGATATTCTCGATAAAGTCGAAGAGGTATCACTCGATGACACTTTCACCATTTTCAACGATAAAGGCGACTTCGAAGTGATAGACAGCCCAAAAGATAGCGATTCTGTTTACACGGCGACGATCGATAAAAAGAACGATTATTTGCAAACGATTGAAGAAGATTGCGTTGATACAAACTCGCTAGAAACTAATTCAGTGGCATCAAATTCTGAGGATATTGTTCATGTTATAAATGATGGTGATAGTGACGGTATGGTCAATGAGAAATTGTTGTCACCGATTGTTGAAGTACAGGTCGCCGATCCGCTTGAGAATACTGATTCCAGGTTTGTTTTAGATAATTTATATCGCCCGTGGAATATTTTAGTAAAATCATGTAATGCGAAAGAAGTTCATATATGATCTTAGCACTTTATCGTCTTTAGTATTATATCATATCGGTGAATCAAATGGTTGCAAGGTCGATACCTGTTCGGGCAGAAAAGGCATGTACCATGTTTTTCAAAATATTGTAATAATCATGATAATAGCAATTTTCAAGTGTCAAATTTTGATTGATATGAAAAAGAGTTCAAGGATTTCTTTTTTTCTTAATAGCATACAATAAAAGCAAAAGAACTCACACGGCGTGAAATATCATATCTTGAAATTCATGACATCTGAAAAATCACGATGCAAATTATTATGTAACTTACATTTGGTTTTTATTTATAGTCGCATATTTATTTTATTTTTATTTTATCTCCAGTGCAAATAAGTCTGAAACGAAGGTGAATGTTAGCATGAGCAGCAGTAGAGAGCGGCTCTCTGTCAAGTCTGACTCTCTCTCTTCGCCTAAGTTTTCAGGTTTTTATTTATTTTTTTCTTTCATGTGATTCATATTTGTAGGTGCACTATGAAATAGTACAGTATTTTACTCAAAAATGCATGTAATGTGGTCATTATTTTGATAACCTTGTTTGAGCAAAGTCGACTTTGCCGTTCTGTTTTCAAATTGCGGCCGACAAAGTTTTGCTGGCCGCTCTAACAGGCCGGCAAAACATTGCCGGCCGCTATTTTGACGTTTCAACATTTTAAAAATCGAATACTAAAAGATTTTATTTAAAACACAGCTGTTTGTATCCTATAGAGATAGGTACAAAAAGATTTTATTCCATATTTGGCTGTATAGTTCTAATTACCATTGCTTAAAAAAAAACAAGAAGTAACAAAAGCGCGGTTCAGCGAAAATTTTGTTTTTATTTTGTGACTTTTTGGCTAAAAATGAGCTCTCAAAGCGAAAATTCTTCCGATTCATTGTGTTTAACACCGCCAGACATTAAAGATGAAGCTAAATTAGTGGTTGAAAATTGGATACCGCGAAACTCAAAGGAAAAATATAAGCTTGCATATAAAAAAATTACCTAAGCTGAGATGGCTGGACGGCGTCGAACGGGATCTCGAAAGTATCGGCGTTTAAGGGTTGGAAGCAGAAAGCTCAAAATAGAGATATCTGGAAAAAAATACTTAACCAGGCCCAGGCCCACCCGCGGCTGTAGCGCCTTGGATGATGATGATATAAAAAAATTGTGCATCAATCCGGGAAAGTCGGTGTTGAATTTTAGTAACTGTACTTTTCATTATTGTCTTTTTAATTAAATTTCTAGTTAATTAATATATTTTTATTTAAATTACTTGCTGGTTTTATTTAGATTTGGTACTTGCATTTTTGAGTAAAGCACTATACAAGCCTTGGCCCACAATGACTGCTTCGCTGGTCACGCTATGATTGCCTCGAGCTAGCCTAGCTACGCTCTAGGCCTTCCAGCTTGGCCATCGTTGCAGCCCTTGCTGTCCTCGCTGTGACATCTCAGCTCGTCCATCAAGTGCAGCACGCTGACCGCGCTGTGTCGGCCTGGAGCGTAGCTCTCGGCCATCATCAGCGCGACCAGCAAAGTACTCATTATAGGCCGCGGCAGTAATGTACTATAATAATGTCGTATAGGAGCCGAGGTAAAACTGTATTTCCACTGTTCCCAACCATTTGTCCCCCTGTGGGGAATAACAGGAAAAAAAGTTGCTGTATCCATACTTTTTTCCTGATGTCCCCCAGTGGGGACAAATGGTGGGGTGGTGGTGCACTGGTGGGGGAGTATACCCAGGCAACTGCTTTTTGATGTCATTAGTATTAACCAGTTTATTATTATAACTTTTTTAAATAATCAAAATACGAAATAAAAATACCAAATATTGCGCTGAGAAAATAAATTGAGCAAGAATGTTCTCAGTACTAAAGCGCAATTTGTATGAAATACCTTTCGATGCAAGTCGGCACGGGTTAACGTACTCTGAATGAGTTAAAACTTTTGTTGAAATCATTTGAGGGTAGAACGAAAAAAATAAGCTCCTATGCGTAAAAAAAATGACTTTGAAAAATAAGGGACACCCTAATAATCATATAATTCCATCTGTAGCATCTCGATCTACTTTGAAGCTGCCAAGTGACGAGGAGATGAGCGTCCAGAGTCTCCTAAAGTATCTTCGTAGGAGGAACACCTACGGATGCTACGTCGACGCGGACATCGACTGATTTTGTGCCCTATTTCTGTGTAGTTTCGGTTTATTTTAGATTGTCGTGTTTTTAGATTCCGTTACTGTTGCAAATTTTGAAATTGTAGAATGACATTTAAATAATAATCTTCCAAGTGCAAATTTCTGTGTATTAACGTTTTCTCCATTGATGGGGTCAAAGGGAATTTAATAAAATAATGAAATTTCCATACGCTGTCCCTGATAAGGGGACGAAGTAAGGAAATTTTATAATTTATATTATGGTATTGTCGTGAGGTCAATAGAACCCCACGACAATACCGATACTGGGGACAACGGTAAGGAATTTTTATGACGTTCTATTGTCCCCCGAAATGGGGGCAACGGGAATACACGCAAATTTCGTCAGTGATTTCCTCTTGATCGATATCTCGTAAAACACTTCAGATATCAACAGAGGTGGCGTTTTTACATACTACATATTATCAGGCCTCTTTCCCGTGGGGGCAGGCTTCTTCTTCTTCTTTATGTGCCTATTCATCACTGAATGTTGGCAGTCAGCTCCTTAAATAGGCTATGTATGAAATTTTTTAAAAAGCTTAAAATTTTTTTTGGTTGTAGGAATAACATTCCTGATTAGCCTGTAAAAATCTTAGAATTTTATGTTCTACCAATTAATTGTAAAAAAATATTGTTTATAATTCGCTCAAAAATGGCGGAGCTATGGCTGTTAGGGATCTTTCACATGCCATGACATTTTAAAAAATGCATGTGTCATTTGACATTTGATCAATGACATTTAATGACTGTCATTTCTAAGAGTTATGTCATTGTGACAATCACAGTCATTCAAACTGACAACAAGTGACACTTGCATTTTTTAATATTACATGGCATAGGAAATATCCTTTACAGCCGTAGCTCCGCCATTGTTGAGCTAATTAAAAACAATATTTTTTTATAATTAATTGGTAGAACAGAAAAATCTAAGATTTTTACAGGTTAATCAGGAATGTTATTCCTACAACCAGAAAAATATTCAAGCGTTTTACAAAATTTCATACATTGCCTATTTAGCCTTGTTCAAAGCCAGTCTGAACAGTTGTTCCGCTGTTTTGATTCCCGTCCACTCTCTGATGTTCCTGAGCCAAGACATCTTCCGTCCTCCCACTCTACGCTTTCTACGCTGTTTTACCCGGCGTAGACCCATATCTGCCATGTAGCATCGTGGACGTCATCAGCTGTCGTTCCTTTATTGAGTTGAGCGGATTTTTTAAATATATTTCGTTTAATTTCGTCTTTATTTATTTATGATCAGTTTCGCCAGCATGTGTTTCGTTTTCCACCCATTTCACCCCCTTAGGGGTAGAATTTTCAAAATTTCTTTCTTAATGCTCATTTACGCTATATAAAGAACTGTGAAAATTTCAAGTTTCTCCGTCCAGCGGTTTCGTCTCTGCGTTGATATACCAATCAGTTTGTCAGCGTTAAATTTCATTTAATACAGATGTGAATAGATTATCTGAAGTATCACGAGTTATCAACCGAGATGAAATTGATCATGAAAATCTGTTTCTTTTACAAAAAATCCTCTTTTCTCCTTTCCTTACCTATACTTATCACGCTAATAAAGAAGATATTCTTAATAATGTATCAAGTTCTCCAATGAAATGGTTTGTCTAAATTATTATGTTATTTACTATTATTTATCTAATTTGTGATATTCTTGTAAATAAATCATTATGTCACTTATGTTTTCTTCCGTGTGTTTCATCTGCAGAATGACAATAATCTATGTGAGTAAGATAATTTTGGTGAGCATAAATCATAATGTAGATAGTAATTTACGTTGAAAGTTGAGTAATAATAGTATTAAAATAATCCTGGACAAGTCCTGGGGCCCATATTTTGGGTCGCTGCGCCCATCTTAATTCCAATATCATGAAGTATTTAATTTTTTTTTTAGTCTTTTGGTAGTTTTAAGTCTTAAGTGAAACAGTATTATAAATCTAACTCTTAATTTTTTTAAATAATATATTGTAGGTAAATGTAGGTTTTGTATATAACTTAGAAAGTAGAGTAAATAGAAGTTATTATTGTTGCATTTGTGGAGCAATTTTTGTAGCGTAAGCATTTTGTTCTAGTCTTAAAACAGATAAATGCAAATACGAATTTTCCAAATCATAGAAAAATTAGCATTAAAACAAGTAGGTAAATACCTTTTAATTGACTGAGTTAGAACTTAGCTAATATTTACAAAAAATAATAAGTCACTTCAAAGTTCTTACTTCTAACCGTCTTATTCATAAAACATAAGAATCACTTCATTTATTTAAAAAATAAGTTCTGTCCCTATCTCTCCAAAATTTTGACATAACAACGAAGTTTTTATGAAAAAGACGGCAAGTGAAAACGATACATCATACTTACCCATCTTATAACTTACTCATTTCCCCCCCAGGCCTACAGAACTGGACGCCCTGGTCTTCGGCCACGTGTTCACGATCATAACCACCCGTCTGCCGTGCAGGAAGCTGGCTGAAGTGGTCAGAAGGTACGACACCCTGGTCGCTTTAGCCAAGAGGGTCGACGAGCAGTACTTTAAGAGGCCATAGCGCGAGGTGTTCAAGGACATTTCTACTGTATTTAGGAGTCCTTGAACTAATAATCCCCTTTTTAGGAGTCCTTGAACTAATAAACCCTTCTTTAGGAGTCCTTGAACTAATAAACCCTTTTTAGGAGCCCTTGAACTAATAACCCTTTTTAGGAGTCCTTGAACTAATAACCCTTTTTAGGAGTCCTTGAACTAATTACCTCTTCTTTAGGCGTAGAGTAGAAATAATTATTTTTGAAACATAGGTAAAGTATGCTTCATAAGCGCAGGCAGAATGTACAAGGCACATTGCCTGCATTCTGTATAGATTCTGTATTTAATACTTAGTATAAAATGTAGTTCTTAAAATTGTAGTCCAAAAAGTAATAGGGGAGCACAGAGAGGTATTTTGATAATATCGTAGTCACATTTTTCCCGAATATTGTTAAAAATGTAGATATAAAACACCAAATTAATAATACTACTCATACTTTGTTACATTATCTAGAAAAAGAAAATATGTATTACTATAACATATTATTTAGGACTAACTGCATATTCTTGCACCACTTTTACTGCAAATAAATATTCATTCATAATTCAAACCAATTGTATATAACTTCAAAATTAGTCCATATCACAGTAACTTTAAATGAAGTTTTCTTTTATAGATATAATAACCATAGGTATTAATATTATAAATAAGCAAAATATGTACATCTAATTACATAATTGTTTTGTATGTATGTATCATAAATATATTGTAGTATGGGGAAGGCAGACCCGAGAAATAAATAGGAAATTAGTGTACTTAGAATAGGTACTATTACTGAATTAATGTAAAGTGCACTACATAATTTCAACTACTAATGTAATTTAGTGATTGTAATTCTTGTATTTTACATAATTAAGTCGAAGAAAAAATTAATTATTAACTGCTGTGCATTTAACAAAAATAATTGTTTTTTTTTCTGAGACCGAATTAACATAAATAATGTAAGTACTTATGTATTTTATGTATGATGTATTAATGCATAATAGATTGGTTTGCACTAAGACATAGATTTGTTAAGAAATATGAGCGCTTCTATAGGATTATAATAAGTTATATTAAAAATGTGACAGCACAAATATATATGTAGGTACCTTTTTTATTTAAAATCGATAAATATTTTCTATAAGATACTGAGTATTTCTTAATTGTGGGTATTATACAAGGTGTGTGTTGTTACAAAATATCAGCATTTTTGTCTTTGAAAGTATTCTTACGCATTTTTTTTGGTCGTGTTCTGTTGAGTGCTTGCATAATGTTATCATGAATAAATATGTTAATGAATCTCTTGATTTTATTTGGATACGATAATATTCAGGCTCACCCCACAGGGGTGCTATTGTTCGAACCTTACTATACCCATATTCTAACAATTTATTTTCAGAAGTGGGATCGAACTGCAAACTATATTAAAATATTCGGGCCGCCATTGTTTGTTTCGCAGTTAATCTGAAGCAATTACTAGGTACACTTGTGATTTCTGGACATTCCCATTCATCTATCGAATGTGCGTAGCAACCAGCAACCCTCAAAGCAGTAGGGCATTTCGAAAAGTGTTAAACGTAGTGGTTTAGAATTGAAACAACGTTGATTTTTGATAGTGTAACGTTTATTTGGTTTCCATCACAATACAGACGGTCGTTAGATCTCACACAATCGTTCATGCTAACTGTAACTTAAAATCACCCACACAATACTTAAAACTTATCTAAAGAAATCCGTTTGACAGGTGGGCAATACTAAACTACACACTCACATTATTTAATAAAAAATAAATTACTCTTTTTTCACATAGGTACTTAAAAATGTCTTTACAATTTTTTCTAGAACAATAAATTTAAAAACAAATTAAAAATAATACGTTGGGCGTCAAATGCATTGTCGGCGTTGGTCAAAGTTTTAACGCTCGGTAATATTTTCGACGCCCAGAAGAATGATGATGATACATGAGATTGAGTTATTTTATCTTCATGTATGTTGTTCGAGACTTTGGCTGGTTCTAGTGCTAGAACGTTCGATGGATTTAGATTCGTCTCGACTGGTGGAGGATCATTTGGCGGACGCTGAAGGTGGAAAGTCCGAGTCCAATAGCGGCGAGGGCCAACGCAGATCGGGACATCATCTTCTCACGGCTCGCTGGCTGGAATTGAGAGAGAAAAATAAATTAATCGACGTGTTACTATGTAATTATCATGAACGATAAGTAATAGCTTTACAATGATTACTGTATGGCTGTAATAAGTGAAAATTGGTATTTAAAATAATAATAGGAAAGGTAATTATGGTAGTAACAACTTAGGTATCTGCTAAAAATGGTCTGTCTTATCCTGAGATAGCTTAAGCTGAGGAGCCCTGACCAAAAAGAGCAATATTTGAACATTGAGGAAAACCTCGAATCATTTACCCACAGTATTCATGATCCATAAGGAAATGGCTACTACCTAACATTTAACGGATTAGCCGATAATTTTAAAAGGAAAAAAAAAAATATGGCATTTTTACGACCGTTAAAATAAAAGTTGTTTACGAAAATCAGAAATAGTTTGAGTGGGTAGACGGTCATGTGAATCGCATCTCATATTTTATTTTCGTGAAATTTTGAAGGTGGTGCCAAATTTTTAGCTAACTATGTGACTTCCTAACACGAAAGCAGGAGAATGGTAGATATTCGGTGAATACAGAGGAGAACTAACGTCAAATTTCTATGCGATATTAGTATTTCATTAAGCGAATCGATTTTCTCTTTTAGTTTGTGAATAGCGAATGATTCCAAGTGATCACTTTATTGGTGATTATAAATTAATTTTGCCAAAAACAAACATTGTCTCAGCTAACATCAAAACTTCCATCAGATAACAGCTGGGAAACAAACCAGGCTTAGTTTTAGTGACGTGGATCTGGCAAGAAATATGGCATTAACACTACAAACAAGCGATACTAACTATTATTTTCCTGATCATTCTCAGATCTTCCCTCTGACGCGTGTATTATGTAATTTGGCAAGGGCGGCAGCACTCATAATTTAATTAATCATTACGTACGACCAAATTAGATGTCTGACAATGCTAGTAATCTAACTAAAGAATTTGATAGGCATACCCATCTAGATTCCTTGCCTTGACACCTTGTTCACTAGTTGGATGTCAAAAGAGAATATTATATAATGATATAATCGCAGGGCTATGATTTATGATATAAAACAAATCTATTTAAATAGAGGTTGTCTGACGAATTGTAAGCGGTGGCAACAACTAGCGAGCTATTGAAACAGTTGGTGAAATACAAGGGAGGCTTTTGTCAGCAGTAGGGCCTATCAGCTAAATAAAAAAAGAAAAGCAACACATGACAAAATTAGGCACTCCACGATTTGCCGTAACGTTTGGCAAACATGTGAATTAGGCACTACGAATGATTAAAAGAGATTCAGATTCTTTATCAATAAATATGAACTTCTTCCGTTACTGAGTGACTGACAGACAACACACAGCCAAAACTACTGGGCGTAGGAAGCTGAAATTTGGCATTTCCTTAAGTATTGTGGGGGAGAGGATGATTGTGAACAGAAGTGACTGAGAGAGGACTTTCCAAAATTCCCACGGGAGTAGAAAATTAACTGAAGATACAGGAATCACCTAGAATGATTCAGCCAGCCAGAACGGGCTGTATGATATACGTTTTGTTTTCATTGCAGTTATTTCTGTATGGCATATTGCCATGGCCGTCTGCGCGTGACTAGCTGAATGCTTAAGACAATCGTAAACTAAATAGGGTTTTACAGCCAAACTAGTCAGTGACATGAGCATTTGAGCATACATTGTCATGTCATCAAGGTAGACAATGAAGCCGGACGTTGGTCATGTGTGTAACACACCCATTTTTGCTATACGTTTTTGTATAATAATTAACAACCAATGGATACAGGACTTTCAGAATGTTTCTGAAAGTCCTGTATCCATTGGAGATAGGTTTATAGGTTAGGTTGTTTATTATTATACAAAAACGTATAGCAAAAATGGGAAGAATTCCTTAGGAAGGATGCTCACTAAAATAGGTATATTGATATCCTAACTAATATTATAAATGCGAAAGTGAGTTTATTTGTTACTTCTTCACGCTTTATCTACTCAACCAATTTTCCTGAAATTTCGCATACACGTAGTTAGAAATACTGAGAAGGACATAGGGTACATTTCATCCCGGGAAAAAGCACTGTTCCCGTGGGAAATTCATGCGGGCGAAGCCGCGGGAAAAGCTAGTCCGAAATAAATTATTTTAACATTATTAGGGCGCCAAGATTCTGGCACCGAAACTACTAAGGGTCATTGAAGATATAAAATCGATTGACCTACTTCAATTTATCATTTTGCGTTAAAATACGCATTTAACATATACCTACGCATCAATATTATCAATCTGTCTGCGAATCCTGTCTGACCTTATTGTGCGATAAGAATGACTATTAATAGTAAAAGGTTTGAATATTATCAATACCGGGGTAAAAAAGATAGGTGTTATGTTACGTCCGAAGAATATTTCTGTTAACCAAGGTGAAGCACGGGTCTGGACTCTATTTAGAGTCAGAGTTTACATACATAAAGAAAACTTCTTAAAATTTATTTATTGCTGAAAATATCGCATGACCAATCGTTAAATTACAACAGAAACCATAAAAATTAACGCGCACGTAACGATAAAACGAATGTTGCTGCTACTTATTTCATAAGAAATTTCTCCTTCCATAACGATAACTAACGTAATCTTAAAAAGGTATCTACTTGGGTTAAATTCCCAAAATATTTAAAGAAAACAATACGATCGTAAAATTCAGTCAGTTTACTTTTCGAGACAATGTAAATTATTGAATGGAAAACAACATCCGCTTGGAAATTTTCAGTGGTCCTTCGAGCCGGATTTCTGATGATAAAACAACAAATAATATAACAACAAATAATATTTCCTAGGGAAAAAGTAGTAATAGTAATATTGTTTTTAAAGAGTGAACTAGACCGTACATAATATATGGAAACGGTAAATCCCTCACCAATATAATTTAAATAAAATTGTAACATTCTTGTAAGATCACATGGTCTTAGGTTTGATACCCGGCCAGATCAAGAAGCATGTAAAGAATAGAGGAAAAATTTAATGTTTTGTGCAAATCTGGCTACCTATGCATTTTTCCTATATTTTCAAATTGTATTGCTACTGGGCAAAGATTTTTTGTTTCTATTAGCTATTAATATATTGAAATAAAACCTGTCAGCATTAGCAAAAATGTCATATGCCAAGATCATTCAGGATGTTGCAAGCATCCATCGGCTGCGGTAACCACTTAACATAAGGTATACCTACCATCCACCGCAGGCAGGTTTATTTCAATACGGCAAATATAATCGAGTAAAGCCGCATTTTTATCAAAACGATCCATAATGTAACAAAGAATATTTCTAGAGAAAACTTCTGATTAGATACGGATACGTCAGACCGGGTGTATTGACCTGGTATTGCGAAATAGATTTTATCAGCCGCACACGCCGATCCAAGGCCAAAACTAATGAACTTTAAGGTAGACGCAAATTGCTTCCTGATTAAAAACCTGTTAATTTAAATTTATTTTTAAGTTTGATCGTTGAGCAGAAAATCCAATACTGGTATTGAAACATTGGGGTCTTCAAGAAAAGAGCCTATCGGTTTCTCAAAAAGTTTGCAACGCATCAGTGACTTTCTTAGGGTCATTGATGTCTATGGACTGCGGTGATTGCTTACCATCAGGCAACCCGCATGCTCGTTTGCCTACTATTCTATAAAAAAAAAAGATTTCATTTAAAACAAGTAACAACCCGGATAATTTGATAGTAAAAAGGGTTTAAGTAGTATACTTATGGAAAGTTTCCTGAGAGTCAAGAAAATTGGGTAAGCGGATAGGATATAAACCAAATCAACAAAGGTATAGGATACCTTTTTATCTCAACATTCTACCTGAAGCGATGACTAGAGACACAGCTCTCAATAGAAATGCGAATTTTTGTGACGGTATTTAGACAGAGCTTTATTACTCCCGGATAACTTTCCCTGCAAATACAACCTGACTCTCTTCAAAACCAGAGTGAATAGGCTGCTTCTGGGTACGATTGTGGTCAAGAGCACACCCATCTAAAAAAATAGTAGAACTTCTTCTAAACAACCCCCGATATGAAGGTATGAAGTAAAAATACCCCCGGTGACGATATGAAGTAAAAATAAAATAAAGTAAAATAAAAAGGATCATTTAGCAGGTGCCTATCATGAACAAGTCATCTATGTAACTATCGAAAACTTCCATAATCTTCGCTTCGCAAGAAGTAACAATGGTCTGGAGTGTAGACTACAACAAGCACTAAATATCAAACAAAAACTCCTTACGTAACTGAAACTTGGCAACGTACTCAGTCTTAAAATACACCACATTCAATTACTAGCCACGGCGCCAAATCAGTGCGTAAATTAAGTGTGCAAACATCTTGTTTGTTATTGTATTTAATTATAACAAGTCTTTAGACAATGTCATCAAGATAAATGTTGATAGAAGTAAAACTATGAAAAAACATCTGAACTGAAACCTCTCAATCAATTCTATTTGTGTGGGTGCGCCTAAATTACGTGTGTCAATATATAGTTTGTTATTATGATAAATGATGTTATTTTTGACGATATAAATAAAAGAATCTATGATATAAAATAAATGTTACATAGCTTTAGATAATCATATAGCGTAATAGTTTTATCGCCTGGTATTTTTCAAGTCATGTCTATATATTTTTTGTCTTAACTATGCGATGCTAGCACTAATGTCATTTTGACAATTGTAATTAACTTCACTATACAATCTTTTATTTGTTAGTATAATGAAGTTAGTTACGATTGTAAAAATGATATTTGCTCAAGTATACTAGCAAAATAATCACATAGTAGACGTCGATCATCAAGCGCCAAATACATTGACAGATTGTAAAATCTGACTGATTTGTGGGTGGTGATACCAGTGGTGGGTTGGTTACTAAAAGATACAATAGAAATGACAATCTGAAAACGAGATTTGATAACGCGCGATAGCATTATCAATGGAACGTGGGCATGGCGCCTGATTTATCTATTGATTTTGATGTTTCGCGATTTTTTTCTAGAACATATGAAGTTTATTGAATGTCCCATCCCATGTCATATTCTTTTTTCATTTATTTGAAGATTATCGTGATTATAAATGGTTTAACAAACTATCAGTAACAACAGATCTTTTCACAAGTATCTGATTTAGATATTTGAGTTAGATAACACGGTAACACCTGCCTACAGATAGAGGCTGAATAGGAATTGAGAGGCTGGCTTCTGTACAAAACATCTTCTTAAAGCGCTGTACATCGCTGATCGTAGACAAAAACCACAAAAAAAAGATATTGCTTATATTCAGCCATCTAGCAAAGCAACGGACAACCGAAGAAAGAACAATTGGTTATACACCTATGTGGTTACCACACTGGTGTTACTATCTATTAAAAATGATAAATGTGGTACAGTCATTGGAATTTAATCTATTTTGTTCTAGACTTTGCACTGCCAATTAGCGATAAGGAGCATTTTAAAATTGCAATATTATATGAAAGCTCAGAATTAACAAGTTATCTGTCGTTGGCGTCTGAATTCCTTTACATCGGAATTCCCCACTATTAATTTAACAAATTTTCATTTCGTTTTTGAGACATATCTCTAAAAATAAAGTCAAAGTCAAAGCAAGAACTGTAGATATGGCAAAATACATTCGCATATTTGCCAGATCTGATGACAGTTTTAAAATGGCTATATTTAGCACAATACTATTCGAAGCAGCTGAAGGCCGTATGAACATACTCGATGGCGCCAGGCCAGAATAATGTGACATGTTTGTTAGCGAATTAGTCCCAAAATATAAATTTTTATGCGTCTCGAGTTTGACCGATGTGCCATTTACAGTGTTTCTGTTTGTAGATGAGAACGGAATTCAAACATGTACATGTACAATTATTTTGAGTATAAGAATGACAATAAGATAAATAAGACACGAATGCTCCTTAAACAACTTACAAGATACATTGAACTCACACACACATTGATTCACATATTTTAAATTAATGGTTCGTTGTTTTAAAACTTATTAAAATTGAAAAGTTCTGCCATTTAGGGTAATTCCAAAAGGTGATATCGTGAAAATATCGTCCTATAAAGATGACTAGTTTTTTTCCTTACGCTATATAAAAAATAACTGTTTGCAAAATTGCAAGTTTTTACGTGCAGCGGTTTCGTCTCTGAGTTGTTGATATTCCGATCAATCATTTTTATCCTTTCGATGATAGCGTGAACAACTTATAGTGCGATTGGAATCACCAATTTCCTTTTCAGAACTAGATAATACTTCATAAAATTTACGGATAAGGTTGGAATTGGAACATTGGCAGTTGTACAAACCCAGACATTCTACAAGTCCATTTGTTGCAAGTACAATGTCATCAACATATCAACTGCTGTTTGAGATCAACTGTGTCAACAAGGTGCACCGACGAGGGCAAAGTGCCTGAACATCTTAGTACACACAGTAACGAAAATAATCATTTAAAAATATTAAGAAATAAGTCTGATGAGAAAAATGGAAGGAACTCCACCGACAAGAGCCTAGCTCTTGAATTCTATGATGATGATGAAGAAACAAATGAAAACAAAATTGCCAGATCCCCTCTGGGATCGCCTAAGAAATTACCGAAGTTACGATGCAACATCAAAAAATACCCTATTTGGATGACGTGATGGAAAGAAAAGTCCTCAGTAATTTGATTACAATGCATCAAGAGGAAGACATGGGAGACAACAAAAACAGAAAAGATAAACTAAAATCAGCAGATATACGTGTCTTAGATAATGCTAAACTATATTTAAGGATCTATCATGTATGAGCCATTGTGAAAACATTACACAATATGGAGACAGGTTAACAACCTACTTTAATCATGATCATGATTGAGTAAGATTGTTTTCAAGATCATCTATCTAATACTGTAATGGAGATGAGGCAAGATTAGAATAGATGAATATATTTTTGACCTGTGAATAATAATGGACATTACTAACAATAGATATTTTTGAGGACAGTTGATATCTATTTTAGCTATCTCAAAATTCCTCGTGCGAAGGAGCGCAGCTAGCAGTAACTATTTGACACTGACATATGACAAGTGAAATTTCAATTGAGTGCTTTTTTTCATTACAGTTACAGTAAAGAGTCAACATGTGATTCCGTGATGGCCTGTGTTTTACATAAATTCACAGAAGTTTCTGATATTTTTCCAGATACCTAACGATACGCTCAATACGTTATCCCTTTGTGCAGAAAAATATTAGCTACTGCTTTCAAAAGCTATCCTTTTTTTTAAATATAGTAAAACTAAGTACAAACGTACTCGTTTGTACTTAGTTTTACTATATTTTAAGTTTCCATTCTATGTACATATATGTTGTGTATAAAAATTAATAAATAAATAATAAAGCACATCGAAAATTTTCATCGACTGTTTTCTCACAAAAATTACATCCAAATTGATAGAAATGAATCACATTGGATGTATTTTTTCACAGATTCAGAATTCAGTATATAATTTTTACGTCACTATATCTATAGTCTATGATTACTAATCTATGATCGGAACAAAGTCACATGAAGATAACATTGGAGTTTTGACCGCTGCCCAGCGTCGCATCGCTATCAATCTGAATTTATCTGCAAGCGTCATAACGTAGGCTCGTGCCGGCTACATGCGTAAAACTTCTGCGCAGTACTATGTCTAAAAATATGTGTACGCTAAAAGATAACAATACAATGATAAAAAACTTCAGTATGCTGCTGAATATTGAGAAGTTTAAGTGTCTGAAATATCCCCGAATATATAATAAACAAAGAATTGCAAATTTTCGATGCCACGTGCTATGTAATTAGTGGCTAACTTTTGTATACTTACTGCCTTAGGATGAAAGACATCTAACTAAATACTGCAGTGCACATTGTGTGCTTTTGACAGAAGAGACTATTTTTAACTACTTTTATTGGAAAAACAAACCACATACAATTGAGAAACTACACGACAACTGAAATACTGTTAGTAACAAGAAAATGAATGTCGATATAAACGAACATAAATTTAATAAAATGGACGACTAGGTGGCGCCTTCTAGTAAAACTATCCTGTTGATAAAGTGATATGATTGTACTAACCAATATGCGTCATGAATTCACGATCGGCTAATTTGGTGACGATTTCGTATCCTGGTTGTGGCATGGCGTAATTAGAGTACCTAATAATAAGTTTGGAAATGGTGATAACATAAAGAGAAAAGTTGGAACTAAAATGACGTCATGAATAAGACGCATTTCCAGCCAGTTTCAGCCTAGGATGTCTAGATACCTACCGAACTGGTTTAAAGTAGATTCCGTATGTAGAGAACTGTAGACGTAGTATATGATACTGACGATACGAACTATAATAACTAGGTATTTCGTTGATGTGTTGACTCACAATCAAGCATGTCGGAAAACGTGCCAAGTAGAGGAGAAAAAGTCGGGAAGCGGATGCGTCAGGCAAATATAATGGCTGGAGATATTAGTTAGTCTTAGTCGCATTCCTCATGACTTAGGGTCGTGGTCAAGGATAACCTTTGCTTTTATCCTCCTTGGTCGTTGTCATTATGTCGAATGAAACACTGGACTGGTTTGCCATTGCCTTATCCATTTCACACACTAGCTGATAATCATCAACTAGATTAAAAGTTTCCTCACGATGTTTTCTTTCACCGGAAGCAAGTGGTGGTCGATGAAAACTACCATAAATGAGGCAGATTGGTCTACAAACTCATGTATCACGGGCAGGATTCGAACCTGGGACCTTTGCAGTCACAGGTGGGCGTCTTAACCATTCGGCCACCACCGCTTCCGGAGATATAGCTTTACCTAGAATTTAAATTCATCTAGATTTACCTAATGTGCATGATGTTCCAACTAAGTTTTATGTTGAGTCATGAACCAAATCTATTCTAGGGACGAGTAGGTCAGAATAATCATAACTGGAAATGTTTTAAAAATAATTGACAACAAAGTATTTTCGAAAGTTGCCAAAACTAAAAATAAACCAGTATCTGAGGAATGCGGAGTATTTCGGATGCATGACGTGACGATGGCGCTGTGACGTTAGAGATTGAACGAATATTTGTTCAGGTTGCTTTGGAAAAAGACATTGTTGGTTTGCGTCAATCAAAAATTTACAAGACTACCGGTGTTTTGGTTCCCTTTGCGCTTACGCATATGAAGAATGCGCATTTGCTTGGATTGCTTGCTTGCTTGCCATACCGTACCAGTGACGATTTCCACGCTTTACTATGGTTTCTATTGTAACAAGTTTTTGCCGAAAACTAGTATTAAGTAATTACATTTTTCAACGGTTTACATGTAATATTATGTGTATTACATACAATATTGGTGGAGCCAGGACTCCGAAATAGATTTAATTCATCCGGGTCTCTAGTATGTATAGTGGATGCGCTATTTACAGTCAATTTACAGTGCCATCCCATTTGTATGTGAGCACTTAACGAAGGCCCTTCCTGCAACTGATATGCGTAATTACAGAGAAGTATATAATGTATGTCTCATAGCACGAACTCGGAACAGGGAAGTGAAATGAGGAACCGACCTTCAGGTATTTTTTGACTGCATTAGATATACGACTGGATTTGACATGAATGCGACACCGTTTGAGAACCACTATAGAAGTAAATGAGGAAAGGAACAAGAATGTTTTATGAGCAAATTACGGGCAAGTGCATAAAAATGAACCAAAAATCTACCTAGTCTACATTTCACATGTTTACAGACAGCACTACAGAAACTCCTTATGAGTTCAAGGTTATGTAGATGCAAGTATGTAAGGACCAAGGGGGGTCTAAATCCTCCCTGGTATGGACGGGCGTATCAGCGACGTATTATGTAGGCGGAGTAAATACAAAACCTCCCTAAAAAATTTCCCTATCCAAATTTTCCGAAACTCCGCCTAAACTGCGATTTAGTGCTGCCGATCCCAAGCCCGGATAAAGGAGGAAGGTTCATCGTAGGGATAACCCACACATGGTTGCGAAGTCTAAAACGAGGTAAGGCGTCGATTAAGACAAGACGACCTTTGCAAAGAATAAAAGGAAGAAAGTGGCAAACGATCGTGATAGGTGGAAGAAACTCATTGAAGAGGCCAAGACCCACAAAGGGTTGAAGAAAAAAGAAGTAAACATACCAAAGCTCCGCTGGAAGAAAGAAGATACAATTTTCCGTAAGAAGGCAACAGTAATGTACCTGCGCAGCTAAAAGTTGATAACCTTTTAATAGACCTCTGTTACATAAAGATAGCTATTTCTTACTTCTGGTGCGCGACCCATCGATAGCGGGGTTAAGTGGTGGTCACTTACCACGCACGAGGTGATAGAGACGGCAGTAAAAAGTATTGTTGAAGGGAAATATTGGTTGATAAAGAGGCAATTTACGTGTTAATTGGACATACTGGGACATTACGCTTTTTTATTTAGAACTATCTAGATTTTGTAGAGGCAATCTATGGATTTCTGAGCAAACACTTACGGATTTCTTAAAATTGGATCTGGCAACACTGCTCCCGATTTAGGGTCCTAAATCTTGCCGTGCGTAGACGCTTTAAGGCGTCGAGACGATCTAATACAACCACAGCTTCATGATTTTGTTTGTTTGTAATAACTTTATTGTACTAAGGATACATATTTAGAAGTAACATAAATAACAAGCTAATTATTGAAAAATAAAAAAACACGACTGACAGCTTCTAAAAAGTCTACTCTTTTCACCCAGGTGAATAGAGTGGAATATACCATGTTACTCGGGGGAATGCAAGGAATCTAACAACACCTCTCACATCAAAATCTGTTAAGCCTTAAGCCATTCAGTACTTATGGTGGAATAAAGAAACTTACATACATACATGAACCCTGAAAACAACACTCCTTTCTTGGTCAGTCGTGTAAAAATATAAATACATAAATAATGGCGGACTTATCCCATGAAGGGATCTCTTGCAGTCAACCAGCGATAGATTGTTTTTGGTTGGTTTGAGAGGATCGACAGTTTGCGTGATGCGCGTACCAAACGTACACACTGACAATGACAACATAGTCGGGTAAATAGTATTTATATACCTAGTCTAGAATACTTAGTTATTGAACTGTAAACAAATCAATGAGACAGTCCAGGGTGCATCGTACCGCTGAGCAAATTACATTAGCGAACAAGCACGTTGCATTCTGCACGTGGCGATGCATCTGCTTTACTAGTGCATTCACACGTTTTGTTAAATCCCTGATATAGAAAGAAGACAGAAGGGTTTAAAAAATCTCGACTACTAAGGTTTACTACTGAAAATTTGGATTTTTAAAGAGTAGGTACTATCGACTGCTTCTTTGCGAATCATAGATAGTGACTAGCTGTCGCCCGCGGCTTCGCTCGCGTAAGTTTCGCTTAGATGAAAAATCTCTCTTAGAGCTTTTCATCAGATGTTCCAGATCTTCAAATTTTATACGTCAGCAGAAAATGCTCATCAGGTTGAACGATTTTTGCTAAGGCGCCATTTCCATATATGTTATAGTGTAGTTGGTCTCTTGGAGCTTTTCATCAGATGTTCCAGATCTTCAATTTTTATACGTCGGCAGAAAATGCTCATCAGGTTGAACGATTTTTGTTAAGGCACCATTTCCATATTACTAATAGTTTAGCTGTTCCGTTATGGTTCTTCATCAGGTGTTCCAGTTTTCAATATGAATTATAGCCTATATGTTGCCCAGGCTTAATAGCTATACAACAAAAAAAGTTCCATTCAAATCCGTCCAGTAGTTTTTGCGTGAAACGCGTACATACATACAGACAGACAGACAGACAGACAGACAGACAGACAAGAAATTCCAAAAAAATTTTTTTGCTTTCTATTGTTCTTTTTAGGTCTCCCTCTATCCATTTCAGTCAATAATATTAAATGTACAGACAAAATATTTTTACTGTTTTATTATATGTATAGACTAGCTGTCGCCCACGGCTTCGCCCGCGTAAGTTTCACTTAGATGAAAAATCTCTCTTTGAGCTTTTCATCAGATGTTCCAGATCTTCAATTTTTATACGTCAGCAGAAAATGCTCATCAGGTTGAACGATTTTTTCTAAGGCGCCATTTCCATATATGTTATAGTGTAGTTGGTCTCTTGGAGCTTTTCATCAGATGTTCCAGATCTTCAATTTTTATACGTCTGCAGAAAATGCTCATCAGGTTGAACGATTTTTGTTAAGGCACCATTTCCATATTACTTATAGTTTAGCTGTTCCGTTATGGTTCTTCATCAGGTGTTCCAGTTTTCAAAATGAATTATAGCCTATATGTTGCCCAGGCTTAATAGCTATACAACAAAAAAAGTTTCATTCAAATCCGTCCAGTAGTTTTTGCGTGAAACGCGTACATACATACAGACAGACAGACAGACAAGAAATTCCAAAAAAATTTTTTTGCTTTCTATTGTTCTTTTTAGGTCTCCCTCTATCCATTTCAGTCAATAATATTAAATGTACAGACAAAATATTTTTACTGTTTTATTATATGTATAGATGTGCCGTTCTCGAAATTCGAGAACAAAAGGAAACTTTCTTGGATATTCATCGGAAATATTCTTGAGAACGGAAAATTTTCCTAAAAAACCAAGAATTTTCAAAGTTTAGTTTTCGGGAACAGGGAATTTCTCGGCAGCACATCAATAGTCATAGATACACTAAGCAGTCCACCGGATTTAGGGGGGGTGGGTGATCATGCCTGGCCACACCACTGGCCTGGTTTGGCCTGTGGTGTGGCCCTAGAATAGCACCAACCCATCTCTTCCCGTGGGTGTCGTAAGAGGCGACTAAGGGATCTAAAACACCGGAGGATGGGCAGCAGCATCTTTCCGCGTACTATGACATCACACTGCGATCGCCAACCCGCCTGCCAAGCGTGGCGATTACGGCAAAACCCCCCTATGGTTGTTACACCCATAACACGGCCCCTAGTCCCCGGCGGCCCCGCTATCCCGGACTCTGGTAGCGGTCACGGTAACGGCGGGGCAGGGGGTGCTAAGAATCCCCGGCAGATGCCAGGCTACCAACCCCGACGACCTTTGGCCCTGGCAACTTATAACACGTGCACACTGCGGACCGACGAGAAGCTCGCTGAACTGGAGGAAGAATTGAGCAGGTTACGATGGGATATTGTAGGATTATGTGAAGTCCGAAGAGAGGGGGAGGACACCATGATCCTCAAGTCCGGAAACCTGCTCTATTTCCGGGAGGGCGACCAACTGTCCCAGGGCGGTGTCGGGTTTATCGTCCACAGGTCCCTCGTCAACAACGTGGTCCAGGTCGAGAGTGTTTCGGCGAGGGTAGCGTACCTTGTACTCAGAATTACCAAACGGTATTCGTTGAAGGTAATACAAGTATACGCACCGCCCTCATATCGCTCCGACGACGAGGTAGAGACTATGTATGAGGATATTTCTAGAGCCATACATAGCTCCCAGGCCTACTATACCGTTGTGATGGGGGACTTTAACGCGAAACTGGGCAAACGAAGCGATGATGAGCTGAGGGTGGGGAATTTTGGATATGGAAGGAGGAATGCACGTGGTCATCTGCTGGCCGGCTTTATGGAGAAGGAGGGCCTCTTTATGATGAACTCCTTCTTCAAAAAGCCAAAACAGCGAAAGTGGACATGGTTGCATCCTAATGGCGTTACAAAAAATGAGATTGACTTCATCTTGTCGACGAAGAGGCACATATTCAATGATGTCTCTGTGATCAATGCCGTAAAAACAGGAAGCGATCACCGATTGGTAAGAGGCACATTGAATCTTAGAATAAAACTCGAAAGGTGTCGACTGATGAAGTCTACGCTCCGACCAGCGCCTATCCAGCTCCAAAACCCGAGAGCTTTCAGCTCGAATTGCAGAATCGCTTCGAATGCCTGGGAGACTGCGAAAATCTGGACGATTATAATGACAGGTTTGTGCAAATTGTCCAAACAGCTGGGTCTAAGGCTTTCAAAACCCGCCGTTCAAAAGGAACCAAAAAGATCTCGGACCTCACCAACAAACTCATGGAAGAAAGACGAAACTTGGTTCTGCAGTCCTCTGACGATGCTGCTCAGTATCGGCGTCTAAACGAGACAGATCTCCAAGTCCTTAACTCGTGATTTACGCCAATTCAATACTGACCGTATTGAAGAGGCGATCAAGCAGAAATAAGGGCTCAAAAGTGTTGCAAGGGATCTGTCTGTTGGTCAAAGCCAACTGACCAAGCTGAAGACTGAGGATGGCAGAATCATTTCGTCGAAAGCCAGAGCTGTTGGAAGAGGTTGAGAAGTTCTACGGACAATTATACACCAGCGTACGCACCTGTCAGTAATCTGGCCAAAGATCCAAGAGCCAGATTGACCCGACACTACACCGAAGATATCCCGGACGTCAGCCTATACGAGATTAGAATGGCTCTCAAACAGTTAAAAAACAATAAGGCACCGGGTGATGATGGAATCACGGCTGAGCTTCTGAAAGCAGGTGGAACGCCGGTATTAAGAGCTCTTCAGAAGCTATTTGATTCCGTTATACTCGAGGGACAAACGCCTACGGCATGGCACAGAAGTGTGGTGGTACTTTTCTTCAAAAAAGGTGACAAAACCCTATTGAAGAATTATAGGCCTATCTCACTTCTGAGCCATGTCTACAAACTGTTTTCGAGAGTCATTACGAATCGTCTCGCTCGCAGGTTTGACGACTTCCAGCCTCCCGAACAAGCCGGTTTCCGAAAAGGCTTTAGTACCGTAGACCACATACATACGCTGCGGCAGATTATACAGAAGACTGAGGAGTATAATCAGCCATTATGCTTGGCGTTTGTGGACTACGAGAAAGCCTTCGATTCGATCGAGACCTGGGCTGTGCTACAGTCTCTCCAACGGTGCCAAATTGACTATCGATATATCGAAGCGCTGAAGTGTTTGTACGAAAACGCCACCATGTCGATCCGTCTCCAGGATCAAGGCTCCAAACCTATCCAGTTGCAGCGAGGGGTGAGACAGGGAGACGTGATATCTCCGAAACTGTTCACCGCCGCCCTGGAAGATGTTTTCAAGCTTCTGGACTGGAGCGGACTCGGCATCAATATCAACGGCGAGTACCTCACTCACCTTCGATTCGCTGACGATATCGTAGTCATGGCTGAGACCTTGGAAGACCTAGGCACAATGCTCGATGGCCTCTGTAGAGCCTCTCAACAAGTGGGTCTAAAAATGAACATGGACAAGACGAAAATTATGTTTAATATCCGTGTCGCACCCACTCCTCTGAAGGTTGGAGACTCTACACTCGAAGTTGTTGACAATTATCTATACTTGGGACAAACAGTTCAGTTAGGTAAGTCCAACTTCGAGAAAGAGGTCAACCGTCGAATCCAACTCGGCTGGGCAGCGTTCGGGAAGCTTCGCGATATCTTCTCGTCCAAAATACCGCAGTGTCTCAAGACTAAGGTCTTTGACCAGTGTGTGTTGCCAGTAATGACATACGGAACAGAGACGTGGTCGCTTACTATGGGCCTCATAAGAAGGCTCAAGGTCACCCAAAGGGCGATGGAGCGCGCTATGCTCGGAGTTTCTCTGCGTGATCGAATCAGAAATGAGGAGATCCGTAGGAGAACTAAAGTAACCGACATAGCCCGCAGAATCGCGAAACTTAAGTGGCAGTGGGCGGGGCACATAGCTCGTAGAACAGATAGCCGTTGGGGCAGAAAAGTTCTCGAGTGGCGACCACGAACCGGAAAACGTAGTGTTGGCAGGCCTCCCACTCGGTGGACCGACGACCTGGTGAAGGTCGCGGGATGCGCATGGATGCGGGCAGCGCAGGACCGGTCGTTATGGAAATCCTTGGGGGAGGCCTTTGTCCAGCAGTGGACGTCTTTCGGCTGAGAGAGAGAGAGAGAGAGGGTGATCATGCCATAGGAACTTATACTTATATTTTTTTCTATACTAAAAAAAAATATTTTGAGACCACGCACTCGTCCATGAGACCCCCCTAACGCGAAGGCTGGATCCGCCCTTGATTCCGTAACCAGCACAATTGCTGGAAACCGTAGAGTGGGAGGACGGAAGATGTCTTGGCTCGGGAACATCAAAACAGTGGAACTGTTCAGACTGGCTTTGAACAAGGCTAAATTTAAGAAGCTGACTGCCAACATTCAGTCATGAATAGGCACATAAAGAAGAATTAGAAAAATAAGTATAACACAACCATTCCTTGACTAAACTTTTAACATCCTCGTCTATCCATAAGAAAGGCCAGGGCCTCAGCAGTGGGTAGATTAAAATGGCCCATTATGAATTACTATTTCATTTTGTAATGTTTTCTTCTGTTCTGTTAAAAAATTGTTTTAATCGTAACCTTTGTATAACTTTTTTTTGTTAAAAAATTGTTTTAAAAAACTCTTCGATTGAATTTATATAATGCATGCTGTGTTTGTCTGTAATGGACTGTGCAATTAGAATATAAGTTTAATAAATTTCTATTTTTACATGTACTGTTGTAACAGACTGATTAAATACAATAAAAAAAAATATTTCTAAGTCTTTAAATTCAATAGATCACATTACTAAGATTGCAATGTGCAAGTTAGCAAGTTACTCATCATCCTAGGAATATTTTTGAAAACCATAAAGTATACTAAGTGTTTTTCTTTAGTAAACAATTGGGTAGTGTTTTAAAAGAATACATGTTTGCCTAATGCTTGAAAAATCTCCTCAAGGTGCAAAAACTATAGACAACAATGTGTATGTATGCAGCGTAGTATTGATAACAAGTAGGTATAATATTTTAAACACACCATTAACATATGTTTTTCACAGTAATGTTTTTCAGTTTTACAGGCATCTATGTGCTAAAAATGTATGTCTTCAAGGATTTGTCATCATTGAGTGTCACTAAGATGTGAAATCATAACTTTTTTGTGTTATAATTTATAATCATAACACACAAAAAAGTTACTAGTTATTTATAACTTATAAATAACACTGGTACAGTCAACAATGTAATAAAGTATGCAGGGTGGCTACTTCAGCAAATGTTTATTCAAATAATAATTTTGGTATTGCAATGAAACTTAACAATATAACAGCATTGAAATCAATTAAATTGTCACACCTGCTGCTGTCACACATTGCCTCACCAAGCACCAGACCGGTCTGATCACGTCTGGTGCTTGCGCTGGCGTCCCCATATGGTAAATAAATAATAATAATAAGACCGAAAAATTAGTTAATTAACAATATAATACCAATAATAAATGTTAATATATGTGTTGTTGCATCAATGCTATCAATAGTACATAGTTTAGGTAACAATCTATATACAAATAATGTCTCGACCGAGAGTTGTAGAAGGGGACAGCATTACCCAGTAGTGGGACACAATACTGGGCTAGTCAGAGTCAGATGGCTATTCAGATTATTGCTCTATAAAATTAGGCACCTAAAATTATTAACCTTTAACTATGGACGCGCGGTCTCACAGGCTCGGTCGCTTACCCTTTGCAATAATCGTATCTACCCCAGTTCCCGGCATGACAATCCTATGACGCTCAGTAGCTTCAGTTTTGGTGGTAAAACGTCTTCGGAGGCGGGAGTTGTTGTCGCCGGTTACAAATTTAGTGAGTTAATTCGTTTTAAACTTCGACCGCGGTCTGTGAAACCACGCGTCCAAGATTCCCATACAAAAAAATCTGATGAGATTGTTTTTGTTTTGGGTAGTAAGCAATCAAAATTTCAAAAAATATTAAAATTACTACAAATAAATAGCAGTAGGATATTTACTTTTCAAAAATAGCAAGATTACATATGCAAGGATGCATTATCAACTCAAATTTGCCAAAGGAATGAATATAACACTGAAGCGAGTTTTAGGAGCAAACTTGTCTCTAAAAAACCCTCTTACATTAAAAATGGAATCTTCAAAGTGAAAGACCTGTCGAATCTGTCCACCTAAACTAAATAAGAAGTCAGAATTTTTGTGTTTTAAGTTCAGAAGTTTTTTTTTGTTTTTTATGCTTGGTAAAGTTTAAATTTACAGATAATTCCATGAGATAAGTTCCATAAGACCTCGCGTCCATGAATATGTAACAAAATTTTGACGTCCACAGTTAAAGGTTAATGTAAAATCTAGGTTTCCCTCAATCTATAACATGGTTGTAATTTGTGTAGTATGACTTTCTTAACATAATGCCAAGCTGTGAACAAATACACCTTAGTCTGTGTAAACATTTTAGAAGGAAGTTTGAAGAATGCTGAGCACATGGTGTTTTCCACGAATTTTGCCAACAAAACATGACATAACAATCAAATTATCCAAGCTATCTGAAGGCACACTTGCTTTGGCTACTACTAACGATCAAAGAATCATAAAGTTGCGTAATTTTTATTAGCAGTTTGACCACATGAGGTCTGAAGGCAAAATTATGTGAAAAGAACACATTGAATGTCACTAAAGTCTGAATTACACCTTATTACAGCCACTTTTAGTGATGAAAAGTTATGTAATTAACCACTAAGTAATATTTTGTTAATGAATTGACTACTTAAAAATGAGGCACGATGAACAGCTTACCTGCGAATATGTGAGTCTCAGTGCATACTGGGCAATTTGTGTTGTTCTCATCGTGTCCGAACCAGTATGTGTGCTATAAAAGAAATTGCTCAATCAAAAACACACAAATAATCTCAAAATACAACACTCTAAAACTCGGAAAACTGTTTTTTGCAAAATTTCAGAATCTTTACATAACCTATATCAAAACAAATACTTCTAAGAACACTGCACTAAAACTTGGCGATATAAAATTTGGAGTAACTGAAAAATAATGGAATTTACTTTTTAAAGTGATTTTAATTAGCAGAACTATTTATTTTATTGATTTTAAAATTTACGTACTTGCACCCGCTGACTACCGCGAATGAAAGAGTAAGAAAATTTCTCGATTGATGTCATTGATGTACCGAATTTTGACATTTCAAAGAAATGTTGCCAGAATAAAAGATAAAAGTCCCAACATCATTTTACTTTTCTTAGATACCATTAGTCCCATCCCATTTAGCGATGTGCCGCCGAGAATTTCTCGGTTTCCGAAAATTTCTCTGAAATTTCTTGGAAAATTTCACCGGAATATGGAAAATATGCATTTCCCATCATCCAATTTTCTTAAAAATTTTAGTGATTGTCAATCTTCTTATTTTAAAGACAGCTGCAAAAAGAAAATTCCCCATTTTGAAATATTTCAGGTACTTTTCCGTTTTAGGGAATATTTCCGAGAACGTTTCCTGACCGTTTCCAAAAATTCTCGAAAATTTCGGAAAGGGCACATCACTAGTCCCATTACCTACCGTTGATAGACTAAACGTTCGGTTTGATTTAATGAGTGCTTAAAGGAAGAATCCCGTAGAAATGTCATCTGTGTATACCCGTGAGGACAAACTCATTGTATACTACTGTAAGTTAAGTTTCGTCCTATATTACTCGATGCTTTGTATGTACAAATTAGTGTCCAATAGAAAATCGAGCGAACCACACGTCTTTTATTTATTCCAAGTTCCAAGTACAATATTTTGAACCTTATTACAAAGTTTACATGGTCCAAAATCGAACCGGATTACACTGGACGACTCACGGTAGCCGAGCGCCCGAGAACAAAAGAACTGCATTCCAAGCTCAGATAAGCAGAGTAGGTGCGAGTATTCACGGCAAATAAAATAATAAGAAACAAGTGTGAAGATTACAAATTGACTACTACGTTGTTTAGTGTTTACAATGGCTGAAGTTGCGTTAAAAATAGTGGAACATATTGTGATTATCCTAGAGAAAACCCGAGTGAATTTAAAAAAGTGTCCTAAAGCAAGATTGACACGTAATTACATTGAAAGTAGGATAAAGTGTGTTGATGATCATTGGGAACGATATAAACAAGCGCATGCCGATATTATATGTAATGTACCTAAGGAGAAAGAGGTGTTGTTGCCGTATTTACAAAATGATGAGTTTTCTGAACACGAAGAAATATATATTAGTTTAAAAACAGAACTTATGGATTTGTTAACAAGTGAACCTGCGCCGGCGGTGGCGGGTCCCTCACCAGGCCCTGTCCCTAAGGAAGTACAACATGCGCGAGTTGTGTTACCTAAAATACAAATACCTACATTCAGTGGACAATACGAAGACTGGTTATCATTTCACGATTTATTCTCCGCTCTCGTACACAACAACGAAACATTAACGAAGGTACAGAAGTTACACTATTTAAAAACAAGTCTTAATGGAGAAGCGGCCTGTGTAATAAAACATATACAAGTGGAAGAATCTAATTATGAACAGGCTTGGGAACTATTAAAATCTAGGTACGGAAATAAACGCATCACAATTAATTCTATCATGAAGAGATTATTTTCACAAAGAAAGCTTTCAATTAATACGTCAAGTCAAATAAAGAATTTGTTAGATACAACATTTGAGTGTTTACATCATTTGAAGAATTTAGAAATTAAAACTGAAAACTGGGATCCGTTTATTATTTTTCTAATAGTACAGAAGCTTGATGCAGAAACGCACAAAGATTGGGAAGAGTATGTTAGCAACAAATGTGAGAAGCCGGATACCCTACCATCGCTTGAAATGTGTCGCAAATTCCTCGAGAACCGCTTCCGTACACTAGAACTTGTAGAACCATCAAGACAAAAATCAAGTCATGTTCCTATTAAAGAAAAATCATTTCACATTTCTACAAATGTCGAAAAAACAAAGACATGTCCAGTATGCAAAGATAATCATACACTCAGCCATTGTAAGGAATTTGGAAAACAAACGCCTACTGAGAGAAGTGAATACGTGAAAACAAACAACTTATGCTTTAATTGCCTTACATCGGGACACTCTGTAAGGTACTGTCGATTACCATTATGCTGTAGAATATGCAAACGGCGCCATCATTCTCTCCTTCACGAAGACAAAGAAACCAACGCGAGTTCAAGTGAAACATCGGGCAACACTGAGAAAATTAAACAACCCCATGTGGCACTGCACACCAAGATAGAAAGTTGTGAAGAAGAACAAGAAGAAACTGATATCACAATGTTGGCGTCACACGTAGCTACTAAACAAAGTACAGCATTATTGGCAACAGCGCTTGTACAAGTTCGAAGCGAAGACAACAATGCAACTACATTACGAGCACTGATTGACCCGGGGTCACAGGCGAGTTTTATAAGTCAACGAGCTGCTCAACTACTTCCAAGCTAAGCGTTATCCTGTCAAGAGGCACAGTAGTCGGCGTTGGGTCTACGAAGGAAGATATAAAGCACGTGACTCGAATCGACGTAGAATCAAAATGCGAGTCATTCAGCATAAAGGTTAAAACATATGTTATGTCAAAGCAACTTACAACTAAAATTCCTTCCCGTCATATTAATGCAAGATGTTGGCCGCATTTAGATGGATTAGCTCTAGCTGACCCACATTATTCCAGACCGGGCCCCGTAGATTTACTTTTGGGCGTGGATGTTTACGCTCAAATCATTCAGCCTGATTTAGTCAAGGGTTCACCAGGCTCACCATGTGCGCACAAAACCAATCTCGGTTGGATACTATTTGGGTCAGTCGAAGATACAACACAACCAACATCCATAGTCGTCATGCATCATCAATTTATAGAAGAAGATTTTTTGAAAACATTGTGGGAAGTAGACAACGATTTGAAGAGAAAACATACAAAAGAAGAACAGCTGTGCGAAACTTTATATGAAAAAACCTACACAAGAAATTCTGAAGGAAGATATATTGTAAAACTTCCATTTAAATACAATGATCCTTTATCAACACATGGAAATACGCGAGAAGTTGCAATGAAACGGTTAATACATCAGGAAAAAGACTACAGAAGTTACCCGAACTCAAAAGAAGAATACGAGAAAGTTTTAGAAGAGTACTTAGCGATGGGGCACATGGAAGAAGTACCACAAGATGAATTAACCAACAAAGCTGTTTATCTGCCGCATCACGCGGTAGTTAGAAAAAGATAAAGAGACTACTAAGGTTAGAATTGTATACGACGCCTCCTGTAAAAGGTGAAAATGGGATTTCTCTGAATGACGAGCTATTAGTGGGACCCGTTTTACAAAGAAGACTTGCGGAGTATAATCATGAGATGGCGCATGTACAGGGTTTGCTTTGTGAGTGACGTCGTAAAAATGTATCGAATGGTTTTATTACACAAAGAGCACAGAGATTATCACAGATTGCTTTGGCGTCGAGAGTCAAGTCAATCAAAAGATCAATTAAACCTATTGAAAGAGAATTCATGCAAAAACGATGGTATTAAGGATTACAGACTGTGCACAGTGACTTTTGGTACCGCGAGCGCTCCTTATCTAGCGATCAAGACTTTGATGAAGATTGCAGACGAAGAGGGTGCTATGTACTCCAGAAGCCACCCGAATTATACGTGAAGACACGTACGTTGATGACGTAATGTCCGGATTTGACACGATAGAACAAGCAATTCAGGCTAGTAAAGATCTGATAAAAATTCTAAAACGAGGAGGTTTCGAACTACAAAAATGGGCATCCAACGAAACAGAATTTTTGAAATCGTTAAATGCTGATCAAATAACTACAAAGGCAAAATTTGACATGAAATTGGATGGTATGATTAAGGCTCTTGGACTATCGTGGAACATCGGAAATGATGAATTTCAATATCAACTACAACTAGAACCCATGACACCAAAGATTACAAAAGAATTGTATTTGTCAGACTTACAAAAATTGTTCGACCCACTGGGTTGGATTGCACCGACGATAGTTACCGCAAAAATATTAGTACAAAAACTATGGTTAGAAGGCATCGGTTGGGATGAAGAAGTAAGAGCAGAATTGAGGGAAGAGTGGCAAACAATTAGAGAAGATTTAGAAAGCGTTCGCAATATCAAGGTTAAACGATGGGTAAACACTTTAAGCTCTGACAACGACAACATCACCTTGCATGGATTTTGTGACGCATCTATAAAGGCCTATGCAGCTGTAGTTTATTGCAGAGTAGTCACAAAATTCAACGGAGTACAAACACATCTTGTTGCGGCAAGGACAAAGGTAGCTCCAGTAAAAACTATATCATTGCCACGGCTTGAATTGAGCGGAGCCACATTGTTGGCGAAATTATTGCAGAAAGTAAGTCAAGCCATGAGAGTTCCAATAAGAAATGTATTCGCATGGACAGATTCCACAATTGTCCTTGCATGGCTATCTGGAGAACCGAATAGATGGAAACCATTTGTGGCCAACCGGGTTGTCGAAATATTAGAGCAGGTCAGCAGCACTCATTGGTTCCATGTACAATCTTCGAACAATCCAGCAGATGTTGCATCCAGAGGTTCATCTATTTTGGAATTACAGCAAAATGATATGTGGTGGCGCGGTCCTACATGGTTAAAGAATGAAACCATTGAATTCACTAAACCGTCAATGCCATCTACAGATATAGAAAAGAAAACCAATATACAGTCCTATTTACACATTACAATACCGGAAGGGTCAGTTATAAAATACGAAGATTACGATTCACTTACTGAGTTATTGAGAGTGATAGCACATTGTAAGAGATTTCTTAATATGAGAAGGCAACCAGAGAAAATAAACCAAAATATAACGACAGATGAAATACAGGACGCTCTAGATATTTGCATAAAGGCAAAGTCAAGAAGAAGAGTTCTTAGAAGATATTAGAAGATTAAAGGAAAACAAGATAGTGAGTAATAAAAGCAATTTGAAGACCCTCAATCCATTTATTGATGAGAAAAATATACTCAGGGTGGGCGGTAGATTGAGACACGCAGAAGTAGACGAATATGTAAAACACCCTGTAATACTTGGCAAAAGGAATAAGTTAATATTGTTGATAATACGTGATGCTCACCTAAAAACAATGCACGGAGGAATAAAGTTAATGATTTCTTACCTGATGAGCAAATACTGGATAGTCGGCTGTAAAGGTTTGGTCAAACAGCATATTCACACGTGCCTTACTTGTGCACGTCAAAAGGCAACCAATAGGCAACAAATAATGGGCGACTTACCTAAATCACGTGTTACATGTTCACGTCCCTTTTCTCGGAGTGGAGTCGACTTTGCTGGACCGGTACACGTACTAAATCATAAGGGAAGGGGCGCTAAGACTAGTAAGGCCTATTTGTATATTTATTTGTATGGCTGTGAAGGCGATACATTTAGAATTGGTGAGTGATTTGACCTCAGATGCGTTCATCGCGGCATTTAAACGTTTTGTTGCCAGAAGAGGCAGATGTCATGAAATCTGGAGTGACAATGGCTCCAATTTTGTAGCAGCGCATAAAGAATTAGCAGCCATGTGGAGAGAGAGTGGACTTGAAATTCCAGGTCACGTTTCTGATCAACTTACCAATGAAGGAACGCAGTGGCACTTTTTGCCGGCATATAGCCCAAACTTTGCCGGCCTCTGGGAAGCGGGAGTCAAATCCGTCAAGCAGCACCTTCGTAAGACATTGACATCAAATTTAACTTTTGAAGAATTCGCTACAGTACTTACTCAAATCGAAGCCTGTTTGAATTCTCGTCCATTGACTCCAATTAACACTGACGTTGATGTAATAGACGACATTCAAGTGCTCACCCCCGGACATTTTATTACTGGAGAAGCTCTTGTAACCGTTCCAGACCGCGATTATTCCACAACCTGCATGAGTCTATTGACGAGATGGCAACATACCCAACGACTTGTACAAGGATTCTGGAAACGTTGGCAAACTGAATACCTGTCACGTCTAAATCAGAGACCGAAGTGGTTGAAAAGAACGCCAGAGTTTGAAATTGGTGACATCGTTTTATTGAAGGATGAAAATATGCCACCGAGCAAATGGGCGTTGGCAAGGATTATGGAAAAACATCCCGGACATGACGATATCACGAGAGTTTATACTGTTCGTTATAATGGAAAGTTAACTAGACGATCAATTTCAAAATTATGCCCATTACCTATTTCTGCATCAGATTTATAGGTTACACATCTGTATATTTGTAATTTGCTATAAGAATTTATCTGTTGAAATATGTAGGGTACTTTGACTTTTCTGTTTGAAGGTTAGCGTTTCGTTAAATGACGAATGACGATGTAAATTATAATTATTGCATTGTTTAAATGTTTCGTTTAACTTTAAATAGATTAATAGCTAAAAGACAACAGTCATTTTTTTCATAGTTAAATCTTTATTCTGCTACGTTAGCATTTGTTTACATGTTTTTATTCTTTGTTTACCAAATTCATACACTTAGAAAAGGTCTCAAAGCCCTTTTGGTGGGCGGTATGTAAGTTAAGTTTCGTCCTATATTACTCGATGCTTTGTATGTACAAATTAGTGTCCAATAGAAAATCGAGCGAACCACACGTCTTTTATTTATTCCAAGTTCCAAGTACAATATTTTGAACCTTATTACAAAGTTTACAACTACTTAATTGAAAACACATAATAACAATGGCTAGGTACCCTCTCACTATTAACAACCTAAAATCCGTTTTTTCCTATTATCCTATTATGTAAACAATCTTACCATGTCTTTTTATGATTTAACAACAATATAAATTAAAATATATATTTTAGGAAATTACTTCGTAGTTAATAAACGTTTTACTTTCGAATGTTTAGGTTTGAACTAATATTTGATTTATTTTTAACAAAATTCATAAAAAGTACTGTGAAGATTGTTTAAACATAATTAGGACAAGCAAGAAAAAACGGAGTTTACATCATTTGGGTTGCTTATATCTCATACCGGGCAAACAGAAAACATTGCTTAGAACTCAAACCAGCCAAGCGAACTAAAGTGAAACTATGACAAAGACAAAATAATATTAAGTACTATATCTCTTGATCTTTCTTACTGAAAGTCTTGCCAATAGCGCCAGCCGCCAACTAGTGAGCCTTAAAACAATACATATAATTTCAACATTTTAACAATTACATAGAATTCCATTGCAATAAATCTTAGAATAATTTAATTAGGATTACAATTGATTTGAATTGATTAAAAAAATTTTTTGAATAGAATTTCATTTTCAGAGCTTTGAACTTTTTAATTGTGCTCCTAGTGCTAGATTTTTTTTACATTATCATTTTAACTGCAGCTGTAGTTAAAATAAGTAGCACTCACCTACACACACCAAAAATATGTAGATTTTACTGGAGTAATCCGACATTGGCGACATGGACAAGAAAATGTTTGTCGATTTAATCTGACGTTGGCAGTTAAAGGGTTAATCAGATAGGTATATGAATTGAATTTCACACATTTTTGGTATTGTTAGAATGGAACTAATTTACCATATTTTCAAGACTTATTCCTAATATGGCAACATTAGAAGCAGGTTAGCCAACATAACAACAACGCATTCCATTTTATTCAATTTATATTTGAAGACAATAAATATTTTATTCCTATTTTTATGTATTGTACGGTTCTGAATAACTAACAAATATTTTATAACTTGGAAATAAAACATGCATTTAAACTATGAAAATAATATACATTCGCGCTTTGACCACAGAATTTTTCTTTTTTCTTTGCCCCTTCAAATTAATCTTTAAATGATCGTTTCGTTATAGTTTGCTTGTATGAAAACCACAGGCGAATACACAAAAAATCTGAATAATTTTGTAAATGGTAACGACACTATTTCTTGAAATCTATACAATACAGGAATTACAGGAGATATTAAAAAAAAAATGTCGATTGACGCCCCGCCCCGCCCGTCCGCTATCTGGAAATTCAAGGTTTATTTCCCAGCGCGGGTAAATATTTTTGCTTGATTTCATAGATATTTGTATTTTGTATGCGGTTCTGGGTATACTGTGCACGTTTCTGTGTTTGTGTCGATCGGATCCACGACACAAACTTAGTGCTAGTTACCTACTAGCTTTTGCGAGCGGGTTTGCCCGCGTGATTTCCCACGGAAACAGTACTTTTTCCCGGGATGAAAAGTACCCTGTGTCCTTCTCAGTACTTATAATTATGTGTATGCGAAATTTCAGGAAGAGTGGTTAAGTAGATAAAGCGTGAATATGTAACAAACAAACAAATAAATAAACAAACTAACTCACTTTCGCATTTATAATTAATGTTAGTTAGGCTTAGATTTAGGATTAAAACTGATTAAAAATGCATAAAGGGACTTTATAGGGCCAATAGAAGCCGAAATAATTTTTATGTAAGTACCATTTGTACTAACGGACAGTCCTCCACAGCTGCCAAACTATTGCCAGGCATTTTCCAGGGAGCAAAGATTTTAAATCTTTGCCAGAGAGGGATTGACTTGGTTTGGGCTGTGTGGATGGGATGAGAATGGGCCGGATTGCTGGATTATAGAGCGAGATATGGATCATCAAATCTTTTACAATTTAATTAGGCAGATGGCGACTCGCTGCTCAAAGGCATGCATGTATGGCAGTTCTCATAGACCACCACTTGCTTCCGGTGAAGAAAAACATCGTGAGGAAACCTGTAAATTCGATCGCCGACCTCGCAAAATCTCAATTTTTTTTATTTTATTGGGACCTGATGGTCCTAATGATCTCAGAAGGTCTTCCTTCCTTTTCATCATCCTTCCGTGACCCACTGCTGGGTATAGGCCTTCTTCTGTCTACGCCAACCTTCTCTGTCCTGGGCCTTCCTTCCTTTTAGTCGTAGGTAATAGGTATTCCTCATGACTGAGGGTCGTGGTCATTATATCGAATGAAACACATAACGACTATCTTGGCAATGTTAATGGACTGGTTTTCCATTTGCCTTCTTCATTTCACACACTGCTGATAACCATCAACTAGAGAGCAGGTTTCCAGGCCCGGACCTCGTATCGTTGCTATGGCCTAATATAGTTATACTAGCATTGTCCCGCGACTTTGTTTCCGTGGGAATTTGGGGAATCCTCTCTTAGTGCTCCCCTACACTCCCTAAGAAACCTACATGCCAAATAGTTTCCTACTCTTAGTAGTTTTGGCTGTGTGTTGTCTGTCAGTCACTCTCCGTAACGAAATAATTTTATATAGGTACAGTCTGTACCTACCTTTATAAAATTCCGTTATTAAATACCTATTTATTAATTAAATACCTATTTAAATTAAATACCTAATTAAAATTATGCACTTTTGGCTGTACCGTACAGTCAGAATCTACAGGGCAATATGATCTTTAAGGCTAGGCATTAAGGTCTTCGAGGTATGTCTGCACTTTATGTTTCTTGACTGTACACATATTGATCATGCATGATTGATGTGAAACTGCTGATGTGGTTACGCCCATGGAAATAATAAGTACTTTGAAAGTACTTATTACTTCTATGGTTACGCCCCTGTTAAGATACTTTAATACTTACTACTTCCATGACTTTAATACATAGAAGAACAGTGTTTGTAATTCTGTGTATGAAAAATAGGTAACTAACTAGGTATTTGTTCTATGTAACAAAAAGGTAAACTTGCGTATGTAATCATATGTAAACTTACATTTTATACGAATTGTGTAAGTACATATTTTTTATAGCACGCTAAACGTAGGTATTTTAACTACAGGCTGTTCGTTTTCGGTCTTGTTCCAGTATTTTCTATTCATTTTAACAAACCTGCGGCGGTGTTCCCGAACCGATACGACATTGGAACCTTCAAAAAACGAGCCTACGTCTTTTTAAAAGGCCGGCAACACTCGATGCCCCTGGTGTTGTGGTTGTCCATGGGCAGCGGTGATTACTTACCATCAGGTGACCCGCTTGCTCGTTTGCCGCCCTATGTTATAAAAGAAAACCCTTAAAATTGAAATTCCCTGTAATTCCTAAAGAGCCAAAGTAAGAGTATGTCATCATCATCAGATTTTGTCGAGAAAAACAAAATTAATAATTCAAAATTTTGCTAGCTAGCAAAAGCCATAGAAAAAAGAACTTCGGCAAAAGCTAACCATCATCATCTTAAATATAAAATTCTTCCGTTGCTGACTGGGTGATTGACAGACAACGCACAGCCAAAACTACTGGGCGTAGGAAGCTGAAATAGGGCATGTAGGTTCCTAATTAGGTAGTGTAGAGGAGCATAGAGAGGATTTCTCGAAATTCCCACGGAAACAAAATTCCGGGCCCAAGCTATTTTGAAATAAAATAAGACAATATTGAATGCCTTCTTTAGGTTACGAGTAGGTACATCAAATTAAATAATAATATTCACTCGAATATTATTTTACTTTTTTAGGCTGTGGCTTAAGAATTATCCAGCCTTGTCAATGCTAAGACCGTTATTGAGTTTTCCACACTCTGTATATCATTTTCCACGTTAAAACACATCAGGGAATCACTATCGCGACCTCAATACCAAATTATCTGATAGCGTCGGCAAACTAACTTGTTTGTTTCTGAGATAAATGCTACAGACGGTTGGAGATGAGTGCGGACGGAATAACACTGTGATTAGGATGCAGGATCTCGTCTATGCTTCATACGGGGTAGACAGAAACTCGAGAAGGGCCTTACTCTAAAATAGCATACGAGCATAGCATATTTCTTTGATGTTTTGATCCAACTCGGATTTATTGATTGCATTCTTACTTATTGCCTTTTTACACTACTAGTAAACCCATTGACTTTGGGATAATTTTTAACATGAATTGGCCATCTAATATAATTACTTATACATTTTTTTTCATAGCAATCATGCCAATAAAGATTCAGTTAGGTGTATACCTAACTTTTTACATTTTAGCATGACAGTAAAAAGTAAAAATCTTATTTATTTTCTCCAAAACACTTAACATTAAAAGTTACAGACAGTTGAGGTAAGTTATCGCAGCATGCTGGAGACTGGCGCCTGAACCTGAAGTAGGCTGGGCCTGTATCACAGGGCACCAGGGCTCTCACAACTGATAAAGTTGTGGTACATTATAGTACCACAACTTAATCAGTTGTGAGAGCCCTGGTGCACTGTGATACTATAATGTACTTTAACTAAGTTTGGATATAGTCTATTGGTACTTAGGAACAAAATCCTACTAATCCTACTTATAATATTAATGCGAAAGTGTGGATGTGAGTTTGTGAATTTGTGGGGATGTTTGTTACTCAATCACGCAAAATCCACTATGCAAATTTTGATGAAAACGGGTATATAAATACCGGGAATAGCACATGGTACTTTTTATCCCGAAATTTCCACGGGAGCGAAGCCCCGGGGCGCGGCTAGTTGTTGATATTTCCAAAAGACATTACCAAATTATCAAACTAGGTAGGTACTAATTAAGTAGGTACTAATTACGAGTAGGTAAATAATAAATACGAGGAACTAAACAGTTATTTGTTCATAGCTTTACGAATTTACCATTACAAATGCAAGTGCTTTTAGAAATAACTACTTAGGTGTTATAGAAATTAGATGACGGCAAAGCTAAAGAAATAGTTGCTTTAAAATAAACCTTAAATGTTTCAAATAGGGTTTACATTCGTTTAAAAACCTAATCTCTGTAACTTCATGTAACTAACTTGAACAATAGTAAGAAAACCGAAAGCGTCAAGTTTTCCGAGAACGTGGCATTAGAACCCATTTTCCCTCGGCACTGGTTTAAAAACGATAAGAAATTATGAATAATAGCATGTTCCAGCCGCAGGTGTGACGTAACAGGTATGTTCTCTATAAAACACCCAACATGTTAAGTATCACGGCCATTTTACTTTGGACTTCTTCGGCGCGTGTTTCGTTTACACACTATTTAGCGTAATTTTCAAGAATGAGTGCGTTTGTAACAACCAAGGCTATTTAATACATTATTCTCAGTCTATTTTAATAATAAATTAGCATTCAAAATAATTTATACGTGTGTTTTTAAAAGCATAACTACTTAATGTGACTCATTTGATTAATCAGTGACGTCTGTCAAATTTTAGCGGGAATCACTTTGAGCGGTAATTTAAAAAGTATTGTTTATCGATTACGATTATTGGACGATTCTTTTTATCGCAATAGATAGTTATTATAGATGTCTCAGTCTGTGATTGGTCACATGATAAAGAGGGCGTTCTCGCTAATGAGCCGAATGAACACGTGATTCAAGATGGCAGCACAGTTTCAGAAGAAAAATCGTAGTGGAAGCTGCGCCCGAGTTGGTAAGGCCTTTTTATTTTTTCTCTTAACAAATCTTAAACTTTCGTAGAATGAATATGCTTAATACTTATTAGAAAATACTTCCGAATTGTATAAATTTACATTAACTAACTAATTTAAATTATTTTAGGACATTGAAGTAGATAAATTATTTACTAACCTTATTATTACATGTTTTCTAATTTTCATATTGTGAAGTGAACTATAAACGTCACTAAAAATAATTTTCGAATTTCGTTTTAAAGTTTTTCCTTGTTAGGTACTTTCCTAATTCAATTCCCTTAATTATTTTTAAGAACTTATATTTTTAAACGCAGCCAGCCAGTGAATTTACTCAACTTGATTACGTTATTCCATAGAGATTTAGTCCGTCGACTTATTTTTTATCAGAATGTTGACGAAGGAAATTCCTTTAATCCACTTTCGCGGCCTCATGCGCTCAGCAAATACAACGATATCATAGATTAAAGAGCAGTAAACTTAGTTGAAGATAACGCTATCAGAAATAGGACACGAGTTTGTAAAGTCTGCCTCAGGAGGTTAAATTTATGGTTCCACGGTAATTTGCTCTTGGGATTGCTTTTTGAAATCACACCTTTTTAATGAGCCTATGTTTGATTTAGGAATTAGAGTTTCTCCAATTTTTCTTTCCTTCGTACTAAACTCAAAGCGTAGGGTTTCCAACGTCAGCGTTTTAGATTTTTTTACTTATTTACTAAATTATTAGCAATCTTATCTTAGTTAATAGTATAAGAATGAATATTTGGAGGGTAACAACTATGCCTCAACCGCTGAGTCGATTTTGATGAAATTTTTTAGACGGGTAAAGAATACTTTTTCCGAATCCCGAATATCCCACGATAGCTAGTTATAACTTATAGTATACTTAAGTGTAGTAACGAAAGCACGCATACTTATATCGCAATTACAGTATTTAAGAATGAAAGATATACATTGAACTTTACTTATTATAAAAGAAACATTTTCTTTTTATCACATGCAATACGACTCACACTTCACCATATATGACAAAAAAACAATTCCTGACAAGTTAAACCATGTACCCAGTGTGGGTGTAGCAAAATTAAATTAAATTCAAAATTAAATACTATAAAACGATGTCTTTAAAATTAAAATTATGTTGCGATCAAATTTTTTAATTGACATTTACAGTCAAAAGGTTAGTCAAAATGAGGTCACAATTTAATTATGAAGCTATTTTAAGTGTAGTAACGATTGCACGACATTTTCAACCATAAGTTATCTTGTCATTTAAAAATTCTTCGACAGAGTAATATGCTTTTATAACAGGATTTTTTTAAATATGTAACAGGAAAATCTAAGAAAAATTGAAAATAACTAGGAAAAGGTATAATAACGTGTATTGCTTGTCAGCTATGTAGATATTTTACTTAAGTTTTCACGCAAGTTAGCTAGGCTATGATCTCCTTTATTATCTACTAGCATTTGCCCGCGGCTTCGCCCGCGTGAATTTCCCACGGGAACAGTGCTTTTTCCCGGGATGAAAGGTACCATATGTCCTTCTCCGTACTTCCAGCTATGTGTATGCCAAATTTCAGGAAGATTGGTTCAGTAGATAAAGCGTGAAGAGGTAACAAACAAACAAACTCACTTTCGCATTTATAATATTAGTTAGGATGTGGCTAAAAATATAAATTTCTTCTATACACTTTCGCCGACAGTAAATGAGTAACAATAGAAGTTTAATTGTTATAACTGCTATATAAATAAAATAATATACAATTTTAATTATTAATATTTGTAACGGTAAATGCAATGAAAAAGGTTGTTGGAAGTAGTTACCTAAAACTAAGTTTGAACCCGGGACTCAAGCCTCGCAAGGCTGTCTGTCTGTCCATCTTAACTATTTCCAACATTGTGTAACAGCCGCTTCTAATAACAATATGATTTTGTAACAATAAACACTTGGCGACTGCAAATTGGTTTTGCATACAGACAGACATGCAGACCGCAAAAAGCGTCTGAAATGTTATGTCATTTAGGACTTGGAATATTGTTTTGTGCGACGCAAAAGTAGGCTTTGCAAATAAGTTGACCTTTAGTTTTTTAGATGAACTTTACTTTTGGGTGGATGTTTCTTACTCAATCACTCAGCCGCTGAGTCAATTTTGATTAAATTTGGTTAACAAGTAGAGTTTAGTATAGTAAAACATAGCTGATAAACTCCAAGAGTTTCCTCCACTCCACCTGCGCTGGTATGGCCACGTATTGCGTAAACCGGCAAGGCACATCACATAAATCAATCAATACATATAATAATCCTGTAACTGGTCTGTGTCTGTACATAGGAGATATAAAAGAAAAAAAAAACTACGAGTGGTCTTAATAGGGTAGGGCCAATAGAAGCGAAAACAATTTTTTTTTGAATTTTTGTCTGTCTGTCTTTCCAACTGTCCGTCTTTCTGTCTGTATGTTTGTACGCGCATCACGCAAAAACTACTGGACCAAATTTGATGCGGTTTTCACTGTTGTATTGTTGAAGGTCTAACTTAAAATCTGGCATAGGTTTCATCTCGATACGCCGCTAAGAACCGGAGATATAATCAATAGTAAAACACGCGCGGACGAAGTCGCGGGCAGAGGCTTGTCGGGAATAAATGTCTGGCCATGCCGCCCGGTCCTGGCAGAAGGGGAAACCCAAGAAGAGCTGGCTTGATGTCGTCAAGGATATGCGTGCCAATGGTCTCACAACCAAGGATGCCGAAGACCGTGCGAAGTGGAGAAGAAGAAGTAGGAAAGCGGACCCTGGGATCCGACGCGTATGCTGAGGATTAGCGATGTGCCGCCGCCGAGAAATTTCCTGTTCTCGAAAATTTTTTCCCTTAAAAATTTCCGAAAATTCTCAGAAGAACTCAGATTTTTAGGAAAATTTTCCGTTCTTGAGAATATTTCCGAGAAACTTTCCGCTGTTTCTTTGGAAATTTCGGGAATGGCACATCACTACTGAGGATGCAACAGGGAAAGCGCTAAGAGAGAGAACTAAGGGAGCCGATTCCCGGTATGCAAGGATAAACGAAGGTATAAAAGAAAATGCAGACTGACTGATTGACATATCAACCCAGAGCTGAAACCTCTGAATTGGAGACACAACTTGGATTTTTTTGAGGTTCTTTGGAGGTTAATTGAGGAAAAAAGAAATTCACTCTAGCAAAAGCTTGTAAAATATCCGCCTCTTCTCCAATTGCGCTTTAATAATTTCGGTCTTCTTAAGTTTTTCTTGTCTTTTCTTTTTAATTGTTTTTGTGCCCCTTGCTCGTTAGCACTCACCCCAAAATGCTTTTCTCTCTGCATCACCTCTTGGTTGATTAAAAGTCGTCTTGAAAGTCCGCCATTTACATGTTTTTTGTAAAGAAATTAAATAAAAAAATAATCTTAGCTATAAGATTTTTTTTTACGTCAAGTATAATAGTTTTCTAGTTAATTAAGTATATGACGATTTAAAAGCCTACTAGCTGGTGCCCGCGGCTTCGCTCGCGTTAATCCTTTCATAGCGGATGCCTACGTCATAACATCTACCTGCATGCAAATTTCAGCCCGATCCGTCCAGTGGTTTGGGCTGTGCGTTGATAGATCACTATGTCAGTCAGTCAGTCACCTTTGAGTTATATATCTAGAGAAGAAGAAGATAGAAGATTGAAATGAAAATATTTTTGACTTTAATATAAAACTTAACATAACCAACAAAACTACGACAATGGGCGACTACTTTCAACCGTTTGGAATTCCTCAAAAACTAAAAGCAATTGTTTTGAGCACATGTCGGTTCATTGTTTGGACAGCTGATGAATAACCACAGACAATTTTGAATAAACTGTAGCTACTTCAACGTGGATATGAACCACGGCTTCATGTTTTTTAAATTTTTACATTTTAGAATTTCTGGGAAGTTTTAATTGTCATGGCAAATCGATGCTTGAATATTTCTTTTAACTTCTTATTTTATTAAAATATTAACAGAATTATGAAAATTCTTATTTTATCAAAATATGTTATTATGAAAATTATTTTATCGATTTTTTTTTGTATTTCCTCGTATATGTGCATATTATTTGAAGAAAATTTTAGAGAATATCATCCAATTATTATCACTGAAACCTGAAACACGTAAATCTTCATATAAATTCAGACATAGAAAAAAAATCTTGTATTTTTTATTTATATTATTGATATATATTATATTTTTTTAATTTATATAATTGAAGTACTTATATCATAGAAAAAAAATCTTAAAATTATTTTTTTCTAACTTAATTTGTAAATTAGACAACCTATAGGAGGATGTTATGTACAGAACTGTTATATACAAGTTAAACATACTTAGTAACGCCTAAATACTAACTCTACGTAACAGATTAAAAATAATTGAATAATATGTAACGTGCCAGTACTTTTAGTTCTCAATATTTTACGACAATCGTGACTTGAACACTACAAAATATGCGTAGTTTGTGTACTCACTTGTTTAAAACATTTTAACCTCTTTGGCGCTACTTGGCAGTAAAATCGACTCAAATGCCGTGCTCAGATGTTTTATATCTGCCGGGCGCATCTGACGGCCAACGTTTTTTCAAAAAGGAGATTAATAATATTGTTACTAGCTTTTGCCCGCGGCTTCGCCCGCGTGTATTTCGGGAATAGCGTTTTTCTCGGGATGATAGGTACCCTATATCCTTCTCTGTACTTTTAACTATGTGTATGTAAAATTTCAGGAAGATTGGTTCAGTAGATAAAGCGTAAAGCGGTAACAAACAAACAGATAAACAAACAAACACACTTTCGCATTTATAATTAGTTAGGATTAGGATTAGGATATTATATCCAGTGTGAAATTGATCGCCTTCTAATAAATAATTTTAAATTTGGGCTCTACGAGTTTTGGATATTTATCTTAATACTATTATTGCGGTATTATCTACGTGTTCTATTTTAAAAAAAAACTCAAACTTTGATATTTTCGAGTTATTTTTAATTATTAATAATAATTATTTGCAGTAAGAAATTAAACATAAAAGTTATCGTACACATTTTGACGCGTTGATGTCTTTTACACTATCACTCCACCATCATTAGGCCGAAAGCTCAAAAGCTCCCATTGCAACTTTTTATTAACGGACATGCCTATAGATATGCAGTCGAAAGCTCAAAAGCTTAATTACATTGCAACTTTAACTTCTTATTATGGGACATGCACGAACCGGAAAACGTAGTGTTGGCAGGCCTCCCACTCGGTGGACCGACGACCTGGTGAAGGTCGCGGGTTGCGCATGGATGCGGGCAGCGCAGGACCGGTCATTGTGGAAATCCTTGGGGGAGGCCTTTGTCCGGCAGTGGACGTCTTTCGGCTGAGAGAGAGATGGGACATGCCTATAGGCTATCGCGTTCAAATATTCCACCAAATGTCAGCACTTACGCGTAAGGGCGGGCATCTGTCAGATGGTACAATGCTGTCAATGTCGATGTGTCAAATTCAAATGACAGTATTGTACTACTGACATGACCATACTTGCTAGAAGCGCCAACTAGTGACGATAACCCTCATTACACTTCAATGCCCCTTAAAAAGTAACCCTACATATGTACCTACTAATCAAATAGGTAACTACTAATCTTAGTTCCAACCCTACTAATATTATAAATGCGAAAGTTTGGATGTGAGTTTGTGAATTTGTGAGGATGTTTGTTACTCAATCAGACAAAAACTACTGGACGGATTTCTTTAAAATTTGGTACACGAGTAGAAAAATATCGGGAATAGCAAATAGGGTAAGTACTTTTTATTTCGAAATTCCCACGGGAGCGAAGCCCCAGGGCGCGGCTATTTTTTTCTAGTGTAAAATACATTACAAAACTGTATGACATACAGTTATTATTTTGTTAGTTAGTCACTAGCCAATTACCTATTCACTGTTATACCAGCAAAAGAATAAACCTCATTTAAATTAAAAAGTTAAACACAAAACAAAACACTGGCCATCCGAAAATGTTTTTAAAAACTAAAAATTCCGATGCGTTTAAAAAACAAAAGACAACATTTGAAAATAGGTTAGGTTGCATCACAGTAATTATAAATTCAAAACTGGCTGGCGAGAGACCGTAGACAATACTTTAGAATACATGCAAATAGGATGGGACCGGTAAAGGCATTAGCCTATGAAAAGGCTTTACTAATGCTACCTAATGAATTTTGCGGCCTTGGTACAGCAAAGGATATATGGTTCCAGAACTTTGAAATATGGTTATTTTGCCAAGAGTTTTTTAATATGTACTTAAGTACAAAAATTAAATAAGTATAGTTATTATCGAGAACACAAAGAACGGATAAAGAAAAATATTCATAATATAGACGCAGACAGAATTCAGATATCTAGGAGAAATAAATGATTGACATTTACGTAATAAATACCTACCTAGTGAATATTGTAAAGTCCATTTATTCATTTGTCCTATTATGTAAACAATCTTACCATGTCTTTTTATGATTTTACAACAATATAAATTAAAATAGACTTTTTAGGAAATTACTTTCGTGGTTAATGAATGTTTTACTTTAGAATGTTTAGGTTTGAACTAATATTTGATTTGAAAATTCGAAAAAAGTACTGTGAAGATTGTTTACATAATAGAACTATTATGAATAAATGGACTATAGAAAAAGCAAAAGTCAAATCTTTTTACGACCCGGCCACGCACTTATTATAACTAGAAAAAACTATTAACGATGATGTGGAATAGCATGAAATAGGATGATATTTTTTTCCTAGATATTTGTGTCCCACTGTTGGGCAAAAGCCTCCCCCAACGTCCTCCACCTTATAATTTTTATAAAAATAATTATTACATGTAAATATGAATATGGATGGATGAATGAAGATGGAGGTGATTTTCGGGATAAAAACTACCCTATGTGCTAATTCCGGTATTTTTCTTCACGTGTACCAAATTTCATTGAAATCCGTCCAGTCGATTTGCGTGATTGTGTAATAAACACCCTTACAAACATCAAATCTTTCGTATTTATAATATTAGTAGGAACTAATAGGAAGTAGGATTAAAAGTTATTTTTTTTAAAAGGAATGAGCGATTTTCTGACAGCTAAATTAAGAAAAAAAACTCAGTTTATAAAAGTCTCAACAGATAGCGTTTTATGAAAGCCGAGTCGTAATAATGACTGAACCTATATGGTGCGCTTTTTCTTGTAAACCAGAGGCAGAAAAAAAAATCACATAACAGTTTGACAGTTGCACAACTCACAATATTGATACTTTTTAGTTGTTTTTTTTACTAAGTTTTATTTTTAAAAAATGCCAATTCCGTGAATTATTTGCTCTTTGTATGGAACTTTTTCTCTCGCCTTTTACTAAGCTAAGCGCCATCTCTGAAGTCATCTGGAACTATTTTATTTTTAATTTATGTCTCGGAAAATCCCTCATTGTCTTAAATATTGTGCGACTCGAATCTTTATAATTTCGAATACAGTCTCCTTCACTTCGCATAGTGTATTTTTCTTTGCTTGAGGCGTAGTGTATTTTTTCTTTACTTCAGGTTAAACGTCTATGCTCTATGGCTAACGGTATCCTTGGAAGTCGAGAATCAAATTAGTTGGTCGTGAGCCCTCGCTTCACACGCTTAGACTGCTCGTGATAATTGTGGGCAATGCAATTTCGTCCATTTTTCTAGCCAGGTTTGGTTAATCTTTAGTGTAGTAATGGCCATTCAGGGATATGGCCAATATGGCCATTTTAGGTTATGTGGCCTTTCAAATACATGGTCGTTCGAACGAAATGGCTGTTAGGGATGTGGCCGTGAGAGGGATTCGTCCTAGTTGCTACTTTGGTCTCGATGCAGAACGTCACTTTCGCAAAATGTCATCGTAATTAGTCACTGTCGCATAATGTCACTTTCGCAAAACGTCAATTTCGCACAATATCTCTGTTGACTATGCATTCGATTTACGTCCGAAAGGAGATGTCGGATATCAGAAGTGGTCGTTCCGAAATGCTAGTAGTTTTTACTAGCTTTCGCCCACGGCTTCGCCACCAGTTAATAACTTTTTCCAATTTCCCCTTTGTCCAACTTCCCACGGGAAGTGCTTTTTCCCAGTGCTTTTTCCCAGGATGAAAGGTAGCCTACGTCCTTCTCCGTACTTCCAGCTATGTGTATGCGAAATTTCATGAAGATTGGTTCAGTAGATAAAGCATGAAGAGGTAACAAACAAACAAACCAACAAACAAACTCACTTTCGCATTTATAATATTAGTTATGATTTAAAATTTGATGTAAAAAATTACCCTACCTAAAGGTCTAATTTCTGAATACCTAACATTTAATTTTGAGTTTTGACTCTATTACGCTATTACTGTCATATCATCCTCATTGTGCCTCGATGATTCTGGTGAAGAAAAACATCGTGAAGAAACCTTGTACACACGCTGACTGTTCAGTTTCAAAAGGAGAAACGGAAGGAACTGAAACATTAGAAGTGTAATTTAAAAAATCCTTTCTTAGTGCTCCATTACTTACGCTAATAAGGAACCTCTTTGCAAAAATTTAATTTTCTACGTTCAGCAGCGTTACGACTCTTCTTTTAAGAGCCAGTCCATAGCGTGTTGTCTACCAAAGAACTTTGGCTGCACTTACTGTATACTACTGTATAGTTCTAAAGTTTTTGCTAAATAGATTATAAAATTAACAACACACTCATACAACCAAAAACATGATTTGACTAAGTTTTTGTCAATCATTCTGCATCCTCTTTTAAATTTATAAGAAGGTAAAAAACTGTTTTTAATTTTTTTATAGTCTGTACCAACAACAATTCGAAATAAACAATGAAAAATACGGGCTATTGTTATTTATTCCCAATTGTTCTTGGATTTCTGCTTTGATTTATCTTACACTCGCCTGGGTTTACGACAAGTGTCTGTTAAGTAACTAACCGTTCATCTCTACTTAGACTTAGTTGAAACGCGTGGAGAGAGGGTTCCGTACAATTTCTGTAATCTACAGGCAATGAACTATGTTTTGTATTTTTTTCAATAGTCTAGGCTGCTTTCCTAAATTAAATCAAAACTATTTATTTTCTAATAATTAAAATATATATGTTTGAGATCCTCATAATGAGCACTTTCATTTGATATATAACACAGTTAGGTTTGCAAAACTTTTTTTTTAATCCTTAATTTGTCCTCCGAACATGACCCTTATTTTTATAAAATATTTAGGTATTTACTTTGCACATCTGTGTTTGGGTCACAGGATTGCGCCATCCTACCAAATTTCATCCGATTTGGTCCAGTAGATTTGGAGAAAATTGGCTGTGACAGACGGACGGACAGGCATACGCACGAGTGATTTTATAAAATCACTATCTATTTAGAACCCTTATAAGGGTTCCATTTTTCTTTTTTGTACGGAACCCTAAAAAAGTTAGCAATCCTAGCCGTCACGGCCACGGGACGGGGCGGCGCCCGACAGATCCAAACTAATATTATTAATACGAAAGTCTGTCTGTCTGTCTCCCTTTCACGGCTAAACCACTAGACTCATTATGATGAAATTTGATATGGATATAGTTAATGATCCGGGGTCAAACATAGGCTACTTCAATTTCCAAAAATCAACGCCTAAGGGGTTGAAATGGGGTGTCAAGATTTGTGACACACACAATACTTTTTGCCGCGGGGCAACAGCCAGTAAATTAATGAGCATCGTGGCACGACGCATCATGCAGTTTTCCCTCACGGCATTCGAGTCCACTTTACTGCCAAGCCGCGCCAATAGCTATCACAAATCACACCACGTTTCAAACTATGTAGAGATTTCATGTTATCTCTACCTATACTTATCTATACAATGTTCTTCTCTCAGCCGAAAGACGTCCACTGCTGGACAAAGGCCTCCCCCAAGGATTTCCACAACGACCGGTCCTGCGCTGCCCGCATCCATGCGCAACCCGCGACCTTCACCAGGTCGTCGGTCCACCGAGTGGGAGGCCTGCCAACCCTACGTTTTCCGGTTCGTGGTCGCCACTCGAGAACCTTTCTGCCCCAACGGCTATCTGTTCTGCGAGCTATGTGCCCCGCCCACTGCCACTTAAGTTTGGCGATTCTGCGGGCTATGTCGGTTACTTTAGTTCTCCTACGGATCTCCTCATTTCTGATTCGATCACGCAGGGAAACTCCGAGCATAGCGCGCTCCATCGCCCTTTAAGGTGACCTTGAGCCTTCTTATGAGGCCCATAGTAAGCGACCACGTCTCTGTTCCGTATGTCATTACTGGCAACACACACTGGTCAAAGACCTTAGTCTTGAGACACTGCGGTATTTTGGACGAGAAGATATCGCGAAGCTTCCCGAACATTGCCCAGCCGAGTTGGATTCGACGGTTGACCTCTTTCTCGAAGTTGGACTTACCTAACTGAATTGTTTGTCCCAGGTATACATAATTGTCAACAACTTCGAGTGTAGAGTCTCCAACCTTTAGAGGAGTGGGTGCGACACGGATATTAGACATGATTTTCATCTTATCCATGTTCATTTTTAGACCCACTTGTTGAGAGGCTCTACAGAGGCCATCGAGCATTGTGCCTAGGTCTTCCAAGGTCTCAGCCATGACTACGATATCGTCAGCGAATCGAAGGTGAGTGAGGTACTCGCCGTTGATATTGATACCGAGTCCGCTCCAGTCCAGAAGCTTGAAGACATCTTCCAGGGCGGCGGTGAACAGTTTCGGAGATATAACGTCTCCCTGTCTCACCCCTCGCTTCAACTGGATAGGTTCCGAGCCTTGATCCTGGAGACGGACCGACATGGTGGCGTTTTCGTACAAACACTTCAGCGCTTCGATATATCGATAGTCAATTTGGCACCGTTGGAGAGACTGTAGCACAGCCCAGGTCTCGATCGAATCGAAGGCTTTCTCGTAGTCCACAAACGCCAAGCATAAGGGCTGATTATACTCCTCAGTCTTCTGTATAATCTGCCGCAGCGTATGTAAGTGGTCTACGGTACTAAAACCTTTTCGGAAACCGGCTTGTTCGGGAGGCTGGAAGTCGTCGAACCTGCGAGCGAGACGATTCGTAATGACTCTCGAAAACAGTTTGTAGACATGGCTCAGAAGTGAGATAGGCCTATAATTCTTCAATAAGGTTTTGGTCGCCTTTTTTGAAGAAAAGGTACCACCACGCTTCTGTGCCAATGTTGTGTTAGTGTATACAATGTTAGTCAATATATTTGTTGTACTTACGATTACAGTTTATATAGTATTTTTTATGATTAAAGTGCCGCGCTGGTTTCAGAAAAATATTTAGTTACCTACTTCTTTGGCCCGCGACTTCGTTCGCGCGTTATTTATTGCAATGTCTAAGCGGTGTATAAAGATAAATCATAACGCCAAATATCAAGTTAGACTTTCAACAATACAATTGTGAAAACCGCATGAAATGTTATGTATTATTTTTTGCGTGATGCGCGAACAAACACACAGATGAACATATTTAAAAATTCTTAAAAACGTTTTCTATTACCCCTTATAATTTATTTTTGACATTTATTTTTACTATGTCTATGGTATTTTCTATAGATAAAATGTTTTGTGTTATGTATTTCCTATTTCCCTTAGCTTTTGCCGCGGCTTCTCCCGCGCGAATTTCCCACGGAAACAGTGCTTTTCAAGTGATGAAAGGTACCTTGTCCTTCTCAGTACTACTAACTATATGTGTACGAAATTTCGGTAAGATCGGTTCTATAGTAGTCATACATAAAGCGTGAAGAGGAAACAAACAAATAAACAAACAAACTCATTTTCGCATTTATAATATTAAGTAGCTAGAATTTTTACACGACTGACCAAAAAATGATTGTTATGTTTTTCAGGGTTCATGTATGTATGTAAGTTGCTTTATTTCACCATAAGGCCTGTACGGCTGAACGGCTTTTTTATTAACAGATTTTGATGTAAGAGTTATTTTTAGATTCGTTGCGTTCCTCCGAGTGACATACGCTACTTGAGGTATCAGTTGTGTTTTTTATTTTTTAATAATTAGCTTGTCGACATTTATTCTTTTCTCTGTCAATGGAATTTTCATAGAGATGTTATGGTATTTCCCTGGACGTTTAACTTCCATAGTTCAAAACCCACCCTAAGTCAACGGCCTAACCTAAAAGGAGTTCCCGTTACCGGAACATCAAAGCAAACACACAGTTTGACTTGTTTGAACAGCTACCGTGCCGCACCAATTTACAAGTTGACAAAATTGTCGTGTGTTGCGCCGGCGCAAGGTTAGAGTAGCTATACGTCTATAGAGCTTGCTTCTTCAATTCTTTGCTTACTATTTAAGAGCTATGCTCTTGTCGGAGTTATTACGTGGAATGTAACACATCCAATGATTTTTGGCAATGATGTATGCAAAAGACATAGCGGAAATGTCACAAGTGGCCGTGAAAAGGGAGTGGTTTTGCCATTTTGTCTTCTCCATTTCAAATACTAGCTGATAAATAATCAACAGAGTGCAGGTATCCTCACGATATTGATGCTGTACAGATATTGTGACAAATACAGGGTTCCTGTTGAAATATTTAATGAATATACGGTACTTTAAACTAAACAACCTACATCTTTACCCAAAGAAAAAGGAGGATCTCTTCTCAATATCTTAATGTCTGTATTGTGTACTATCTACATGGAAAATAGATTTTCAACCTTTGAACGTACTTAAATAAGTACAATTGAGGGATGAGAAAGTTTTTCAGTATCATGAATTGAACATTATTTTAACCATTAGGTTCAAATTCGGAACAGTTTGAATGGAGAATTCAATTACAGATAAGTACAATTAATAGGTAATAAACAAGAAATGCGCGCGCTCTACCAAAAATTAGGAGGGTAGAGGTTCTCTTCTATCGGCACAAAGTTCAAATTGTCATTTCTTGAAAATCTTTTTAAGGAAAAACATATAATAAATTTAATTCTAAAAGTAGATTCCGTATTCGTAGTTTGACATATTCGTAGTTAGATCTAAATTAGACACTTGTAAATTGAGTAGTTCTTCATAGAAATTAATTATTAAGTAGGTATCCATTAATTTCAACCTTTAAAAATATGTAAAACATATACAAATTTACGTAACAAGATTTTCTTCATTTTGTTACAGTTTGGTTATGTCATGAGTGACGAAAACGAAGGGGCATTTGATGACTGACAAACCAATCTTGGAGGAGTATGAAATGGAAGCTTAGTGATCTAAGGCAGTACCTAAGCTAAGCAGTACTTGAAAAGTATAGCGTCGTATGGAACGTAAGTTCCATTTTTATATTACGCACAGTAGAAAATGGTGTACCTATATGGTATGTATGCGCAAGGTAGCTGGCTGGTGCGGAAAGAGAATAGGCCTAAAGAGGGCGCATCTATGGTCAATTTACACTATAGGATAGTGAATGAGACGCAATATAATAGTTTACAGTCCAGTAAAGTTTTAAATTATACGTGTTAGGTAAGTGTTAAGTTATAAGTAGTGTGTTTTTGTATCTGATAATGTTGAGTAGTTCAAGTTTTAGATAAAAAACAAGCTGCCGCTACAGATAATATAATACAGCTACATACATGGATGAGTGGTGTGAAGCGTCAGTAGCTCATTAGAATATTGAGAAAAAAGATATTGAGGTCTGTGACTTTGTGACCCTGCTCTTTGGGAAGGAACTGGAACAGAGGTGGTCTTTGCTTGTTTTTTACTCGACTGACCAAAAAAAGAGTGTTATGTTTTCATGGTTCATGTATGTAAGTATGTAAGTTCTTTATTCCACCATAAGACCCGAATGGCTTAACAGCAATGATATACTATATAAACCTTAACAGATTTTGATGTGAGAGGTATATTTACTTTTTAGATTCCTTGCATTCCGAGTGATATAGGCTATGTGAGTTGTCAGTCGTGTTTTTAATTTTTAATAATTAGCTTGTTAAGTTCAAATAATAATATCATTCTTAGAGCTATATCTGATGAAGAAACCGCGAAGAAGATGTCAAAAATACAAGAAAAGAAGAGAACTACCCGTGAAAGGTGTTGCCATAATAATCTGTTAATGAAGAGAGCTATCCGTCGACAGTATTGCCACTAAACACTGTCATGGAGTTGCTCTCTTTATGAACGGATGCTGGCTCAACGATGGATTTCAGAGCATTATGAAGATTTACACCAATTCCCTATGTATTATTTTTATTATTTACTAGCTTGTGCCCGCGAACTTCGTCTGCCTATGGCTGTGGTGTGGCCCCAGAATAGCACCAACCCATCTCTTCCCGTGGGTGTCGTAAGAGGCGACTAAGTGATTAAACACCGGAGGATGGGCAGCAGCATCTTTCCGCGTACTATGCCATCACACTGCGATCGCCAACCCGCCTGCCAAGCTTGGCGATTACGGCAAAACCCTCCAAAAATGAAATCCTTGGGGGAGGCCTTTGTCCAACAGTGGACGTCTTTCGGCTGAGAGAAGAAGAACAATATCTCAGGTTCTAAGTGACGGATCAAAATGAAACCTACGCCAGATTTTAAGTTAGACCTTCAACAATACAACAGTTAAAACCGCATCAAATTTGGCCCAGTAGTTTTTGCGTGATACGCGTACAAACATACAGACAGAAAGACGACAGACAAAAATTCTAAAAAAAATCGTTTTGGCTTCTTTGGCCCTATAGACCCCTCCTAGTTTTTTTTCTTAAATAACTCCTATGTACAGACACAGACCAGTTACAGTTTTATTATATGTATTGATATTGTACATTGCTCTCTTCTTGAATAAACGTATAGCTGGCTCAGCGATGGACTTCGATTCGAGATTTTCACCGATTTCTATTTTATTTACGTCTCTCTCAGCCTAAAGACGTCCACTGCTGGACAAAGGCCTCCCCCAAGGATTTTATCCGTGGGGGGTTTTGCCGTAATCGCCACGCGTGGCAGGCGGGTTGGCGATCGCAGTGTGATGGCATAGTACGCGGAAAGATGCTGCTGCCCATCCTCCGGTGTTTTTAATCCCTTAGTCGCCTCTTACGACACCCACGGGAAGAGATGGGTTGGTGTTATTCTAGGGCCACACCACAGGCCAATGTATTTTTTATTTACGTATTACGTATTTACGTATTTTTTTTTATTTACGTATTTTTGTTTATTGTTATGTGTCACTACCATGGGCCCGTGTCTTTGATACCGTGGGAGGTTCGGAAATCTTTTCTAAGTCCCTCCCCCTACACTCCCTAAAGGAATCTACATGCTTCCTACGCCCCGTAGTTTTGGCTGTTCGTTGTCTGTCAGTCACTCGAAAGAATTTTATAAGTATTATTGATTGATGATTGATGAATGTATTGTATACTAGCTTTTGCCCACGGCTTCGCTCGCGTGAAGTTCCCACGGGAACTGTGCTTTTTCCCGGGATGAAAGGTACCCTATGTCCTTCTCCGTACTTCCAGCTATGTGTATGCGAAATTTCAGGAAGATTGGTTCATTAGATAAAGCGTGAAGAGGTAACAAACAAACAAACAAACAAACAAACCAACAAACTCACTTTCGCATTTATAATATCAGTTAGTATTAGCCCCACTACTGGGTAAAGGTCTCAGTCTGTCTCCACAATTCCCAATCCAAAGCGGTTTTCGGTGGTTGTCTTATGAAAAAAAAATGTTTTTAGTAGAGTACCTACATTACATTTTTATAAAGGCTTTATTTCATAATACCTATTTTTACAGATAAATAATAATTCTCATGAAAACATAACACTCTATTTAGGCTTGTCGTGTCGTGTACAATCGCAAAATTGAACTGATTTTTTATCTAATTGTAATAATGATTAAAGAGAATATGCGCATAAATTTCTGAAGAGTTGACTTAATTATCTGTGCAAATAGTCATATCTTGAATAACATGGCGTCTGCTAATGAAGAAATTTCGTGATTTTGTAATGTTTATAAAGTTTATATTCTATTTGCCAGATGTGACTGTGTAGGTAATAACGTCTTACATGTTTGTTTTGTTTATTGCTAATTAAATCTCAGCATAGATTATATAGGGTTGTCAACTATTGTTTTTCTTAATATTTTGTAGAATAAAGTTCCTCACATTATGTCTACTTACATCTATACATATAATAAAACGGTAAAAATATTTTGTCTGTTAATTTAGTATTTTTGACTGCAATGGATAGACGGACACTTAAAAAGAATAATAGAAAGCAAAAAAAAATTTTTTGAATTTTTTGTCTGTTTTTTGTATGTATGATCACGCTAATCTCCGAAAGTACTGAACCGATTTGAATGAAACTTTTTTTGTTGTATAGCTATTAAGCCTAGGCAACATTTAGGCTATAATTGATTTTGAAAACTGGAGCACTTGGTGAAGAACCAAAACAGAACAGTTAAACTAAAAGACATGGAAATGGCGCCTTAGTAAAAGTCGTTCAACCTAATGAGTATTTTCTGCTCAAGTATAAAAATTGAAGATCTGGAACATCTGATGAAAAGCTCCAAGAGAAATTTTTCATCTAAGCGAAACTCACGCGGGCGAAGCCGCGGGCGACAGCTAGTGTATAAATAAAACTGTTACTATAGTCTGTCTGTAAGTACTTAAAATAATAATCTATATAAATAAGAAAGTTGGTTAAGGACGAATTTTTAATTTATTAAAGAAATGTATATATCGATGGCTTAGAGTGAAAACCTCGGATGTTTCTTCTGCCAAAAAAATCACATCCGAGGTTTTCACTCTAAGCCGTCGATATAGAGTCTGAGGAGCAATAAGTACCTAAGTATTTGCCAAAATTGATTTTTTTTTAGTTGGGCCACTTAAAAAAAACTGAGTTTCATTCATTCATCTGGATATGAACTGTTTTTGTTTGAATTACCTAAGCAATTGTTATTTTTATTATTTTTAGTTCTGTAAATTTGTTTAATGTATGTAAAAATGCTTAAATAAACAGATTTTTTTTTATTTAATGTATTTTAATTTCAGTTTTTAGATTAGTTTTGGTTCCATTGGAATTAAAAATATATATTTTCATTTAATATTGTATAGTTATCTGTACAACAGAATATACCTATCTTTGTCCCAACTTATTACTGTAAAAACCACAATTGTCATTTTTTATGTCTATGTAAAAACCCCTATTACTCTTGCCTTGAAGACAGCAAAATTTTAAAATGTTAATTATAATTAACAACCGTTTACATAATAACGTTTTCCTAGAACCTTCCTAAGACCAAAGCAAACTTAGTCTCAAACAGAGTACACAACATTCTTGCCGCTATCTGATAAATATAGTGTCCTGATAAGCCGTGATAAGCCGGTATCAAACATGATACGGTGTCACCTGTACCCGAACTATACGTAACAAGTTGAAACTGTTTTAAAACTTTACTGAATTCAGAATTACTTACATACACATACATATTATCACGCCTTTTTCCTTGGGGGTAGGCAGAGACTCTCTCTTTAGTCGTATTATGACTTAGGGTCGTGGTCATTTGGAATGAAACACATACGACTCTCTTGTCAATTATAATGGAGTGGTTTGCCATTGCCTTCTCCATTTCACACACTAGCTGATAATCATCAACCAGAGTGCAGGTTTCCTCACGATGTTTTCCTTCACCGGAAGTACACTGGTAATGCAAACTCATGTGGATTCTAGTCGGATTTGAATCTAGGACTTTTAGACTACTAGTGGGCGTCTTAATCACTCGACCACCACCGTTTCTAATAAAGGTATGCGTCAGATTGGTATACAAACTCTTGTAGCACGGGCAGGATTAGAACCTGGGATCTTTGCGGCCACAAGCGGGCGCCCTACCAATGGCCACCACCGCTACACAACCAGAGACTAGATTACTTAATTATTTCCATGCTGGTCTGAAACCTACACTGGCAAGCCCAGCGTCGGACACCCACCGACCAGATGGTCAGACGACTTGAAAAAGGTCGCAGGCAGGCGCTGCTGGATGCACGCCGCTTTATGCCAGCCATTCTGGAAACCCTTACAATAGGCCTATGTCCAGTTTGTCCAGCAGTGGACTGCCTGCGGCTAAGATGATGATAATGGTCTGAAAAATGTGCCGCATGTGCCGGCTGCTTCTCTTCCCGCGCAGATTGTTAAAGTCAATCAAGGGAAAGGGCTTTAAAATGTGGATTTATACCATAGGCGACGACGGGCTACCAATACCAACCTGTTAATAAGTATATCTGAATCATTATTTCATCAATAAAGCCAGACCGAGTCCTTCGCTTCGAGTCTCAGGACTCATGGCTCTGTCTACCCCGTAAGGGATAAAGATGAGTACTGTATCTGTACTGAATTCAGAAATATGTTTTTAAATGCGGAGGACACTACATTTTGAGAAAAGCTACTGGTAGTTGTAGGTAATGTAAATTTGCTTTTCTATCCACAAAGAAACTTACCAGTCTAGTACATCTATTTATCAGTCTTTGATATGACTTTGACAACTACCGCTATCTAGCGACAGTGATCGCAAACACACTAGTAAACTAAACAGTCGGATAGTGTACAGGTTTCCTCACGATGTTTTCCTCTACCGGAAGCAGGTGGTGGTCTATGAAAACTACTATACTTGTAAGTATAGTAATTTTCATAGACTACCACCTGCTACCACTACCACCTGAGTTGTATTAAAAATATCAAGATCTAAGGTTTTGGAAACAGTGTTGAACAGTCTACCTGCTCGCCATAGGAATGAGTTAGTATATAATTGGTCGATGCCACCGAAAGACTTATATGGCACTAGTGCCGAAGAGATTTGGCGGGAACTCATGGACATTAGGCTTAGACAATAGCCACAGCAATAGCTCTGGGGAATCTTAATCCACGTCAACTTTAACAGGTGATATCCCCCGCTTCACGGCGAAAATTTAGGGGAACGAGATGATGCTGCTTACACAGTGGAACATAATCTAATGTATTATAATTAATTTTAAGACGGTAACACAAATGTTTAATAAATTTCATTTGGATCCTTTCAATCCGATCAATATAAACTTGTATAATGTATCAAAAGCAACACATATATCTTTGGACCATTGGAACTTGGTGCCTGAAATTAATGACATTTTATTTGATTTATTTATATCCCTTTATATGTATTTTCCTTCTTTCTTTCTATATCAAAAACATTTATAACTCAAAAAAGGCTGCACCAATTTTCATGAAATTTAATACTAGGGTAGATAAAACCTGGAATTCCTTTTTATTTCAAAATTCTCATTAGAGTGGAGGCCTGGGGCGCAGCTAGTATATAAAAGAGGATGTTGGCTGACTGACTGATATAATACGAGAGCCAAAACATCTGAACGAAGAAAATTGAGGACTACGAGGAAAGTTTGCAGACAGGTATATATACAGCGTAAGTGGAGTAAGCACTGAAAGGAACTTTGGAAATTTCATCCCTAAAATGCATGGGTGGAAAAAGAAATTGACGCAGGCAAAGTTGAGAGTAAATGCTAGTTTAGTTGCCAATGATTAAGATATGATTTCTTTCTCGGTGAGGGTACTTAAATATGTAACCTTTTTTTTTAGTTAAGTTTTAGTTTATTTTTTAGTTAGTTTTAGTTTATTTATGTTTAAGGTTTATTGTAAATTTTTATTAAATTTAATAAAGTTCTGATAATTTAAAAAAAAAACCATCTCATTAATTTGTATGTAAATGCGAAAGTATGTGAGGTTGTTTGTTACTCAATCTCGCAAAATCTTCTGGACGGATTTCAATGAAATTTGGTACACGGGTAGAAAAATACCCAGAATAACACATAGGATACTTTTTATCCCGAAATCTACACGGGATGGGATCGAAGCCCCCGGGGCGCGGCTAGTCCTGGCACGTAAAAAATGTCTAAAACTGTCTAAAATTTTGTGGTTTAAGTAGTCTTCTTCTTAAGGTCGACTCGGCGGTGGGTCAAATTTGTGATGACATCTGTATCTGTTGCGTCATACAGGGTCTTTTAGCGTACAGGTAGTAAGCAGGGCACGCTTGGCAAGATTGGGGAGAGGCACCACACCACACAGACAGGCGGTATCCGAGCTATATCCCAACCTGGACATATTTTCTTTGCTTCTACCGACTTGTATCTGGAGTTTGTTTATTGTTTGTTTCCATGTTTGGCCAAGGTAGACCAGATCCAGGGGGGAGGTGCTCTGATAGCGGGTTGGGTGACGCTGCGGGATATCTCTCCCTTCGAAGTCAATTCTAGACTGCGAGGCTTCACCAATCAGAGGCAGCACTTCCTTAATAAAGCTAGAAATGTATGTATCGTAGATAAGTTTGCTTTAGTAGTACAGCTTCGTATACAGAGAAACCTGACCCTCAGATAGGATTTGACTGTACATACTTAGGTATACCCTATATTCAATAGTAATCTATGTGTATACCGCTAGAGTTTATATAGTATTTGGGGCTTATACTCAATCTGTGTCGTGTCGTGTACCGTCTACTAGCACTCTCTGGAGCTACATAGTTTAGATGCAATTGCTAGATATTGCAAGGATTAAGTATGAATAATAAATCGATAATTAAAAGATATCATTTATCAAAAGATAGTATTTATCGACGTATAAAGGAAATCAGTGCGAGTTTAGCTGACAAACATGGCGGAACGGAAGTTCCTTGTTTGTTTGTTATTGTGTTTGTTGGATTGCGTGGTGGGCAGTGATATCCTGTGCGAAGAAGGGTTTTGTAGGGTAAGTCAAACTCTTATCCAACTTAAGAGATAGAACAGTTAGATTATTACTAAGTGACGTATGCTTGCTTACCTGCTTTAGATTCGGTGCTGATACGGTTTTAAATACCGTTCTTGAACGGAGTGGGTACCATGAGGAAGGTTTTGTTGTATAATTTACGCGGGTGAAGTGTAGTAGTGATTGTAAAAAAAAATCTTGTAATGATGCAGTAATCACTTTATTTACAGCAAATTAGTGGATGTTTATGTTATTAAACCGCTGCGGCTGTACCTGACCTTCGCGATGACTCGAAAATAGTTTTTCCAACGGATAGTCATACATGAAACTGTCATCAATGTTTGTGTAACGAGCTGCGAAACCGCTGCTTGTTAAAAGACAGTGGGTGACGCGCGCACCTGGCTAGAATGGGTCACGTCTGATCGCAGCTGGAGCAAGAATATGTGTTTGTTTGAACGGCGCTAATGTCTGGATCTACCGGGGTCCGATTTGAGAAATTCTTTCTGTGTATGATAGCTACATTCATAAAGAAAGCTATCAGGAATCAAAAAAATCCCACACGGCTAGTCTTAAATGCCTTGGTGCCTTCCAGACATTTGTCAACGATGACGGCTGCACTGAGCCGGCTGCCCACTGCCGCATCAACAACGCGACACACACTGGTCTCTGGCTACCATCACCGACCATGTGCAACTGTTGCGAATACTGCTTGCCGTTCTATGGTGAGATTTCTTTTTTATGATGTGTGTTAGTGGCCAGTTCTAGAGACAGGAAAGCTGTTCACTGCAAAACTGTTGTGATCATATTCCCTGCCGTTCTATGGTGAGATTTCTTTTTATGGTGTGTTAGTGGCTGTTCTAGTGACAGGAAGCATCAACAACGCGACACACACTGGTCTCTGGCTACCATCACCGACCATGTGCAACTGTTGCGAATACTGCTTGCCGTTCTATGGTGAGATTTCTTTTTTATGATGTGTGTTAGTGGCCAGTTCTAGAGACGAGGAAGCGCTGAAGCCGTCACTGCAATGTGCAACTGTTGTTGCATCATACTTCTGCCGTTCTATGGTGAGATTTATATTTTATAGTGTTTGTTAGCTGGCCAGGCTTTCGTGGTGATAAGAAGGATGATAGGTTCCCGATGAAGGTGACAAACGAATTATTCTTCTGGTTACTTCTAACTAGCTACCGAAATTACAGAAAGTTTGGTTCAGTAAGATAAAGCGTAAAGAGGTAACAAACAAAAAAAAACACTTTAACATTTTATAATATTAGTTAGGATTAGGATGTTAGTAGCCAGTTCTAAGTATATAGTGACACTGGTCTTTGGCTACCATCACCGACGATGTACAGTACAACTACTGCGAATACTGCTTACGTCCTATGGTGAGATATCTATCTTATTTTTATTTATAAGTGGCCAGTTCTAGTCACAGGTAGAGCATAGACAGTACCATCACCGATGTTGGCACGATCACCAACTTCTTTCAGGTATCACTTTCTTAGGCCCGATGGTTCTAAGAAGATAGGTACCGGGATTCCCGGAACCTATTTTACCTATCTTCTTTATTCTGCAGAAGACGTGCCGCTGCCGACGCCGTAGGTGGTAGATAAACTTGTCTCTGGAAAGAAAGGATCAAGGAGTTGTTGGTCGTCATATTTTCTAGGAACAGGTTCTTCTCTCATAACAGTTAACACGTGATCTGCAGAATCTTTCTTCTGCTTTTGCGGCTCACTGCGTCCACTGCAGGTCATAAGCCTCCTCTTATGCACGCCAAGCTTCACGGTCTTGTGCAGTCCTCTTCCACAATGAGCCTCCAATATTGGCGATGTCGTCACTCCAACGGGCAGCTGGTTTGCCCTGCAGAATAGCCCTGTTCTGCAAAATAAATTCTTCATTATTATTATTTTTCATTCATTCCTTTTGTAATATAGATCGTTTTTATATTCCAGGCAAGGAGGAGTACTGCAGTTTAGGCGGTACGGGCACCGGTACCACAATCGGGCGGTGTACAGACGGACACACATGTGTTGCTCATGAAGACGGTGACAGTTACTGCCAGCGGAGTAAGTAGAATAACTCTCAATTTGTTAGATGGATGGATTGGATAGGCCTGGAGCCAGGATACTTTTATATTCAGCACTGACTAATATAAAAAAAGTTAAGTAGAGTTTGTTTGATGGAAGGTTATTTCTTTGATAAAATAATTGGTGGATGCATGTTTGTTGCTCTTTCACGACTCTCTTTCGACACTCTTTCAAAAACTAATGGACTGATTCTAGTGTACCTAAAGATAATCAAGGTCAAATGTCAACTAAAGACCATCCCTTAAGGCGCACCGTACCCCTGACTATACCCCTGGTATACTTTATTCCTGATACCTGGTACCGTTAAACTTTGCCCACTGTGCAGTGGGCAAGTGTAGTGACCTTATTGTGTCGTGATGGATGACCTGACGATAATAATAATTTTTACTTTATCATATATACACAGCATTCCTACTAGTCATAGTCAATCCTCGGAAAAAACAGCAAATTAATTATGATGATATCATGTATTAACATGGAATTATTCCAGTGGACACAGAGTGCCACCGAGCGCAAGACGACTACGACCAGCGGTACGCAACTGGACAAGTCGGCATTTTGGAAGAACGACCGCTGTGTGACGGGAAAGGACTATTCGCGCACATCTCCTGCGTCCCTACGCAGACGTAAGAATCTAAGAATCACCTTCTATTTATGCGACAAGGATATTTTGGCACGTGGTAGGAAAATGAACTAATGTCTAAGCTCCTCCTCTTATATGGGATAAAACACACACAACGACTATCTTGACAATGTTAATGGAGTGGTTTTCCATTGCCTTCTCCATTTCACACACTAGCTGATAATCATCAACCAGAGTGCAGGTTTCCTCACGATATTTTTCCTTCACGGGAAGCAAGTGGTGGTCGATGTAACTGCCATACATGAGTCAGATTAGTATACAAACTCACATAGCACGGGCAGGATTTGCACCTGGGACCCAGCCACCGGCGCGCCCTAAAACTCGGCGACCACCGTTTCAAATGTCTAAGGTACTAAAATGTAATTTAAAACGTAGGTGGCGCCCTTATTCACATCACAAGCCCGTAGAGCAACAAGGACTTCGCAGGCCAACAGATACTTGTCGCATTTTATTTTCATTCTTGCTTCCATGCTGGTCTGGGAGCGAAGAAAAAGCATAGAATGTGCCAGCTGCTTCTCTTCCCGCGCAGATTGGAAAAGTCAACAACTGAGGATTCTTGTCATGCGATGGGCTAGCAACCTGTCACATACATCTGAATCTCCATTCCACCAATAAGCCCAGTTCAGCTAAGCGTGGCCTTCAGTCTCACGACTCTTGGACACTCTCCGAAAGTGGCATTATCACAAAAATCCGAATGCCAGCTACGAACTTCTGAAGTCATATTTAAAACGTATCCTTGAAATTACTTCCAGATGTTTTTGCCAGACGGAGGAAGGTGAAAGAATATTTGGTGAAGCTCCAAACCTGGGGGCAGGAATGGCTGAGAGGATGCAATGTGGTAAGCATTACGAAGGAACAAGCATTAAACGTATCCTAATAAATACACACCAATCCTTTGAACATCAATTTCCCTCGAATGGCCACATCACTTGAACGGCCACACAAAAAAATAGCTACAATAGCTAGTACACAATTTTGAAATACAAATTAAAAAAAAATGTACCTAGCTCATTTCCAATGACATTCCCCCAGGGAATCTTCATTCCGCCCACTAACTGTAGTCGTCGAGTCTTGGATCTGTCTACCTCGTAAAAGATAAAGACTGTTACTGTACCTGCATTTCCCCAGGGTGTTCGATGCTGTACCACAAGATAACTTCCACCATCAGCCCTGGGGTTCCCGCGCCTGTCACCCCTCCGCGCTGTACTTCAGATGGCAACTTCCACCCCGTGCAGTGCATCGCTGACGTCTGTCATTGTGTCAATGTCATCACGGGAAGAATACTCCAGGGGGAGCGGAGGAGTGTCGATCTGACTGAGGAGCCTATCACGAAATTGATTTGTTGTGAGTATGATTGGTTGGTTCGATTTTACCAACGGACCAAGAGAGAGGTCAAAGCAGCCAGACTCCTCTGGCTCGGACATTTGGAGAGAATAATAGGAGAGGATCGTGCCGTCAAAAGAGCACACGAGGGTTGACCGAGGGGCCGTCGGCCAGTCAGGCGCCCTAAGGTATCACTGGAGGGATGAGGATCTGAAAGACCTACGGAGCCTCACAACGGCCGAGAGCCGGTATAAGACCGCAAAAAATGGTGTAATTTCATGTCGAGGGCCAAGATCCACTTCGAGACGCAGCTTCGCAGTAGTATTCTTATTCTTTAAGTGCCTATTAATCACTGAATGTTAACGGTCAGCTCCTTAAATTTACCCGTGTTAATCTGACTCATGTATTATAGTACTAGTAGTGAGTCACCACCACCATTGTCTGCCGGTTAAGGTAAACTTCATGAGAAACCTGCACTATAGTTGACAATTCATTAGATTGTATAAAGTCAATCGAGGGAACGGGCTCTAAAACTGGGGATTCCTCCACTCATAGGCGATGGGCTAGCAACCTGTCAATATACCTGAATCTCCATTCCATCAGAAAGCCCACTATTCAGTTCGACAATTTGGCTCATTAGATAAAGACGTGTATATATAAAGTGAAGAAGGCACATGGAAAAACTACTTCGTCTTTGTCAAGAAAGTAGTTGGGGCTTTTCAATTCACCGACAAGAGCTTAGCTCTTAAATAGGAAGAAGAGTACTTCACAGCAACTTTTCTCCAAGTCACATATTCTCATATTCAGATGACCCGGTCCTTGACAATTACCCAGAGCAGAGTGAGGGCAACCCCCCCTACAACTTCACGACGCCGTGTTACGAGAGCATCCAGGAGGTGGCTGACTGGATCCAGCAGAGCATCGAGGATGGTTACAGCATGGACTACCACAACAGTCTACCGGAGTGCCTGCCCGATGGCAGCTCGGGAAGGATCAGTCTTTTGGGCAATGGGACGTAAGTATTTTTGAGAACGATTTATTTTTTGAGTGGTGAGCTCGTGGTGGTATATATTCTCAAGGTATCTTCTCTTCTAAAATTCTCTACTACTACTACAACCTACACCGCAGGCTTAGTGACTCCAAAGTGAATCTTGGTCTCTGAAACGGAGAGCGCCATAGTCTTTTTTATAACATAGCGGCAAACGAGCAAGCGGGTCACCTGATGGTAAGCGATCACCGCTGCCCATGGACAACTGCAAACCAGGGGTATTACAAGAGTGTTGCCGGCCTTTCAAGAAGACGTAGACTCGTTATGTGGGATGGTTCACCAGCTGACCGCTCCTAGCTCATGACTGACTTGACTGTACATAATGTCTTGGTGATAATCTTGTTTCAGGAAAATCTGTGTGGACGAGGGAGGGCAGCAGATAGAGAATTATTCAGCAGCACCAGGGACGCCAGAATTCGAAAGCATGGACTGCAGTAAGTATTTTTACATAGGTAGGTACCAAATGTAAGCAAAAATACCCGCAAATGCGGTTGTCGTAACTTAAGTATGACATTCGGTAACGAGTCCATATGAGTTGCCAACCGAAATTGGGTAGAGAGTACAGAGATGAGGAACATACCTTTTAGAAAACTTGTTCAATAATATAGAGAAACTGTCATTTTTATGATGTTGTCTCACTGATAGACAAGGCACTACTCTTTTGAAACCTCATCAACTTAATTGTAATTATAAGAGTCTCTTAATTATAAACAGCCAAACAGTGAAAGAAAAATCTTATCTTGTAACCTGGTAGTCTGGTAGCTAAGTTTAGTTACCAATGGACGAAGGGGAATAACTAGCTTGAGGTTGCCCAACACAAAGACGAATGGATACATTTAGCAGGAGGCATTACCTCAGCATGAAATTTAAATAAGTATGAATTATCTAAATACTTCAAAAGGATCTTGGCCTCCGATACAAGAAGCTTCCACTCCTTCGTGTTCTGCGCCCTTCCTGCCAGTCGGCTCTTTGGATTGCCTCCAGATCTCTTAGGACCTCATCCCTCCAGTGGTATCTGGGCCGGCCGACAGGTCGTTTCCCGCTTGGTGGTTCTTTATTATACGCTCAGAATTAAATTTCTGTAAAATTGTCTTCCACCTTGTAACTGGCACCAATTTGTTTCTTTACAGAATGCGCCCTGACGTCACACATCATGACATCAAACGAGCTACCAGTGTGCTGCAAGAACGGCAACTTCAGGAGTGTTCAATGTCGACGCGGCGTTTGTTGGTGTGTGGATTCAGATGGCCGGCAACTGGGCAAGGAGGCGGAAAACATTATGACGTTAAGCTGCTTTAATGTCAATTGGAGAGATTGTTAGGCTATTAATTTATGTAGGAAAATATAATTTTATCATGTTAATCAGTACTTTTATTGATCCATAATATGGCACTCAATGAAAAAGCTTACAAGCTTTTTCACTGACTTGCAGAGCAGGGCAGAGGAGGCATAGCAGGGCAGAGGAGGCTCTAGGACACGGAATATAAAAAAATCGTGCTCTAGGAAGAAGGCTCAGATGGCACGGGCCCTCGATTAAAGGGCACACCAAACATCTTGCCCCTGATTCATATTGGCGTCAGTTAATTTGCCGCGGTCCCCCAATGGTACAGTAACTAATGCCATTGCATGTCAGATAATGGCCCTCTTGGTTTCTATGTTTTCCTTCTGGTGGTGCGGGAAGTTTTTAGGTCGCTAGGGGGAGAGATGTGATTATTGAAGGAGGTGTTTAATGAAAGGGAAATGCACAATACCTTGTCTTCGAAGATCTTCTCTTGACCCTGGCCAGGGAAATGTCTTCACAATAGCACGTGCCGAACTTGGGTCACTTTCCTCGAAATATCGCACAGTATTATGCACTATAACATTTGTCCAAATGCAATTAGAAGTATATTGTCAATTTAGCACGAGATAGTCTGATTATAGCGGAATTATAGCCAAAATGCTGAGATAATGGCGGAGCTGTCTACACGTCCCTTAATCGTGATTCCAACTTGAATTCCCGAAGTCTGTCCTCAGAAGCCTTCGGCTGCGTTCGGGCGCTCGGAGAATCTATCTCTCTCCTTCGTTGTGCATATAAAAGGGAGAGAGGATTGGAAAGGATTAGGACAATAACATAGCGGGAAATTCAAATAAGCGGCGCGAACATCTTCCGGCGCCTTGAGAAAATAGCTTTCTCAAAGGAAAGGATAAGAAATATTTATAGTATGGGAACCTGTTTGGTTTACCCATTTAGAAAAGCTAAAGCGGACATTAATCTAATAATGAAAAAATAAATTAATTAAAGCGGATAAAGTAGAAATTACTTAAGTATAAGCGAAGAAATTAATCTAATAAAGTATGTATTATTGTTATTTTGTTATTGAGACGGTAAAGGACTCAATTTAACTATTGGTCGTTTTAGTTGACCATTTTGCGTTTTAACTAAAGCTACTCTCACGATACCATCCGCGCCTGGATAAGTTTTTCTCGATAATACCCATTGGCCAGCGTAATGGTGGCACATTATCTTCATGTATCAGCACGACAGTACCAATTTTAACATTTGTAACGTCTTTTAACCGTTTTTGCCGTACCTGTAAATTATTTAAGTACTCTAAATGCCATCTTTTTCAATATGAGCGAATCATTTGGTCTAGCAGAGATTTACGAGCGAGAAGCGGTGTAGCAGCAGGTGGCGCGAGTGGTAAGTATTGCAAAGGTGAAGCCATAATAAAATGTGCACGGGAGTT